>CP119851.1:600000-996975 GCA_033953505.1 Leishmania tarentolae
GGTGCGTGCGACAGCGGCTGCGCCGGTAGCCGAGGTGGCCGCCGCAAAGGAGATGATCACGCCCGCTGTTGCCTCACAGAACTTGCGCTTGCTGCGCCAGGCAGAGGCGGTGTACGGCGCACTATCAGACTCGGTCTCGGTGCGCTTTGGAAAGCTGCGCGGCGCTGCCCGTGTGCCCGTTCCCGTTGTGCGTACGGCTACCGACGTGGCGCAGCTGGAGGAGTGCCATAATGTCGAGTTCAAGGCAAAAGTGGGGAGCATGGCGGACGGCTCCTCGACTGGTGCAGACTCGCACCCACAGCGCCATCCTGTGCTGATGGACGCGGAACGACTTCGCAACACGATGGCTGCCATGGCAGCATGTCGTGGTGGTGTCATAGTTCTCGGGGTCACAGACGACGGCCGCATTCTCGGTCATTCAAAGAAGCTGGATGCTGCACGTCACCTGCGCACGTCCGGGTTCTGCCCGGCAATGGTAAAGGATACGGTGCAGGTAAAGGAGCTGCGCTGGCTGAATGCGGGCGAAGATATTACCAACGCCAGTGGGGCCTTTTCGGGTGAGAGCAGTGCCAATGGCGTACCGGCGCCGGTGAAGCGTGCCATGCCCGAGAACTGGTGGAAAAGTGGCGCGACCCCGGCGACTCGAGGTTTACCGGAGACACTGACGACGGCAAAGACAGGCGTCTCAGGTGGCGATCATGTGATCACCGTCGTCAGTGTCCAGAAGGGCCAAGCGCCGTTCTACGCAACCTCTAAAAACGCCCCTCCGTATCAGCGTGGCTGCGCGAGCACAACGATAATGCCGGTCATGGTGGTGGCACGCCGCATCATGAAGGAGCTCGCCTAAAGGAACCAATGATGCACTGTGGTGCTCATTGCTTTGATCTTCGCAGAGCCTACACGAAGTGGGGGGGAGGTAAGTGTAGACAGGCTGTGCGAGGCAGACACAGTCTGCTGGACCCGGTGGTGTGCAAACAGCAGCGCCAATGCCGCTCTTGAGTGGTATCTCACGGGTTTGCCTTGTGCTCTTGTCTTTCTTTGCCTACTCTTAGCTTCCCTGTCACTGGCACACAACCTCACAGGCACATGCACACATAAACTCTCTCAGTGTTTTGGTTCGGTCAACTCGTTTAATTGATGCGCCTTCCTACGGCGCCGTTGGAGTTCGCTTAAAGGAGTCAATCACTCAAAGGTACACCTTTACAGTTCTACACAAGCCCTGCACTCTACATGAGAAGTGCTGCCTGATTCTCTGAGGTGAGCAAGCACTGCCTCAGACTTGCCGGAGGGCACCACTGCGCGTATGTGTGTCTTGGTGTTTCCCTATTCTACCTGCTTACATACACCTTCCATGTTTGTGCTTTTCTCCGCGGCTCTGCGTACTCCATCTTCCCATTGCTCGTGCACGGTGTCTCTCTCTCTATTTCTGCTCTTTTTGCGATTGTTGTGTGTGTATGTGGGGGGCGGGTCTCCTGTGCTGCTGCGGCACGACATTGCCAAATACACACACACACACACACACATGCGTGTATACGCTTCCATAAACGCGTATTCCTCTCTCTCCCGCCTCCTCTGTCAACGGCGGTGCATTACGGCAACGATTGGGGCAGTGAACAACCATTGTTTGGCGTGCTTCCACCGTTTCTTTCGTTTGTCGGTGAGTGCTGTCCCTCCTCCCCCTCTCCTCCTGCCTCCCTTTCTCTGTAGGCTCCTGAAGTGACCCATCGGCTGGATTCTTGCTGGCTAAAGTGCCACGACATTCCACGACAACTAGGGCTTCCACATTCTGCTACACACTCGTTCTTTGCCCGCTTGCTCTCTCTCTTTCTCTGACGCCACGCTTTTCTTCCCTGCTCCCTCATCTTCCTTCATACCTCTCCTCGCCTTTGCTTGACGAGCCTCTTCATTGCTGTTCGCGTCGCGCCCATCCCCTCCTTCCCTTTCTCCCTCTCTCTCTATGGGGCACGATTTGAAGTGCTTCATCTTTTCATTTATTTGATTTAGTCTGCTGTCCTTCCTCATTTGTGTTCACGACACTACTTTGGCATTTTACGCTCTCATTCCCATCTGCATGCGCCCCCCCCCCCTCTCCCCTCCTTCCAGTTGTACGTCTGCTCGTCGCCACCTCGCTCTTAATCTGTGTCCTTGCCCGCGAAGGAGCACCGCTCGCGCACACGATCCCAAAATCTCAGTACCCTTCGTGGTGGTGATCATTTTCCTTTGCTGTATAGCTGCTGAACCGTAGCAGAGCAGTCAGCGAAAATGGGATTAACAGACCTATTCCACCGTGAGACGCCGCAGGAGAGGATTCGCATGTACAAACGCCAGCTGGACCGCACATGCCGCGACCTCGACCGTGAACGCAACAAACTGAGCACGCAGGAGCGCAAGATTATGATGGAAATGAAGAAGATGGCGAAGCAGGACCAGGTGGACGCAGTGCGCATCATGGCCCGCGATCTTGTGCGAACACGCAAGTACAATCAAAAGATGTACCGCATGCGCACCCAGATCCAGGGTGTGTCGCTGCGAATGCAGACAATGCAGTCATCGGCGCAGATGGCGGATGCCATGAAGGGCGTGGCCAAGGCGATGCGCTCCATGAACAAGAAGATGAATATCCCCGAGATGCAGAAGATCATGCGTGAGTTTGAGAAGCAGAATGAGATGATGGGCATGAAGGAGGATATGATGAACGACGCCGTTGACGAAGTCATGGATGATGATGGCATGGAGGAGGAAGAGACCGAGCAGGAGATTCAGAAAGTGATGGACGAGGCGGGACTCGAGTTCCGCACAAAAGTTGGCGTTACTGACACGGCGCTGCCGCAGAAGGGCTCCGAGGCTCAAGGGGAGACAGATGAGGAGCTCGATGCCCGTCTGGCCGCACTGAAAGCATCTATGAGGTAAGGCCGCAATAAGCGTCTTCATGGAAAGCGCTGCCTTGGTGCGTGTGCGCCACCCCCGGAACGTGAAAGAGGCCCTGGACGACGACGAACACGTCCGCTGGAATGCACCGCTGAAGCCGTGCATGCCATGCGCTCAACAATGAATGCGCACATGCCGTCCGTGTTATCGGTGTGTGCCTGTACTGCCGCTGCTCTTTCCACCGCACAGACTAAAGTTCGCCGCTGACGAATGGGGAGGTGAGGGAAGGGGTGGGCACCGCAGTGCGTGGCATCCTGTGCCCAGCACTCCCCTCCCTCTCTTCATGAGGAAGGCAAGCAGCCCCCTATGCGCTGTCAAATGCCGAACCTCTTGTGGTGGTGACGGGGTCAGGCACCTGCAACGTAGGGAGCGGTGAAGGCGATGCATCGCTACGGACGTCGGGGGGGGCAGGTCCTGGATGGCGTTGCGTGGAAGCGACCTGCGATCGTGAGCGTGCTTGCACCACGCATATGATAGGCAGAGCGTTATGGTGACTGGAACGCAGCTCATCCGACCCGCGCACGGACCACTGCTGTGGGGAGCGTGGGCCGCCGCCCCCGAGGGCGGAAGTGGCGGCCGGCATGATAAGGGGGGGGGCAAGGTGCGGCTGTGAGTGTGCCTGCGAAGCATGCGCTGTAGGTAGGGGTTGAGGCAGTGGCCGTGCTGCGGTGGCCGAGCCCGGTGCACTGCTGCAATGCACGTGCCTCCGTCTGCTTACCACCATGCGGATGGGGTCTGTGGCAGAGCCGGGGGGAGGCCGGGTGGCGCTGGGATCATGCTATAGGGCAGCGGCTGGGCAGACGTTGGGACGACCAGCGTATCGGTGAGATCTTGTCGTGAGGCTCTCAAGGAACCTACCTCATTGTGTTTCTCTTTGAGTATGCATGGATACGTGTGCACACACACTCGTACACTCATACGCGCACAGAAATCCGCCATCGCATCTTGCTTCGTCTCCACGATATGAGGAGAACGTGAGCTGGAGATGAACATCAGCTGTTCTATTTGGCAGTGTGTGGGAAGGCGTCTTCTGCGTGTGTGTAGCGGCTGTGCATACTTCAGGAGACCACGAGACACGCGCCCTCTTCCCTTCATTGCACTCGGCGCGGATTAGTGGAGGGGAGGGGGAGGGGCGCTGTACAGGGAGTCTGATGCGATGGCAAGTTTGACAAACTCCGTGGAGGGTGCATGACCGCCGCCGCTTCCTGATGAGAATTCCTTTTTCTCCTCGCTGCGCAGGTCAGTGTGATCTTGACGGAGGTGTTCGGGTGCTGGCCGCACGGCAGACAAAAGGAAAGGGGGCGACCTGCAGAGAACAGACCAGTCATATGGAGTTCGCGGTGCGACGCGGAAAAGCATACACAACACGCTGCACGCTTCTCGTTTATTTTGTCTCGGTTTGGCGAGGCCGATTGCAAGAGTAAAGAAAAAAACGAACGGCATAGAAAGACGCTCGTGTGTGATAGCGGCAGCAGCAGCCGTAACTTCACGGTAATGCGTGGGAACTGGACAACGCCTGGTATCTTTCTTCTTTCATCTCCTTGCTCCATCTGGGTGAGCTGGCATCAGGTGTGTTGAGAAGTGGGGACGTACGATATGTCGCTTATCATGGCTCCTCTCGCCCTCCCTCGTACCTGGGTGGAAGCGTTTCCGAATGCCGATGTTTGCGTATGCGTCTGCGTGTGTGTGTGTGTGTGTGTATGCGTATGTCTGTGTGTCTGCGTGTGTGCTGGCTAAACACCGTTCATGTCCCCCTCTCCCCTGCCTCCTTCACTCCCACGCTTGCGCTCTTCCGTTTTTCCGTTCTAACCACGTGCAACAACAACAACATGGCGACCACAGTGGGGTCTCGTTTCTACTGTACCCGTGCTCCCGTCACTCCGTCTCTTGCTCCTACCCATCCTCCTCCCTTACTTGGAAGGGAGACGAGCACCGACAAAGCGGAAAGCCAAACGACGAGAAGCATGAGCTCATCTTCTGTACTCGACCTCAACAAAAAGTGGTTCATGGTGCCACTGCCGCTGCGCACCTGCAGTCTTCGCGATGTGGCCACTTCTACCGTCACCAAGGAGCAGATGGACGCCTACTACCAGGAGGCGCGGTCTATTCTCGAGGATGAGGCCAAGGCGGCACAGATGGACCGCGGCCGCTGGTACAGCGCGCAGTTTATGAGCCGCGGTACGACGTCCGATAAGATCGCCACCGCCGCGGTGAAGTTAGCGGATACAGACTTCATGTTCTACCTGGACGGGTTCACTCTGCTGTTTGACACGGCTCGCACAGACACGCACCACTACGAGGCGGCACTCAAGGCACTGGCCGCTGTGTGGCCAAAACTGTTGCCACCTCGCCCGCTGAAGCGCTTTGTCTCGCAGTACTTTGTAACACTACCCACGGACGAGACGGCGCGTAAGACGACGCTCGTCTATTGGTATCTTGAGGACTACCTGAAGCGCACCTATGCCCAGTTTCTTGCCTTGAGCGAGTCCATGCTAAAGGACCGCATTGTGCAGCGCCGCGATACATGGCTGGATGTTGTGGGTAAGCTGCTTTGCTCCGTCGCCGAGAGCCGAAACAGCGCCATGGCGATGATGATTGACAAGCTAGGTGACCCCGTCTCCAGCATTGCGCACAAGGCGTACCATCACCTGTTGAAGCTTCTCTCCGAGTCGTCTACTCACCAGTCGATGCTGTTTACAGAGTTGGAGAAGATCATCTTCATGAAGAACTGCCCGCTTCGGACGATGCGCTACGCCGCCAATGTCATGAACCAGCTGGTCTTCAGCAAGGAGGAGCGTAAGCTGGCCCTCAAGTGCGTGCAAACGTACCTTAGCCTCTTCCGCCAGCTGGCTCTCACCCAAAACGTCGACTCCACAGTGACGACAGCCATCATCGTCGGGCTGCGCCGCGCCTTCCCGTACGCTGGCGTCGACCTGGCTCCACTGGAGGAGCACCTCAACGCCCTTTTTATTCTGGCGAACACTGGCAACTTCCAGCAACGCGTGGCCACGCTTACGCTTCTGCAGCTTCTTGCCTTTAATAAAGGCACTGCGGAGTCTTTCTTAAATCGCTGGTACCGAACCCTCTACGGACTGCTGTTGCTCTCGCCTAAGCAGATACCACAGTCGGCGCAGCTCACCAACTTTTTCTCCCTCTTGTACAAGGCTATGCGTGCCGACAAGTCGAAGGCGCGCGTGGCCGCCTTTGTTCACCGACTGCTGCAGCGCGTTCTCTTCTTCAACGACGCCATGATATGCGCGGTGCTCTTGCTGGTTGGCGAGATGTCGCAGGCGCACCCGCACGTGCGAAATATGCTCAAGGGGCGCGCGAACTCTCCTGCCTCCCCTGCTGCGCTCGCGCAAAAGGGCAAGGCCAGAGACAGCACTGGCACCACCGATACCGGCTCCAACTACGACCCTAAGGCTCGTGAGCCGCTCTTCGCGAACGCGGCCGGTGAGTGCATCTGGACGCTTGACCTTCTCTCGCGCCATTCGCACCCGTCTGTCGTCAAGCTCTCCATACTGCTGCTGTTTGGGGAGGACATCGTCTTTGATGTGCACCCGCTGGATGACATGACGCCGCTCAACTTTCTCAACATGTTTGTCGACGCCAAAACCAATGCAAAGGATGACGACGGCGCGAAGGCCGGCAATACGGCAACGGGCATTTCCGTTTTCCACCGTGCGGCGCACAAGGCAACTCTGCCCAGCACATCCGACCCGTACTTCATCAATGCGAAGGCGCAGGACGTGGATGTGGCGGCGCTCTTTTTGCACCGGTACGCAGTGCAGCGTCAGCGCTTCCTCGACGGCTTGTCGCAAGTGCGCTCCACCTGGGGCGACACAAGTGGCGAGGCCGATGTGGCGATGCGCGTCACCAACCTCGACGCGGCTCTCTTTGGCCCCACTGGCACTTTGGCCGACCCCGCGGGGACGGCGAGCGCGGCGGTCGCATCATGCGGTACCAAGAAGGCAACAGCGAAACCAAAGCGTGCAGCGGCCAAGGACAAAGACGCGGAGGTGTCCGGCGAGCAAGAGCATGACGGGCAGGCCAGCACGGATGGCCTGGCGGATGACGGAGACGGCGCCAGCAATGATGATCTGGCGGACCTTGACGCCCAGGCGAGCGACAACGACCTCGACTGGGGTCTGGATGACGACGCAGCCTACGAGGCCGAGCTCGACGACGAGGAGGTGGAGGAGGAGAGTGAGGAGGAAACTGACAATACGCTGGGCGGCAGCGCTGCAGCGGCAGCCGCCGCGGCGGACGAGGGCGGTGAGTTTGGCGAGCTCATCGAGGCGAACGCAAAGGAGACGTCCAAGAAGCGCAAGCGTGAGCTGGACTGGCTGGAGGGGCGTTCCGCTGGTGGTAGCGGCGGCAGCTCCGGTTTCGGCCGTGGCCGTGGCAGCCGTACTCGTGACCCCTCTCCCTACGGTCGTGGTCGCTTGTCTGGCCGCTTTTCTTCTCGCGGCCAGAGTGGCGGCGGTATCAAGCGTGGCCGCTACTAAGGCGTACTACCAGACAGCGCTGCTGTGCGCACTTAGCGGTCCTGCTTTGCTCCTGCTCGTTGCACTGCCGTTTTACAATATGTAGCAACGTACCGCGTCTCCTCTGTTTCCCGTGACAAGTCGGTGACGTGTGCTCCTCAAGGAGCTTTCGGCTCTGCCTCTCTTGCGCTGTGCTTGAGTGCCAGGGCATGTTTCCCCGTCTGCGTGCGTGTGTGCAGAGGCGGTGCTGTGCTGATCTGGTTTCTATTTTCACACACACACACACACACACACACGACTGACAGGTACGGCGGCAGTCGGCGTTTAATCGTGTCTCTCTCCAACAGCCCTTTCTGGTTGTTGTGGCTCTCTTTTCGGTGTGAAGGTTGCGCGTGTGTGAGTGTGTGTCCACGTGTGTAGGTGTGTAGGTGTGTGTGTGTGTGTATGTGCTAATGGTGCCCGTGCGTCTCTGGGCACTGGCATGTTATTTTACGTTTAATCATCAACATTTGTGCTAAGTCGCCTTTACAATGGCTCCTTCAGAATGGAGGGTAACGAACAACACCCATGCGCGCGCGCACACACACGCATAGGAGAGGGAAAGCAGAAGCGGAAGCGAACGCCAAAGAAAAGGAAAGGTGTGCGTACGCGCCTGGGAGGAAAAGGCGGAAGGGGCAGCTCAAGAGGGTGGCAACAGGATTACTTGATACGATGAACACGTATGTGGGTGACAGTGGCAGGCAGCTCTTTCTTCCTCCTCCTTTCCCCAAATTGTCGCTTGAGGCCGCTTGTCATTTTCGGATCAAAGCGGGTGGGGAGCATCAAGTCCGAGGCAGACAAGCGGTGTTGCTTTGGTATATAAGCAGTAGCCGTACGGGAAAAGTCAAGGAAACGGGTGCCATTAGTGACTACGAACACAGTGTGCGAGACGCCAGCACGTACGTGATGCTTTCTTTCTCACTTGTTGCCCTCATCTCCCTTTTCAGGGAAGCCGGAACATCTGCCGAATCGCCTCAATAAACATCTCTCTCTCTATATATATGGATGTATTATGCGCTGTAGACACCTTGCTCTGTTCCAAGAAAGCGCCACGCTCCTCATGTTCCACCCCGCTTCACATGTTTCTTCCACCTGCTCTCTCTGCTCATCTTTTCTCGGACGCTTGATCCGTTTCCACAAAAAAAAACTGTGCACGTGTGTGCTTTACAATTTTGTGCGTGCGCCGTCTTCCGACTGCACCGTGCCACTCGCTATTGGTGTGTGGTAACTCCCCGCGCAGTCGCATTTCTTTCTTTCTCCTCCCATCCCTTCCTCCATTAAGAAGGCCCGCTTGCAAGGCACGTACATTAGCACCTGCAAACTTGACACACCACAGACGTGCACAGAAAACTTCTCTCTCCACGCACACACACACACATCACCCCCACTTTTCTCTCGGTGTCTCTGTCCGCGTGTGCGTCCTGACTGACTCTCTCCCGTGTTATACCATCATCATCTGTGCCTTTATCGCCCCGTGGTGCGCACTCGCTGGCGGGCGTTAGTACTGCTCGTAGACGCCCCTCCTCTTTCTTGCCACTGACTTTGCAGTAGCAGACGCGCCTAAGCGAATAGGTGACGACATCTGAAACTACACGAAGTGGCGAAGTCCGATCGACGGAGTCCGGCTTCGAGTGTGCGTGAATAGAAGTCACATTAGTGCACACTTCCTGAGTGTGTGCTACCTCTCTCCCCCCGGCTTCTTCCCCTCCCCGTGTCGTGTGGCTCGCCAGGCTCTATCATGCATCTTGTTGCCTCCAAGACGCCCATCAATGCCACGGCCGCCACAAAGCGCGCCGAGGCTGAGCAGCTGACGCGTCTCATGACCCTTTACCGTGCCGTGTGCGTGCGCCACGACGAGCTCGGCATGGAGATTGTGCTGAACGATATTCTTGCCTTCCTCACCAGCACGCACCAGCACGAGCAGGCGGAGGCGTTCATCGCGACATGCAACATAACTCTGCCGCATCGCGCGAACAATCAGGCAGCTCGCTATTTTTACTACGTCGGCCTTACGCGGGCGCTTCGCCTCGAGTACGTTGATGCGCATCAGTGTCTGCAACAGGCACTGCGTAAGGCACCAGAGCGTGCGTTCGGCTTTCGCATTGCTGCAACGAAGCTGTCATTGGTCGTGCAGCTGCTTCTGGGGGAGATTCCGCCGCGCTCTGACTTCCTCGCCAAGGACATGCGCGACAGTCTTGCGCCGTACCTGCAACTGGCCTCGTGTGTGCGCTTTGGTCAGGTGGACCGCTTCATGACGGTGCTGCGCGAACACCAGGTAGCCTTCGAGCATGACCGCACACACTCCCTCATCTTGCGTGTCCACCAGCACGTCATTAAGACGGGGCTGCGTCGCATCTGCCAAGCATACAGCCGCATCAGCATTTCGGACGTTTGCTCAAAGCTGGCCATGAGCAACGTGGCGGATGCCGAGTACATCCTCTCGAAGGCCATCCATGATGGCGTGATTGACGCCGTTCTAGACAATGAAAAGGGCGAGCTGATCTCAAGTGACAGCATCGACGTCTACTCCACGTCGGAGCCGCTTCACGCGCTGCAGCGCCGCATTCAGTTCCTCAACTTGACGCATAATGATGCCAAGCGCGCCATGCGCTACGACGTGACAGACCCCGAGATTATCGAGGAGCGGCGAAAGGAGGCGAAGGCGGAGCGTGATGAGCTGGAGCGTGCCATCCAGGATGAGTCCACAGGGATGGAGAACGTGAACTTTGAGGACGGCCTGTAGAGGTTGTGATTTGGCGTACTGCACCCTGGCGTCTTTGTGGGATATGGTGTCAGCACTACTGTGGCCGTGTGCACCCCCTAGGGGAGGGGGGCGGCTGCTGTGGAGAAGGGGGGGGGGGAGAAACGCTGTAGGGTTCAGAAGGCCTATCGACGCGCACTTGTATCCTCCCGTCGTCCCCTCTTCCACCCCGGAACCCCTGTCTTCCTTGCACACGTGGGGCGTCTCTGTCTGTTTGCATGTGGCACCGTGAGCCTCTCTTGTATCCTCCCCCTCTTTCTCCAATTGAAAAGGAAAACCTATGTATGGGTGGGAGGCTCTCTCTCTCCTCGTCTGTGCGGGCGTGCGAACGTTGTTGGTGGTCAATGCCTATGCGCAATAGACGTGCTGGTGCCCAAAAGGTTGAGTGTGCGTGTGTGCTGGATAGCACCTGTTTGCCCCCCTCTCTTCCTCTCCCCCATGTGCCATCCTGTGAGCGCGTGTGCGGTTGCCTGGCGCTTCCCGTCTGCGCGGCACTCTATTGGGCTGTTCTACGTCTTCTGTTTTCAAGAGGAGGACCCTCTTCCGCACAAGTGGTGTGCGTGCGGGCGCATCTCTGAAGGGGCCACACCACCACTACCCCACCGCCGCCGCCTTTCCCTTTAAAGAACAACAACACAGAGGAGCATCGCAGAAAAGGTCCGTGCGCCAGTGTGCGTGTATCGAACTACGCACACCTTTTTCTTTTTACGACACCGACGGGCGCGTGCGGCTGGGGGAAGTCGACCGTTGCTTTCGGTTTCCGCATCGTCGGATACACAGGGATGGGAAAAGGCACAGCAGGAGTGGAGGCAAAACTGCAAATTTTTTTGTCCCCGCTGGCGCCTCTCTTCTCTTCCTCTTCCTCTGTCCCGCCGTTACGGCAGCGCCAGGCTCTTGCTGCTTCCTTATCCACTATCTTTCCTCCTCCTCCTCCTCCTCCTCCTCCATGTGGCTGCCTGAACGCTGTGTTTTCCACGTGGCTAGCGATTGGACGTGGTGACAGTGTATCTGGTCACGCAGTTTGTCGTTCCGCACGCGAAAGGTTCAGAGACAGAGGCAGGTGCCAGCAAGGTGCACACACCCTTTCCATCACCCCGCCGCGCGCTCTAACGTTTGGCGCGCAGACAATACTTTCTTTCGCTCTCTTCCTCCCCCTTCCTCAACGGACACGCCCGTCCGAGAACACCTGCCCACTTGAGTGGGAAGATTCTCTGCACTGTAGGTAAACCTTATCCATCCTGTGTCATTGCACGCGCGCGCGCGCTCTCCTGGCGGCTTGCGCTTCACAACCGAGAGCCGTACAAAAAAAGAGCGCGCGCAAAGCTTTGCAAACGAAAAAAAAAAGATGAGTACGACAACGACGCCTAGCGAGGCGAAGTTCGCTACGGACGATACACTGCAATGCGCTCCCTCCGCCCGTTCCAATGAGATGGTGCGAAAGATGTCACGGCACGGATCGGCGCTGCCGCTATGCATGTCTCGCAATCAGCAAGAAGCACGCCGTCAGTCCTCATCCATCCTTTCCGCCAGCAGGCGACGTCATCGCCGTTCCAGTTGTTTGCTTTTCAACTGCAACACGGCTTCGTCGACGGGGATGACGGTAGCAAACGGCTGGGGGACGTTGATCGGCTGCACAGAGGCGAACACGGAAGTGGGGCGGGCGATTCAGATGTGCTCTGTCTATCCGAGCATGCGCGTCAACGGCACTGCCTTTGAGAACTCTCTCAACCTGGCCCACCGGCAGAGTATACACGTCGCTAACGGCTCCTTCTCTTTCCCGTCTCCCAGACAGGTGGGGGGTGCCGACGTTACCGGGGGCATTGTATCTGTCTTGCAAGATGATGGATTACGCCAGCGTACAATGAGCATAAGTGTGGTACCCGAGTCTTCCGTAACCCTACGGGAGGCGCTGGAGGAATCACGCTCCGTACTAGACCTGAGTCAAGGCAGCATTCGCGCTGGCTCTATTGGTGGTGCTGGCGGGTATGGCAGTGCTCGAAATTCTTTGGTCGCCGCAGGAGATATTGCCGCACGCACGCTCACATTTACGGGTGGCAGCAGCATGGTGCCACTGGCGTGTGCCATGAAACGGGCTGCGATGTGGGAGATTCTGGTTGTGACGGTCCTAACACACCGAATGATGGAGGTCCGCTTCCGCCGCCAGCGACTGCGCCGCGTACTAGAACGCCACCTTTTGCCCACACTGATGAAGCGCAAGAGGAGCACAGGATCAGTGGTTCCCAAGGATACTCGCTTAAGGCGCAGTGCGCGCGCTTGCAGTGGGGATGCCACGAACCGAGGCGCGCTGCTCGACGATGCCGCCGCTGTACCCCAAGGCACTTATCTCCGCGATCACAGCGCCTTCTTTAACTCCCTGCACAGCGCCACTCTCCTCCAATCTTTCGCCGAGACTATGACGCGGGAACGCTTTCTGCCTGGCGATATCATCGTAAGGGCTGGTGACGGTAGCCAGAAATCCATGTACTTTCTTATCTCAGGCAAGTGCGAAGTGTGCACGGAGCGTGGTCCGCAAGATGGCAACGACCCCGCGCCAGCTGGAGAGGCGACCGACGTGAATGATACTGCGCGATATCAGCAGAAAATCAGCGGCAGCGCTGCGTCCCGACCGATCAAGGAAGTGATCATGGCTGGCACCACCTTCGGCGGTGTGTTTGGGGGCAGCGCTTTTTTCGCGGGCACCTACCGCGCGCTGTCGCAGTGCATCGTGTGGGTGCTTCGAGCAGAAGATTTTGAGTCGATCTTTCGATCGTTTGCGGACCGCGCAATGCTTGACAAGTACAAGGAGACGCTGCGACAGCACAGTCTATGGTGGCTGAAGCAGCGGTACAACCCTGCCAAGTGTTACGGGTCCATTCCCATTTACCGCAAGCTCACGAAGCGCATGTCTTCCTACCTGGACGATTTCACGCCCGTTGTAAAGGTCCGCGGCGAGACAATCTTCTCCCAGGGTGACGTCGCCGGTGACGTGTACTGCATGCTCGAGGGGACAGTGCTTCGACAGACAAAGGGTGTATCTGGAACGTACGGAGAGGATGGCGTTGCGCAGCGCCTGAGCACCAACTCCTTCACCGCACTCAACGTTGTAGGGCGCTACCTCATGCTCGGTGAGGAGCCGCACTTGGTACCGGGGGTGCAGTCGTACACCTGCACCATCATCAGCCGTGTAGCACTCTTTTTCAAGGTGTCTGGCGAGCGGTTTGTGAACGCGTTACTCGACGACCCGTTGTTTTACGCACAGCTGCGGGGTCAATTGATGCGACAGCGTCAGGAAAATATGGCCCTTCACCCTGAGTGTCTCGCCTATGTACCACTGTTGCAGCGTTTTCCGGCTGAGAAGCGAGAAGAGCTCGTGCAGCACGCACGGCCACGTGTGATAGGCCGCTCGGTCTCGTTGTGCGACCCGGCACAAAACATCTCTGATCTTCTCATTATCGTGAGCGGCAGTGTCCGTGATCCGCGGCACTATAGTCGGAAGGCCACCAAGCCCCTCGAGGTGCCAGCAACGTGCGAGGTTGAAAACCCGGATGGCACTCCGGGCCAGCACAGTGGGGCTAACTCACACGTCAAAGGCAGCAGGGTCGATCGGCGACATGGCACTCTGGCTCCGAAATCAGGACAGGGTGCGGATTTGGATACGTTTCCCGCTTCGAGTTCTTCTACTGAGGATGCGAATGCTGTTCCCAGACATTGGTCTCAAATCAAGGCTTTCGATGGCAACGCACTGCGACGGAGCGGCCCGAACCCTCTCAACAATGTCTCGACAGACATGGGGGAGGCGGTGGAGGAGGATGCTTTGGAGTGGAACTTCTCCTTTCGAGATGCACTGCTCTCGTCTGCAATCTCGGCTTCAATGACGTCCTCGAGCAACATACCGAATCTGAAGGGAAGCGGGACATTCAGCACAAGTTCTGCCCCTGTGATGTCGGCACAGCAGCAGTATCTGGCGATGCTCGAGTCGGCGCCTCTCGTCTACCCTGACGAATCGGAAGACATTAATCCACCGCTGCCGGTGCAGCCAGCCCGCCGCTTCGTCTCAACCCTGGGAGGCAGCTGGGAGGCCCTTCTGCTGGACAAGTGGCCCAACGGCTGGGAGTCAATGACGACGGTGGAGATGTGGACGATTTCAACCCGCATGCTGCGCCTCATGTACAACAGCTGCCCCAAGCCGGTACAGCTGTCCATCTTGAACGGTTTGCGGCACGCGCAGAAGCAAGACCTGCAGCTGCCCACCCTTCCACACACAAAGCTGCCACCAATGAGCATCTATACTTATCACGGGGAGGCAGCAACGGCGGCAGCGGCTACTGCCGCGAAAGGCGGCGGCGCACCGCGGGCAAAGGGATCCAGCCGGCGAGGCGGTGACAGGAAGGTGGCCGCACCCTCAACTAGCGTTTGGGCTACGGGGGGCAGTGGCGAGGAGACCGGAGTGATTGAAGTGGTTACGCGGCACTCGAGTACCACACGAAGCACTGACCGGACGAAGTCGACCACGCGAACTGTCGTTGTGACGGCTGCCAAAGAGGCGAATGGAGAGGGAAGCTCACGTGTTCCTGTTTCTGCTAGGCAGACAACAAGTGGGGCAACACCTTTACTTTCAAAGAAGATCGTGCACACTAGCCGCACTGTGGCAGATGCAATTCAGGAGGCTTCGTCGCACGAGGACGAGCCGCAGGCAAGCACATCGGCACGGCGGATCCAGGACGGCCGGAGGCGCAGCTTGCGGCGACTCCGCGAGGCAGCCACTACCCAAAGTGCTAGTAAGGTAACGCCCCCAGAACCGACGGTGGACTCCAACTTGTTGGCTTGCTACGACGGGGTGGTCGGCGCTGCCGATCCGCTGATGCTTCGGATTGTGCGCGACCCGGTGGCAGTGGCGCCGTCGAAGCGGGGAACAAGGAGTGCCATGCCATCATCTGCCTCGATGCAATCTGCCCAGCAGTCTCCACTGATTGCTTCTGAAGTTGCCTCAGCGGCAGCGTGGCCGACTCTCCCTGTGATGCAGGATCGCTGGTTTCACGCTGTGCCATCCTATGAACCCTTGCCAGGGACGGCGCACGCAGCGCAGACGCTGGCTTCGCCACCGGTGTTTGCACCCAACTCGGCAGCCCTGGCGTCTGCCTGCATCTCCTCCGTCTCTCAACATCGCAAGATGCTCGAGGGGTACGTGACTTATTATGCTACCACTGCTTCTCCAGCTTGCTCTGTCGGCAAAACATCTGTTGACGGCGCGTCACTCACCGGAGAAGGGGTGGTGGGGCCGGCGCCTGCAGCTACTCTGACGTGCTCTCCATCGCAGGGAGAGCTAGGCACCAGTCACATGCATTTACCGAAGCTTCGTGCCTACACTGTGTGAGAGCATGACGCCGCTGTTGGAGCGAGAAAACTGCAGAGGGCAGTGGCTAGTGATGTCACCTCCGCCCTTTTTGGGGCGGCTATCCGATGGAAAGGTCTTTGTTGACCGCCGCCGTCGCGTCGATGTGCAGGCACGGTGCCTCTGAACGTGTTTTGCCACTGCCTAGCAGGCAGACGTGCTTGTGTTGTGGCCGTCAGTGTCTTTCGCTTGGCGACTGTACACCTCTGTTGTCGCTTTTCTGTTTGTTTGCGTTTGCCTTGTGGACTCTGGGCTCCCTCCCGCATCAGCCGTATCCCAGTTCAAGCACACGCGCACGCAGGAGAGAAAAAAAAGTTAAGTGGCCTCCCTGTCTGCGCGTGTGTGTGTCTGTGTGGAGAGGACGACTTGTATGATGTATTGTTTCTCCTTTTAATTTCTTCCTTTAGCGTGCTTGTGCATTCGCCCTCGGCCGCATGCACGCACCCATCATGTAAGCCCTCCCCCTTCTTCCCTCATCCCCATCTCCCCCCCCCCCACACACACGCACTATTCACTCTCAGACATTCACACATACGCACATCCAGGCATTCACGTTGACGAGTCCCACTCACGCTCCCTGCTCATCATCATCCTCCTCCACCTTGCTTGTGTTTTCCAGTCGTAGCGCAGCAGCTTTGCATCCATCATAGGAGAACTGCTCCAGAAGCGGTGGAGGGGGTGCCTCGCTGTGATGGAAAAGAAGGCGGGAGTGCCCGGCCTCGCAGGAGCTGAGATGACATAGTTCGTTATAAACATTTGGAAACACTGGGATGGAATTCGGCATCGCAGGCCCCCCAACTGCGACTCAGACTTTGCTTTTGTATCTTACTACACCCCCTCCCACCCGTCTGGGTTTTACTTGACTGACTTGCTGCTTGCCGTTGTGCTCGTCTCTGCACCCACCACTTTCTTTTGCACCACTTTCCGATGCCGTCGACTTTGCACTTTGCATCCCTTTTCTGGTTGCCCGTTTATCGATGTAGGGCGGAGGGCCTGCCTCGCCTCTTCACACGCACGTGCGCATGTACATATATCTGAGGCGTTGTGGCGACTCCCGAGTAATGTCGTACCTCTCCTTTCCGCGGGAGAAGTAGACTGGGATCGTCCTCGTTTTGCACGGGCACGACCTTCTTGTCTGTTTATATTTGCTTCTCCTCCCTTCATCATCTTCCACGGTGGGGTCGTCGTCTCTGTGCTTCACTTTCTCGTGAGCCCTCGCACGTGCACCTCACTCTCACGCTTCAGCTGCCATCTTGCTCTCGGGCCTCACGTCGGCCGTACGGATTTCTCTTCGCTCTGCCGAGTCGTCTACAGGTTTGCTTGCGAGGAGAAGGTGACATCCACAAATTTCCACTGGGCAAGATACGAAGCATACACATCAATAAGGGAACAAAAAGATCACGAAAAGGACCGATACGCCACGCGATGGGAAAGTTCGGGGACTTGCGCGCGTGCCTCAACGCTTCCATCCCTCCCTCTTCTCTTACTACTGCGTACACCACATCCCTGAGAGGTGCACCGCTTCTTGCTATCTCCTTTTTTGGGTTAGGCAGTAGAAGGAGAGTTCGGCGACGCAGGAACCGTCTCGGGGGCGCTGAGAAAAGAACCCGGCGTCTGCATCCCTGAATCCTGGGAAAGGCTGGGGGCGTTTATGGAATAGGCGCGCATGCTGCCGTGCATGCTGAAGCGTGGATGTGGCTTGGCACTCACCTGCCTTTCTACCATCTTTCTCACACATTCACCGAGACAGCATGCTTTTGCGTGCGAGCCGCCACCCGCGTGTGTAATCCCCTCGCCCTCTCTTCTGAGGCGGCTCTCCAAAGGCATTGCTTGCTGCATGACTTCCCTTCGCCGTTTTATTTTGCCATCGTCTCTGCTCTCCCCCATCTTCACCTCCTTTTCTAAACCCTTTCCGCACCCTCGAACACTCGAACACACACACGCGGACCCGTGGACGTGGTCTGCTGTTGCTGATCTTGTGCCGTCCAATCGGGGAATTCTCTTTCTTGCCCTTCTGCCCCCCATTCATCACTCTTCCTCCGCAGGAGCGCGCGACGTGACGCTTTATTATTGTTATTTATTTCTCATTTTCTTGCACCGCACCACCTCGACTATCCCACGGGCATCGGCGCTCATACGTATACGTAGAGGCGAGTGAGTGTGCGTGCGAGACGAAGCGTCGTCGTGAAAATACAACAGTAGTGAGTGCTTAGTGCCCCCGCCACGTTCCGCCCTCTCGATACCTGTCAGCTTCACCACTGACAGCGGTGCGTACATTTTACTGCTGTGGTCTCCCCTCCTTCGAACGCTCTACTTTTCTCAGGTTGCCTACCCTCCCCCCCCCCCACACACACAGACACACGAAAAAACAACAACAACACATATTCACAGCAGCAGAAGCAGCGCGTCTCTGTGCGTATCACCTTTGACGTGCTGTGCGTCGCGTGCCCTGAGTTTGAGCGTCTGGTCGTTGCCTTGGGTGCATTTCGGGAAGCATAACTCTTTGTCTGGCGTGTGCTATTCAGAAGTGTGCGGCTTTTCTTAGTCGCTGCTCATGTCCGACGTCAACTGGGCTCTGGCAGAGAATGGAGCTCACATCGCCGAGGTGTCCTACGAGGCGGCGCACGTTGGCAGCGTCTCCTCCAACTTGCTGAAGCACCGTGAGGACCAGCTTTGGATCACCGGCGATGCCCCGCAGCATGTGACAGTGTTCCTTTCTCCATCCCACGCACCGCTGCAGTACGCTGGGTGGCATGTGTGGCATGACTACACTACCAATCCGCACATGGTGGAAATCGCGTCTGGTGTGTCGCCGCAGACGCTGAGCTGCCTTCTTGTGTGCCAAGCACTACCCGGTGCTGGTACTCAGGTATGGAAGCTCCCGCGTGCGATCCCGCAAGAGCATCAATACGTGCGCTTCAAAATCATGAGCACCTTCGGCCCAGGTCCAACGTACATGAACAACATGATTCTACTGGAGAATGACCCTGGTCCGAACTACAACGTGTACGGAAAAGCAGTAGACGACTCTGCGAATACAGCGGCTGACACTCGTGGAGAATTTGCTGATCAGCACCCATCTCCTGCTGCAACTTCGCCTTACATGTCTCGTCTGCCATCAATCTTGCGACAGCCTGGCTCCGGTGGCTGTATGGACCGAAGCCCTCTACCACGGCGGGTACCACCGACGTCGGTAGTACCTGGCACATCTCCCATGTCCACCACAAACCCGCGCGACGATCATTCGGCGAATGGCGGGTTTTTCATGACTCCTGGCCTGGCTTCGCCAGCGCACTGCGGTGAGCTCGCAAACGGCGGTGCCAGTAGTTGCTCCCCGGGAGGAGCTCGCAGCAGCAGCCGCATGAGTCAACTGCTCCGTGACCTAGACGACGACATCAAGATGCTGAAGCCGATCAAGATCGTCAGTCCAAGAAAGAACATGCTCTTGTTTGCCCCCGAGGCCTCGAACGCGAAGTGGGAGGGTAGTGGTAGCGAGGATGATGACTTCGGGGCTCGGCAGGGCGGCAATAATCACGTAAGGGATACCGTTGGTGCGACCCACCACAGCGGCGAGAAGACGTCTCGCGAACATCGTCATCACCATCGGCATCGCCGTCACAGCAGTGGTCGCCGCCGAACTTGCAGTGATCGTGAGGAACATGGCGGCAACCGTAGATCTGCGCCGCTGGAGAGTAACGGATCACCTCAGTCAGTGCCGATGGGCGCCGCACCAATGCCTTTGGCAGTTTGGCCACCCCCTGCGATACCCTCCTCAGCGGTAGAGATCAGCCTCCGGCACAGCGAGCGGCTTAGTGCACTGGAGCAGGCAGTCGCGGTCCTGCACGAGACGGTGCAACACCAGCGCGATGATCTCAGTATGATTAAGCGTGTGCTGCTGCAGCAGGCGACGGGGCGCCGCAAGGAAGCGGAGCAGCGGTGGGAGGAAAAGCAGAGAATGGGTACGGTTGCAGTTGCGTTCCCAGCGGCACTGACTACACCTCCAGCTGCATCTTCGCCGACTCTCGCTGCTGACGCCAAGAACCCTGTGTTACAGATAGCTCCACCAGATCTTCGACTGACACACCGAAGCATTACGGTTGGCTTTCCTGACGACGCTTTACGTGCCTATGTGGAGTCCGTGCTAGACGACAAGCTGCGCAAGCACACGAAGAAGGTCGAGACAAAGCTGCTTCAGCGGTTGGACAAACAGCTGCATGATGTGATCAAGGCCCTCTCCATCACCATTGAAGGTCGGTTGGCTGGACTGGCCCCGTCAAGCACGACGGCGCAGCAGCAGGCAGCGCCATCACACCGACCTTTCTCTGCTGGGCGTGCGACGCCGACTCGAGCTCCTGGTCCGCCGACAGATTCGCCCTCTCCTACGCACGGTGTACCTCGCGCTTCTGCCGACATAGACAGCGCCCGAAGGAATCTCAGCGATGCCGCCTCCCCTCCGAGCTCAGTGAAAGGGTATTACTGTCACACACCGCTGACGCGCACTGGCGCTAGCGCGAGAGGGCCGGCGAGTGGCTCCGCTGCCCCTGCTACCTCAGCATTCCCAGTGTCGTATGCGGGAGCGCGGGACTCGCCGCACGCTTCTCGTGCCGCCACCGGTGCACCACCTGTATCCATTGCAAAGGGCCGTTTCTTTTGAGGAACAGAATAAGAGGTTGTATGTGTCACTCCCCTTCTCCCGCCGCCGAATGGCACGCGCGCGTGGAGGCTTATATGCCGGTGGCTTATAGACTCTGTACTCATACAAAGATTACTATGCCTATGGATTTTTTTTTTCTTGTTAGAAAGATCCACATGAAGCTGTGAAGGAATCTTCGCGCAATGGCCGTTGTGCGTGTGTGTTGATGTGTGTATGTCTTGTCACCCTATGGCTAGTGTTTTCGCTCTCACTTGTCCCCTCGTTCACCTGAGTTTGTCCGCGTAACCGGCTGGATGGCTGTATGAGCGATGCTCTTCTTCGGGACTTCGCAGTCTACTCAAGGCACGCGCAGCTCCACGGTGTGCGATTGTTTTTTGTGATCGTTTGACGATCGTATTCAACCCCATGTTTGCTCCTCCTTCGCCAACGACTTGTTTTTCTTCACGCTTCCCCCCTCCCCTCCCCCCTCCCTCTTTCACTCAAACGTCCGTGCTGCGCGTTTTCTGTTCCCCGACCCCTCCCTCGCTTTCTCATTACCTCTTCTCTCATCTTGTGCATTGCCCACTTGGTCATCAACGCTTTATGGTTTGCCGCCATATCGTCCCATGACATTCGTCTATCTTTGTTCTTGTTAGACACTTTCATGTATGTGGGCGTCACGCACACGCCGGGTGTCCTGCCTATCGCCTTTCTCCCCCCTTGCTGTGTTCCTGTCACCGACCAGCTGCGAGGGGGACACAGAAGAGGGGCAAGCCAAGGAAGAGGGGAGGGCCTCAGCCACTTGTCGCGAGCGGTACCACACACCTGGGCGACAGAAAAAAAAAAAGATGAGCTCCCACAAAAAAAAAGCTCTTCTGCAACATGGCCGACTGTTTGCGCGGTGGGAATGAGGAGTCTTGCGCTTTTCCATTGCTCTACGGGAGGTTGGCCGGTGGATGACACGCACGCTTACTTTCGGGGAGCGCTGCTGGGCTCAGCGGAAGAAGTTGCCTACTCACTCGACACGCTAGTGTCCGTCTGTGCTTGTGCACAAACAGCTGTAGAACGTGCGCCTGTGTGCATTTGAGTGACCAAGAGCGACTCCTCTACGGTCACCTCGGTACACACACACACACACACACACACAGACAACGCACGTAAACGCATGAGAGCAACTCGCTTGAGGCCGGCCCCTCCCTTCCCCGTCTCGGCTCCTCTCCCTGATGCAATTTGACATGTACTTGTGCACTCATAGACATCTTTGCTTGTCGTCTTCATTTCCGCCTCTCGCTCTCCGTATGACGGTGGTGCGATATACATATATATATATATATAAATATATATGTCTCTACACCAACACCGCTGTCTCCGCGCTGGCCGCGGTGCTCCCCTCCGTACTTCTCTCCCTCCGCAGGAGGCTCCGTACACTATCCTCGCACACGGGAAACGACGCGAGAGTGCACACACATAACCGCATAGGCTTAGGCGCCTGTACAGGATTGGCTGAGAGGACACGCTCCAATCGTGCCTGTGTAACTCATCCACATAGGAGGGAATTTATAGAGGAACGCACAAGTCATTAGCCAAGGAGCGCGATTACGTCTAGCGCATCTCGTCCCCACTCTGTAGTGCAGTCGTCTGTAGTATAGGAGCGACCTGGGCGGTCGCGTTGTAGCGAAGGAGAAGAGAGCAACCCACGACGAGGAAAAGGGCAAAGTAGCAATACGCATCAGAGCAGCAACGGCGGATTTGCCTCACTATGCAGGCTCGTAGGAACAGCATGATGCGTCGCGTGGCGCGTCGGTACGCGCGTGTGCCTGGTGAGCACGGCGATGCGAGTGCGCCTGCCTTCTTCCCCGTCGCCATCAATCCTGGTTGGTGGGGACAGCCCTTTGGCAAGGTGAAGGATGGAACAAGTCAGCTACTTTTTTTCTTTGGCGTTATCTTCCCCATCGCCTTCTACTGGGTATTCGACGTTACGTTCGGCCAGCGCACGCGCATCGCGCAAGTCGGCAAGCGGGCTTTGGCCTCCAACTTTCTTTTTAGGCAGCTTGACCTTGACGATCCTGATCACGCCATCAAGTATGAGCAGCTGCAGCAGGAGATCGCAGAGAACAAGCTGGATGTCCGCTGGGGCGGCACGAACTTTCTGGCGAGTTACCTTTGGCAGCCTGGCGACCCAGAGCCGGATATCCGCCGCAAGGAGGCACCTGCGCATCACCACCATCACTAGCACAGTCATCTGTAGGATGCAAGTGAGGCCGGGGCAAGGGAGGCATTGCCCCGCGCTGTGTGTTCGAATTCGAGACAACATCCGCGTACACTTTATGGAGCACGTGCTTATGTGCATAGGTATATGTGCGCGCGTGTATGCATCTGCTTATGCCTGTTGATTTCTTGTGTGCCGAGTCTCTGCTCTGCGACTGCGTGCGCGTGAGTCGGGGAGGGTTGCATTTTACGTCCACTGTAATCGTGAGCCTTCAAGGAAAGGGAGAGGAGGAGGGGAGCTCCCAGAGCAAAGAAAACGGTCGACTACCCTGCGTATGTGCCAGCTATAATGTCTACTGTCGCAGAGCTCATGTGTGTCTGGGCCAGGCTGCACAGGCGGCAGCTGACGTGTCTGCTTTGAATCACTGCTGACAGTGTGGCGATCTTTGCTCTTCCCTTACTGGCGCAACAGTGCAAGTGGACCGCAAGTACTGCGTGCTCAGCTCGACACCCACCAATGTTTATTTTCTTCGACGTCTCACCACTGGACGTGTCTTCATCCTGTACCGGCGTGTGCGTCACCTCTTCTTTTCCGTGCTCTTCACGCTGTTTCGTAGCCTATCATCTGCTGTGTGCCTTCGCGTCTGAGGGTCACCGCCGTACACTTTGTTGCTCACTAGGCAGCACAGCCGTTGCCGCGACCATGACTAACAGCAACAAAAAAGAGTCCAACTACGATCACCAAACAAACAAAAAAAAAGATAAACAATACCACACCGCGAAAGCCATCCGTTGTGCGGTGCCCTGGGCCTTACCCATCTTCGTTACGTCTATCTGTGTGTGCGTATCGTACATGCACTCGTTCTCATACTGGGAATCGAAGACACTGTACAATTTGCCGGGACCAATACGGTGGTCAAGTCTCATGAAGGCGACATGAGACACGAGACCACGTTCTTTTCGCCTTGAGGAAGCGCTTCACGATGATGGTTGGCCCCTGCTGCTGTACAACCGCCACTCTGCATCCCACCTCATCTCTTTCTCAACGCTTCTCCCATCTCCTCGATGACTCGTCCGCTGCCACGGTGCAATGCTTTTCATCGTCTGTGCTCTGGCCGCGGTTGCTCATGTGTTCTCCACGTCATTACAGGACTTCCTTTTCTTCCCCAACGGCTGCTCTACGTTGGTGTGTGACATCATTCGTTGCACCCCTTCTCACCCCACTCATGCCCAGGGCTGCTGTGGTGGCTGAACGCGGGCTGCTCTCTCTCGAATCGAGTGACCCACCACCCAGGTGCGCCCGATATTCTCTCTCGATCGTTTTCTCCACATCCTATCCCCTGCTGCTACCACCTCCCTTCGGCAAGTGCCGTTAGCCTCACGGAGCGCCGCTCTCCCAATGTCGGTGGAGTGTACGGAGAGCCTGTCCGTGCGTGTCGCACTGGCGTATTGGTCAACGTCGTTTGTTGTACTTCTGCTACGCCGCTTCTGCGCTGAGTTTTCTGACCTCACGGCCTATGGTGGACGTAGCGCAGCTGCCGACGCCAGCCAAGGTGTCGGCGAGGCGAAACGGAATCAAGAAGGAGAGCAGTCAGTGACCGTGGGCGCGACTCACCTCACTCGAGGGTATGTGAAACCAGTTCATTGGCTGACGTCTTCGTTCTTGGGCAGGTGCCGCATCACTCGCAAGCGGTCGTTCACCGCCTTTTACGTCACTGGTATCGTCACAAGCGCAACCCTTTTGAGGGCTCGTTGTATCTTCCACCGGTCTGGTACTGCCTCTGGTCAGCCCTCTATGGTGGCCATGCCCTCACCGGCGCCGACGGACCCCCTCTTATGTGTGCCACTTGTGCTCTTCACACTTCACTGTGCTGTGCGCCTTGCCGAGACGTGCCTTGTGCAGCGTTTCCGAGCACACGACACTGTGACTCTCTTTGCTGCAGTGGCGGGCAGCACCTTCTACATTATGGCGGCCATTTCCAGTGCCGCGCCAAGTCACACAAGCGTCCCGCGTGCGCCTCGGTGGCTAAACCGGCCAGGAGTGATGCAGTGCGTCTTCGGCGCCGGATGCATAACCCATCTGTTTCTGCAAGCCATTCAGGTCACCGTGCACACGATACTGGCGCGTCTGCGACAGCGGCCTTCGCACATGTCCTCATCCGGAAGGGGAAAGCACATGTGCGACTGGGAAGAAGGTTTGTGGAGACGCGTGCAAGCGCATATAGCAACCTCTAGCGCTGCCCAAGGCGAATCCCCAAGCGTGCCGTGCCCACCCCCGGAGCTATACGGTGCCTGGCGTCTGTACCGCTATCCGTACTTCTCGAACGTGTGCTTTCAGGTGGTACTTGATCCGCACTACACCTGTGAGATTGCCATGTACGCCGTGAACACGATTCTTCTGCTTCTCTGCGTACTCCCCGATGCAATACAGCCTTCCACCGACATCTCTGCTGGAGCAGCACGAAGCATGGACCGCTGCTTCACAAGCGGCGAGCCACAGTGGTGCAGTACTGTTTGTGCCCGTTTACCGTGGTTGTCGGTGTTGGGCAGTGCTGGTGTCACTATGTTCACCGCCTCGAACCTCAGCATTACCTCTGCAGAGCACCGACGTTTTTGGTTGACCGTAAATGCCACACGTCGTCTTGTCGGCAATGCGCTGCGAACGATATTGGATGAGGAGCAGGCGAAACCGCTCGGCAACGGCGGTGCCCGACTTCCAGTAGAGGTCGTCGATGTAGCCAAAAGTCTGTTACGGGAGGCGGTCGTGGAGGAAGTACTGCCTCGGTGGAACGTGCTTCCACTTGTTTGGTAATAAGAAGACTGTAGCGTACGGCGCGGTCGCCACCCGTCCCCCTTCACCTTAGCTGCGAAGGAGGCGGCGCCTTCAATGAGACTCCCCCCTCCCAGGTGTTTCCACAGGCACGCACGTGCTTGGCACCGTGGTTACTTTCACATCGAGAGGGAAAATGGTTACTGGTACCACATCGATGACGACTGCACTGGCGCGATGGATTCAACCAGGACTGTGCCATACAACCCATACACATGCACTCACACACGGACACTAAGACGCTGGGGGAAAAAAAAGGAAAGAGATGAGCAGTTTCTGTGCGTGCAACAAGGGAAGCTGATGCGTAGTCGACCTGCGACTCTGTGCAGGCGTCGAGCCATCACCACAGCGAGTGGAGGCGGCCACTTAGCTCCCAGAGAAATTTCTTTGTGTGTGGTGGTCGTGCATTTTGGGCAGCATGGATGCATACACCACTTCCTTACTGGCGAACCTATTTCTGTTCCGCTCCCTCTTCCCTTGCTTCATGCTACAAGTCTTTAGACAGGTGGGCATACACGCCCACGCACCAGGGTGCGCATACTGTTTCTCTTGCAATGCGCACTGACGCGAGCGGTGGGACAGATCCTTCGCCAACACCGCCGAGCACACGCGCGCACGCATACAGGGGAAGAGTAGGAGCGCATAACAGCAGTTGTGTGCTCGCCATCGAGACACTAAACTCTCTTATCATTGCCATCATCGTTCCTGCAGCGTCATCATGCCGTCGGTGGGGTCCGGCTACACCTTCTCGGATTTCCTCCAGCGGCTGGAGCGTAGCCCTGTGTCGCACATGTCTCCTCTATACCACGAGCATCGCCTCCTCTTCGTAAATCGACCCGATATGCTCTCGAAGACCGCTCTGTCGGTCTCGTGGGAGAGAGGGCTGGCGATCCTACAAGCAGCATACTACGCCCAGCCTGTGGCCGCTGAGACGTATAGGGCATTGCTAGCTCGAATGCTGCGACACAACCGGCAAGTATCGAGGACCGGCGCAGGTCAGTTTGTCAGCTGGCAAGCGGCGATGAGGGTCATGAGCGAGGCTGTGCTGGCGCACGGCACCTCGCTGCCGACTCGCGTATCCGTCTCGACGTTGCGCCTACTCGCACCACACCGGCAGTGGCGCACAGCCATCGACGTTCTTAAGTTAAATCAAGCGAATGGGCAGCTGACGAAGCCGATGCTTCTAGATGCCGCTCACGCGTGCGCAACGTCAAGGGCATGGCCCCATGCCCTCCAGCTGCTTATGCACCTTCACCAGCAAGATCCGCCGCTTCTGTGCGACGCAATACAGAGTATGCGACCACCTGGAGCGACGGCCTTCACAGCCGCTGCCAGCGCTCACGCATTGCTTCCGTCTGTGCGCGACAGCGAAGCCCCAACACCGACGCAACAGCACATTTTGAGCGTCCTGAATAGCGTGGTCGGGAGTGTCCCGCATGAAGTGGCAGCGCGAAACCCGCTATGCATATCGTACCTGACTCACTTGCTCGCGAGCACAACATTGACAACCGAGCTGAAGGTCCAGAGGGCAACGGCAGCCATGGCGCAGTTGCCGTGGACAATGGCACTGGCACTTCTGGGCGACCTGGGCGAGCCGGCCTTGCTGACAGATGTGGAGTGGACGCGCGTGCGTGACACTGTTCTGCTCCCCTCCAACTCTGACGCTGGTAAAGAAGACGGTGGCAGAGGCGCAGAAGCGCAGCAACAGCGACGGCGACCGTTGTCAGCAAAGAGAAGACTGAAGAGGAAGAGAGACGCCTCCTCTGCCGTCACGTTTGATGCCGTGGGGCCAGAGAAGGATGAGGAGGCTGCAGAGGGAGCGTTGCCATCCTCTTCCACTCCTCTGCACTCCTCTTTCTCGCAATCTTCACCGTCAGTGACGACCACAGCAACTGCACCTTCTCATCAGAACAGCGTCGTGCTCGGTACAGCGGCTCTCTTCTCTCGCATGCAGCTCCTACGCGCGTCCCCCCTGACCGTAGCAGCCATGATCGCCGTTATGGTGGACAAGCTTCCCACGCCGGAGATGGCAGCTGCATTTCTTCAGAGCTGCGCAGCGCACCTGGCGGAGTCTGTGCCGGTTTCTTCCCTGACAGTGGATAACCTCAACACTGTGCCGCATGACGGCGGAGCCACCGTGGGCTCGGTGGCGGCCACACGCCACCCTGTTGTCGTCCACGCACTGTTGCGCAATTGCTCTCGACACGAACATGGCTGGGCTATTGCAGCGCCAGCACTGCTTGGGCACAGCGCGGCGCAGGCGCCAACACCGCCTGAGCTGCTTAGCGCACTAGTTCGACAGCTGCGGCAGGCGAAACAAGTGGCGTTGGCGGTACGCCTGCTTCACGAGTACATCATTCCTTCCGGCAGTCTCTTGACTCCGACGTCGTGGGAAGACATGCTGGAATGCGCATTGGCACACAACCGCGCCATCCATCTGCGACACCTTAACCGAAACACCGCAAATTCTCGAGACGTTAATGCGGTCAGAAAGGCGGCCCCGATGCTATCGAGCGTTCACTGGATGTCTGCGCTGAGCTGGGTCAAAAGCAGGCAGGCGACCTCCAACGAGGATCGGATTCAAAGGACAGGAACCGGTTCATCTCAGGGTGCCCCCCAGCGCCATCCACTGGAAGTTGTCGTTCTGGAAAGGCCCTTGTCACCCAAGATGTTAAGTCTCCTCATCAACATCTGCGTGCTGGGAGGCAGCTCGCAGGGTGCCCTACATGCGCTTGGCTACGCGCGCCGTGTAAATAAGACGGAGCTCCCTCAGACCTCACGGATACGAGCGATCCTGTACTGCATGCAGTACGATCGCCCTTGCGAAGCGGAGGCAATCGTGGAGGAGTGTGCGAAGCGTGACGGCGAGTCCGCCGCACAGCCGTTGCGGCACCTGCTGCGCCTAATAGGAGAGGGCAAGTCGAGTGATGACGGAGACAGAGGTTGAGTAACACTTTCAAATACGTGTGTGTGTGTGTGTGCACGTGAAGGACTTTGTACACGCGCACGGTGTTTCTTTCGTTCTTCTTTCTCCTCCTTCTCCTCCTTCCGACCATCTCGGAGGGATGGCCATGTGCACACTCTCTCTGTCATGGTCTCCAGTGTCATCGTTTAAAGCTGTGATTGTTCGTGTAGTTTTGTGTGATACGGTTGCAGTTTCTTCACAGAGTCGTCTCCCCACTCCCCCTGTGTTCGCGTCTTTCGCCTACTTTTCTCTTCTCTTCTCTTCCCCTCCTCCCCTCCTCCCCTCTCACTCGGACGTCCCCGCACGGACGCTAACGAAACCACACACAAAAGAAAGTCGCAGGTAATGCAGCGGTCGTGACGTGGTCACGATGGGGCCTCTCTCCACTTCCCGCACAGCGACGAGGAGGGAAGGGTGAGAGGGGCGTAAAGGGTGGTGGTGGTGAGGGGTGCTCTCAAAATTTGAAAATGGCATGGCAAGCGTAATGATTGTGGTGAGACTGCCGAGGACTGTGCCCCTCCACTGTGACGCTTTCTGGCGTTCCTTTCACACGCCTCCAGTTTCACGCGTAGAGCAGACACACCCCAATCACGTGAAACATCACAAGGCGTGGGCATCCTGTGCCCAGTACTCCCCTCCCTCTCTTCATGAGGAAGGCAAGCAGCCCCCTATGCGCTGTCAAATGCCGAACCTCTTGTGGTGGTGACGGGGTCAGGCACCTGCAACGTAGGGAGCGGTGAAGGCGATGCATCGCTACGGACGTCGGGGGGGGAAGGTCCTGGATGGCGTTGCGTGGGAGCGACCTGCGATCGTGAGCGTGCTTGCACCACGCATATGATAGGCAGAGCGTTATGGTGACTGGAACGCAGCTCATCCGACCCGCGCACGGACCACTGCTGTGGGGAGCGTGGGCCGCCGCCACCCGAGGGTGGAAGTGGCGGCCGGCATGATAAGGGGGGGGGCAAGGTGCGGCTGTGAGTGTGCCTGCGAAGCATGCGCTGTAGGTAGGGGTTGAGGCAGTGGCCGTGCTGCGGTGGCCGAGCCCGGTGCACTGCTGCAATGCACGTGCCTCCGTCTGCTTACCACCATGCGGATGGGGTCTGTGGCAGAGCCGGGGGGGGGCCGGGTGGGGCTGGGATCATGCTATAGGGCAGCGGCTGGGCCCACATGGATGAAAATAAAAAAAAAAAAAATTGCACAGACTCCAATCGCTGGGGCAGCGGTGTGCGCGCAGTCGTGCGTAGAGATGCTGATGACAGGCAGTGGATGGACATTGACATGTTGGGCTTTTCCTCGCTACCGTTGATGGGGTCTTTTCCCGATTCTTCTTACGATTACTCTCACTGTTCCCTTTCTTTTTCATTCTGCTTCGTTGTGTTGCTGCTGTGTTCATGGTTGTGCGAATGTTTCCCGTTGGTGTGCGGCGTCGTCTATGGCTTGTCGTTGCTGTTCACGCTTTTTTTTTTCTCTCTGTGTGTGGCTGCGTGTGTGGCCCCTTCTCTTCCTCTTGCCCTTCTCTGTTTCCGTTCCTTCAGATAGAAAGAAAAGGAGAAGGAAATTGTGATCAGCGACGTAACGGCGAGCGGGGAAGTGAACGTTGAATGCGCATTGGCATCCACACACATAAACTCGGAGTCGAACTTAGCACAACTCGCGTCTCTCTCTCTCTCAGGTCTTCTGCTTTGTATAGACCTTTATTTCTTCTAGGCACGTAAATCGACGTTGTGGCCATTCGTCGTCATCACAGAACTTCTCACAAGCTGTTGTCGCACTTAGCAGCTACATCGAACGGACCAGCTTAACGACTTCGCGTTCTTTATTATTATTATTATTTGTTTTTTTTTGCGCGCTGCGTTCTTGCTCTCCATTTTCACGAAGCAACTGCCAGTGTGTGTCTTGGTGGGTTACGGTGACGGTGCCCTTCCGCAGGCGGCCCCCTCCCCCACGCTCACACTAAACTCTTTTGTACGCTTCTTCTTCCTTTCACTTTGTCGTCGCCAGAGGGAGGCGACGGGGAAGATCGGCTTCACACGGAAGAGATGTCCGCCACATCGAAGCAAGCCTCCACTGCTACCACTTCTATCTCGTCGGAGGAGAAGTGGGACCACTCGCTTGAGACGTTGATCCGAAAGTCTACGATTGGATTCGCCTTCGGTATTCTGCCGGGACTGTTGCTCGCACGCTCGCCGGCGGCACGCAGCGCAATAATCGCCCTGTGCACCGGCGTTGGTAGCGGTATCGCTTACGGTGAGGCGCGCTACTTGTTTGACCACGGTATCATGTTCGACAAGCGCCACTTGATCCAGGTGCAGGTGGTCGACAGCAGTAGCAGTCAGAAAAACGGCTCCCAGAAGTCAATCGAATAACGAAAAAATGGCAAGTGAGGGCGCTGCCGAACGGAGAGAGTCTGTGAAGTGGGTGAAAGTAGACCGCGCCCCATGGAGAACGCAGCATTGCTTCCGTTGGTGCTTCTAGCGGTCTTTCATGTTGGGTGTCGTTCTCAGACGTGCTGCTGCGCTTTCTCACCGCGCACCGCACGTACGACGACGTGCCACTGTGCTCTCGCCTCCTTCCGTTGCCATTTACGTATGTGTCTGGAGGTTCTGCTGGGTGAACCTTGTATGCGCGACTCCGTTGTTACTTGTTCAGTCCCACAGTTCTTGGCCGCTGCGCGTGTGCGGGGGTGTCATTTTGTTTTTGTTTTTCCCATGTTGCCCTTATCAGTTTCTGCATTACCGTTTTCGTAGCCAATGTGGAGAGGGCAGGGAGAGGGAGAGGCATGGGCGGTGGTGGGTTGGGGGATAGAGTGCATTCTACTGGCCCACTCACTCAGTGTGGCACCCATGTGTCGGCACACCCGCTGAGAGTCTTTCCTGCTGGCATCCTTCGCTAGTGTATGCCGCCATGGATGACCTGTACGCATGTATGTTAGCAGAAGATGTGGAGGCGTGCGTAGGCGCTTTTGTGCAGGTGCAAGCGGTGGTCAACTCACCACGGCCAACACGACGAGAACATCACCCTTCCCTGCGTGCTCCCCCCCCCCTGTCAGAATGAAACGAAGCACGCACACGGTAACTACGCGAAGGTATCACTGCTGCACCAGCCGTCTCGGTGAAGGGCGTGCATAACGGGTGAGGAATTCCTTCTACCGCTAATACGTCGCCCTCGCCTCTATCCCTCACATGTCGCATGCATACGGACGGGCGTTGCCAGTGCGCGTGCGGAGGGCTATGCTGCCTCGCGTGACGGCAAGGGAGAAGTGCGTGTGCGTGCGTGCGTGCGTGGAAATGGGGTCGGCCAACGCACTTCACTGTCGGTTGCACTTCTTCACGTTTTCTATTTTTTGTGTTCTCGTTGCCAAGACGCAGCGCGGGGGGGGGGAAGGCGAGGGCGGATGGAGCCGCCGCTGCTGCGTTTCTGTGCTCAATGAGACGAACTCATTTCATCGGCGCCTTTTCCTGTGAAGGCGTGTCCCACGTCCATCGCTCACGGCACTTCTTCCCTCTCGGGTGACGGTGTGTGTACGCCTCTCGTGCTCTCTACCCGAACGATCTGTTTTCTGTCACGATGTTGGTGTGCGACGCGTATTCTAGAGGAAACATGCCCGAAAGTAAGCATGCACCACCAGCGGTCAAGGCACTGTTCCACTCACCGAGTCACTGTTTCATTGCGCGGTCTGCTCTGGGAGGGGCACATGGAACACGTGACAGTTCATGGCAGAAGCGCTGAGGCGACGCTGCGCGCACGTCTCGCTCTCGGCGTATTCACCCTCCTCGCCGGTGCCCCCGTCGCATAACTTCCCAGCCGCGCCACAACCTCCCTTTTCGTCCCTGTCGAGTCGGAGTGGAGGATACAACTCATTGAAGCACCTTTTCTTCTTGTGAAACCCTATACTCGCTACCCTATTGTGACCGCAACAGGGTCATTCGACGTGGGGTGTCGGTAAAAGTATGCGGTGACACGCCCTGCCCCCGAAACCATAGAGCCCATCACGGAGGTGCTGAGGCAGCGCACGCGGAGGATGAAGGGCTCTTTGTTGCCTCTGGGGCAACTTCCACGACGCCGCTAACTTTGCAACAAGGGGAGTGAGCTTCCCTGCTCTGGAGAGGGCAACCGGTGACATTGCCGTCGGCGCGGCCAACTTTACCATCTGCAACGAGGGTGTCGAAGTGGAGGTGGACACTGCGGAGCCAAATCACCACCGCGGCTTGGCACTGGCCTGCTCTACACCGACTCATCTTGGCGTGTCTGAAGCGTGGGCTATATCCGAGCTGGGCTGCGCACGTGGCGCACTCTGTCCACCTGGCCGAGAAGCTTGGCGTCGCGAGAGAGACACACCGTGCAAGGCGTATGCTGAGCTCCCAATGTGAAGATTCACCCTCCTCATGGCGTGTCTTTCTGTGCTCCGGTTATCCCCTGCGCTGCCCATCGCTGGGACAACTCGGGCCGCGCTACGCATGTGCCCAGGAAAACGGCTGGAAGGGGAGGGAAGTGTACTAGCTGAGAACAACAGCGGCCGTGGTGGCCGCTCACGTGTGTTACCCTCGTACGTTGCCACCTTTTCCTTTTTTCCCCCCCCCCCCCCCCCCCACACACAGTATTGCTGCTCCCTTCGTGCGAGCTTGCGGGTGTATGGGCGCAAACGAAATCACTGTCTGCGGGTACAGCAGCACATGCAGCGAGCATGGCGGCGACGACTCACGCACACATAAAGGCCGGTCTCTAAAAGCGTCGGTGGCAGCATTCTCAGAGCACTCCAGAAAATTGAAGCATCGCCTAGTACGACCAGTGAAGGGGCCACAGAGGGCAAACTCTTTCAGGGATACCTCGTTTCCGCTTGTGCTCTCTTTAGCTATGGGGAAACCCGATCAACTCCATGCTCCGTTGTGTGTGCTGTGCGTGGACTCGCGTCAACCCCACCCTTGCAGGCAGCTGGCACGGCCACATTACTTTGTCTCTCTCTCGATTCCCCACCAGCATCTTGAGTCTTCACGCTCTGTGTTGGACCTGGCGTGAGCGCTGCACAGAGAGTATGTACAGCGTGGATAGGCGTGCAACTTTCTATATGTGCCCCCCTCTCTCTCGTACTTCTCACACATCCTTTCCCGCGTTATTCGTTCCTGCCCCCTCGCTTATCCTCTTTTCTTGTGTCTCCGCGGACGACCTCACCCTTCTTCTGCCGTGAAACTTCAAGTGGCACCCGACGCGCCTGCTGCTTCTCTGCCTGTGCTTCTCGTCCTTTCTTTCTTACCCACGCGCTCAGACGAAGCGTGCTTTCGTGTGTTGTATTATATATATATATATATATCTATATAACATCTGCACCTCGTGCACGAAGGGCAAACAAAATGGCGGTTCCTCATGGCATGCTGATTTCTCGCAACGACATCACCCCAGACAGTCTGGTGGACTTGCCAGGGGATCGTAAGATTGTGGAGCAGATCTCGAACACGATGGCCAACTCCTCCTTGTTCAAGATGGAGAAGGAGGACCACACACTGGCGAACCTACTGCGCATGAAGCTGCACGAGTCGCCGTTTGTGCAGATTGCGGGCTACCGCGTACCGCATCCAACAAAGCACAATGTGGAGCTGCGCGTGCAGACGGCGTCGAACGGGACGGACGCGCCAGTCCCTGCCCCCAAAAAGGCGCTGCAAGACGCAATCGACGGCTGCTTGAAGGATTTAGAGCTGTTTGAAGAGCAGCTGCGGTGCGAAGCACAGCTGAAAGGTCTCGAGGCGTCACGGTCATGAGCGGATGGGGATTAAAAAGGCACGCGTGTGTACTGGTGACGGGATCGATGCGAGGTGTGCATATAAATTCATGCTTGTCAACGCGCACAAGCCCCTGGACGTCGGGATCCTCCGCCGGCGCCTCTTTCTATGTTGACGGCGTAGTGAGGGAAGCGGCTTGCATACGCACACCTGCGGTTAACGCTGGTGTGCCTTGTTAAAAGTGAGGTTTTTGACGTGCTTAGATCCTTGCTGTGGCGCAGGGATGCTGATTGCAGTGCGTCACCCTGTTCGATAATCTTTTTTCCCGTTAGCCTCATCTTCATCTCTCTCTCTCTCTCTCTCGGCGCGTGGGCTTTCCGCTCGAACACTGCGTGAAGGGAGCGGCTTGTAGAGAGGGGGGGAGGGGCACATCAGCTGTCACACATGCGGACTCATCGAAGAAAAAAAATGCACAAATGAGAAGAAAATGCGCCGACAAGCGCTCACCTTCGTCTTCCTTTTTCCGTGAAAGAGGCAGCACAGAGTCTATGAAGCTGGTGTGCTTTATTAGGCTTCTGTTTCCAGCGCTTTCGCCGATCACTCATCTGAGGCCACCGAGCCGCCTTGTGCGCGTTCTCTTGATCTGATTTTCACCTCGGTGGTGGTCGCCACTTTGTCGCCTGCTCTCCCTCCCCTATCTGCTTCCCGTGTGTTCCTTGTGATCCGCTGCACACCTCTTTTTTAGTTGGTTTTCTTTCTTGCTGACTTGCCTGCCCCTGCATTGCGGGACGAATGGCCGTCTCGTTGTGCTAATCAGTCTAGCAGAGTCGCAAACACAGTGCGTATTTGCGGCGGAGAAGCCCCTCCAAAATAACACCAGCAGCAACTGCGACTCTTCGTGGCCTGCACCACCTCCGACACACATGCATCCATGCGCCCCTCATCATTAACGTTATTCTATTCTTCACCACCGCCCTTCAGCTCCAGGGAGGAGAGGAGCGAGGCAGATATCTATTCCTGATGGCCACAGGCTCATTATTCTCATGTTTTTGTTTGCTCTTCGGTGCCTTTTCGGATACCCGTTTTCCTTCGACTTGTTATGCATTCCAGGGCTGCGTCAATGCTACGTCTCTGTGAGCATGGGCACGACGTCCACCCGGCGCGTTTTCCCCGACCTCTCTGCCTCTCCACTCCACCTTCTTCTATGCCTGTTGATCTCCGTGAACGCTACAGAGGAAAGAAGTCAATGCCAATAGGAAGCATTGCTTAATGATCGCTGTCGACAGCGACCATGAATGCCCCCGCTGTGCGTGCTGCAAAGCGGCCGGAGCTCAGACAAACGGGCCCTGCTTCGACAACTGCTGCGCGTGTGCTGGCGCTGTCGGCACCCTGCCGAGGGCCTGGCGACCATGTCGGATGAGGACGGCTCAACAGTCGACATGGTGTGCATAACAGATTGCTGCAGTTTCAGCATGCGTGTAGTCGGCTGGGTCTTCTCCGTGGTGGTGGTGGTGGTGGTGGTGGTAGGGAATAGGGCCAGATGAGGAGAGGCCTTATTCCGTGGTCGCGAAGAGGGATGCAAGGCCGACGTCTGATTGGACTGCTCGCCGTGGCAGTGCGTTCTGTGCGACGCTGGTCGAGTGTCACACTGGAGTGTGTCGCTTCCCCCGGGACACATGTCTGGGGGGTTAATACCCCAATCGGGTATGGCGTACCCCATCTGGGAGCTCAGAGGGCAAAGCAGACAGGCGATAAAGATGGTCCACAGCGGGCACAGCACAGCCCACCACGCCGCCGTCAGCAGCTGCTGCGGTGTATGACCTGTGCACTGGTGCGACATCGCACGAAGGGGTGTGTGTGGGGGAGGGGCGTGCGTGGAACACGCAACAGAGCACACCACCCTAGCAGACACGTGATGGGGGCGAGGCCCCGCCGACTGTGTAGATGCGCTGTGAGCGTGAGCGGCCTTTTTTCTCTTCTGTGCGGGAGACACAGCCACCCTTCATATGTATAGCATTCCTGCCATTGCCGCCCGGAGCGAAGAATTTTCACACAGCTACGCAGTCAACGCAGAACTCCATGACTACATGTCTTCCCTTCCTTACGTGGGCAACGGCACGTAGCATAGAGTCCACCGAAAAATCTGCAGACGGACCGAGCCGCGCGGTACACCTCATGCCAAATTCGATGGGACGCAACCAGCAACACGAGGAAGAGAGGCGGGAAGCTGGAGGGGCCGGTGGCTCCGCTCTCCGGTGAGTACATAAGCCTAAGCGCACATACGCGGATTTGGTGCTCTTGTGTAAAAGACGCGTTAGATGTTGGCCGTTACAGCCCTCCGTGCACCTCTCTTTATCTGCACGTCCTCCATCTATTTTCTCCCTCCCCTTTCTCTCTTGTGCTGGTCACGTTACAGACGCGTTGATGTATTCTTCGCATCTGAAGTAACACACGTGTTGCTACATCCCCCTCCCCCGTCTGTTCGATCGCTCGTGTGAGTTTGTTTTTGCCCCTCTGTGGTGCTGCACCTCTTTCCTCCCTCCCCCACTATAATCGCACCGCTGCCGTACACTTCAACGAATACCCACCACGCGTAGCACTGCCGTTGTTCCTTCCTCGTTCCTTGTGTGTGCGGTGCCTGTGATCGAGCTTATAGAGGCTCTGGGAGCCACATACCAAGGAAGCTCAGCATTTTGTATAGGCCGTTTCGCTCAGTGATGCAGCCCAACTCAGGCGCCTTTGGCACATCATCTTCGTGTGCAGCCACGGTGGGAACTGCGCGCACACCACTGCCTTCACAGGCAGAGCCGACAAGCGGCTCACTCCCGGTTGCCTCGCCAGCAGCACTCGCGGACCAACAGTTAGATGTCTCCTCTACTCAAAGTATACGCGCATCTTCTGCGCTCGCACACCACAGCACTTCTGTGCTTGAATCGCAGGCCCATGTATCAAGATCACAGCGTTCGGTATTGATATCTTGCCCTCAATCCGACGGCAGCGGTGACGGCGAGCCAGCGGCACCCTTCTTCAAGGTGCTGCATTTCTCGACTGTATCTCTTTTCATTGTTTGGATGCTGGACTGTGCTGTGGGGTTCTTCTCGCTGGTCCTGTCTGACGTGTACGTGAACCAGTACCCCGAGTTTCCGCTCATGTTCTTCCTGGCTCTTGGCTCGCAGTTGAACTTCCTCGCTGGATTTCTTGTGTATCTGCTCGGCCGCGAGAAGTATGGCCACAAGGTGTACCGATTTTATCAGCCTTTTGCCGGTGGTGTGCAGTTCGTCACGTTGCAGTGCTTTGGAGTGACGTGTGTTTCGTCCTCACTACTGCTGACGGCGGCATACGGACTACTCTTTGAACCCTCAGCGAATCATTCGCACGGCTTCATGAGCACGATTGGCGTTTTGGCGCTGTTTGGCAACATCCTTCTTCTGCTCTCGTTGCGGAGTTTCACCAGCTACGACTGCGCCAGAGCCTCAGATCCGGGATCCACCAGCGTTTTGTTGGACACTGGCTCGGCCTTCCTGGCGGACAAAGGCGTCTCCGCATTCCTGCGATATCTGCGCCGCCGCCCCAATGCAGAGAGCGCGCTGGAGGTGGCCATGCTGACAGCGCAGAGCGTGCTCAGCATGGCGGCGACCCGCTTTCCAGGGCTACAGAAGAGCATCTTCAGCATGAACCTTGCGATCACACTGGCCTGTGGGTGTTTGAGTCTGTTTTCCGTCGGGTACCGGCGCTCACTTGGCTTCATCAGCTTACGCTTTCGGATGCATCGCGCCTTCGACACGGTTCTTCTGTGGCTGTCACGGCTTCTGTACGTCGCCGCGGTCTTTACTAATGTGCTGCTCGTCACTGACGCGGGTGTGCACACCGTGCCGCTATCTTCTGTGCTGGCCGTTCAGGCACTGAACGTCGTGAGTTGCGTGGCGCTGTTGATGTTTCTGCGCACGATGCGCTATGAGGCTCTCTCAAAGACGCCGAACGTGCCAAGCAGTGTGTTCGAGCTCGGCGGTGTAGTGGTGATGGCGACAGTCTTCCTGCTAGCGTGCCTGAACGAGAGCATCCTTTTTTATGTACAGAACTATCCCGACGGCCTCGATGAGGTGGTGGAGGGGACCAACTGGACGTTTCAGGGGGTGCTGGTATTTGTGTCGCAGCTGGCTCAGCTTCTTTCTCTTCTACCGACACCGTTGACCTACGTGTCCGGTGTGATTATGCATGGCGAACACTTTCGCGTCCTGGCCAGAAACCGCTCCGTGGAGACGCTGCCGGTGCTGCTACTGCAGGCCCTGAGCTATCTGCTGTACGTCGCCGCCATCATCAGCTTCACGCTCTTTATCTCCAGCAGTGCGCCTGCCATCGCCTCTCTGGAGGCAGCGCTGTCAACGCTCAGCGTTTTCTGCATGACGTGTGCCGTACGACTATACAGCTCCATGAGGCTCAAAGGGCGCACCTTTCTCGCGTCCGCAGTGGAGGAGCCCACGTCAGAGCTGATCAATATTGGGGGAAAGCAGGCTTCCCAGGCGCCCTTGAGCGCTCACTCAGTGCTTCCTGTGCATACCGAGTCGTCACCAGGCGTTGACAACGGAGTGGCGGAGGAGCTGGCCAACACAGCTTACATTATGAACGGTGGGATGATATGCAGCTGTCTTTTGTGCCTAACGAACTTGCTGTTGCGACTCCTTGTCGACATTTCCATGCGCCATGTGTGGGGGGAGGTGGAGATGCCACACGTGCGCCTCATGATGATTGCAAACGGCTGCTTTATCGCATGTGTACCCCTGGCGCACTACTCGGGCAAAGACAAAGGCGTGCGGGTTTTCCACCCCTTCACCGGCAGCGGCAGTTTTGTGGCGTTGCAGGTGCTTGGCTGGATGATCTACGCCATTTTTATTATTTTTATCATCTTGGGTACGATTGTGGCCAGAAATTCCAAAAGCATCCCCGCCGAATGGCATGCTTTTATTAAGGAGGGCCCTATGATGTGCACCCTGTTCGGCGTTCTAGAGCTGATCCCGGTCGTTCTCATCACGCTCTCCATCATGATCGAGGCCCGCTACACCATGGCGACGGCGCTGCAGCAGCGCTTGGCGAAGGAGTCTTTCCTGGAGTTGCGCCGCTTAATGCGTGAGGAGTTGGCGGGGAAGTCGGATGAGGAGAAGGCGGTTGCCCAGGTCGCGTTTCGAACTCTGATGTCTGCAGCGCTGCACAGTTTTGACATACCATGCACCGAAAGCCTCCTCCGCATATATAAGGACCCAGCGGCAGAGCAACGTACCGAGAGGGATTCCCGAAGGCCGAGCCGCTGTAGCACCTGTAGTGATGATGAGGAGAGCAGCGGAGAAGGAAAGGAAAGCAAAGAAAGTTCCGACTGGAGCTGCGGTGGCGAGGACTTGACCATTCGCCGGCGGCGCCAAGAAGACGCACGTGTGCTTGTGTTTCTTCTCTGCTGCGCGTCAGCTGCCTTTTTCGTCATAGCGGCGTTCATGGCGAAGGTAATGGTTTTGTCGTTGGCGTGCGCTGTGACTGCGATGATAATCTGCACAACTTCGTGCGTCGGTGTGCATGCTGGTTATGGGATGGTGCTCCACGGAGATTCGAGCACGTATGCGCCATTTACGCCATTCCACGGTGGACCACAGTATGTCATCCGTCAGATAGCGGGATGGTGTTGCTACGCTGGCGCATTCATTGTGACGCTCATCACCTCGATCGAGTCCACTGAGGTGTCCGCTACAGCGATGCTGATTGCTGCACTGCTGTCAGTGACCAGTCAGATTTTCATCTTCAGCTCTGTTCCTCTGTTCTCCCACCGGCACGGAGAGCCGACGTTTCTGGAGGTGAACGGCGAAGGCATCGTCGCCCTGCTCACCTTTTCAGGCGCAATCGCGTTTGGACGAGTTTACACACCCCTTGTGGCCTTCTTTGGGCGCGACACACATCACTACCTCCACTACGGCGACGAGAGCCCCACCTCGCACCGAACGCGCGTGCCGTTTGTGCTGGCCGTGATGAGCTTGTCATTGGCAGTGCCATGCACGCTGATTGCCCTCAGTCGAACCAAGCTGCAATGGGATCACGTAGTACACACCTGCACCGCAGCAGAGGCGATATCCAAGCAGAATCGATCGTTCACGAGGAGGCAGCGTCGTCGCACCATGCTGGCTACAGGGATTTCGAACCTCATAGAGGTACTAGGCATCTTGTTTGCCACCTTTACTCCACTGTCCATTGTGTTTTTGATCTTCTACTTTTTCACGCAGTACACGCCGCGTCTGATGCAGGTGATGGAGGCCTACCTGCCTGTCTGCTTCGCGCTCACCGCCCTGACACTGCTCTTGTCGTTGGTGCCGTACGTGGTGGGCGTCGGTGTACCACCGTTTGTGGTGACCCTCCGCGTGACCGTTGTCACGTGGTTGCTGTACTGTCTACCCGTTATAGTTGTGAGCTTGCTACTCCTACCAGCTCTGCTTGCACCGCGGCACAGCACCCTCTTCCTTGCGTGCGGCGCGCTTGTCATGTTGATTGGGGGCAACTTCAAGAAGGTGCGGTTTGCGATGAAGCTTTCGGTGCACGCTGTGATCGGCTACCTGACGTACCAGCTGTTCATGCTGCACGTTTTGGGTGGCCCGTCGTGGGCGGCTGTGCGCGCGCTTGGCATGCACGTTGTGGACTGCGCGGTGCTGGGCGTGTGGCTGTGGTACCTCCCGCTGTATTCGGGCAAGCCGTACCACACAGGCTCGCAGCGCAGCCTGCGCTTCACGGAGTTCGCGCGCAACTACCTGTTCGCCGACGCGGTGAAGTATTTTAACTTCCGCGTGATTGTGGACGACCCCGCTGTGCAGATGCGGGACGACACGTCGCAGTACCTGTTCTCTTTCCACCCCCACGGTGTGTTCCCCGGGACGGCGCTGTTTGCGTCTCTGACGGCGGAGTGGGCCCTCAAGGTGGGCGTCAACGCGAAGCGCTACGTGTCGACGCATGTCGCGAGCGTTGTTTTCAACGTGCCGCTGCTTCGAGACTTCAACCTGTGTCTCGGTGCGTTGTCAGTGAGCCGGCGATCTGTGGAGGCGAGCCTCAAGCGCGGCAACAGCGTTGTCATCGTGACGGGTGGCCAGGCGGAGATGCTGCACACGCAGGTAAGTGCGGAGAAGATGATCCTGATCACACAGCACACGGGCTTTATACGGCTGGGCATCGCATCACGGGTGCCGCTGGTGCCGCTGCTGTGCTTTGCGGAAAACAACGTGCTGGGGATGGTGCAGTTTCCGCGCATCCAGCGCTTCTCGATCAAGCTCCTGGGCTTTCCGTTCCCGATAATTCCTTTTGGCCGCTTCGTTCTGCCTCTGCCGTTCCGCACGCCGCTGACGCTTGTGGTGGGGTCGCCGCTCGCTATTCCCGAGGGCGCGGACGAAAATAACCCCGACGACGTGCGCCGGCTGTCGGAGGCGTACTTCCAGTCGCTGAAGGACCTGTTCTACCGCCGCCGCGCAGAGGCTGGGTACGCTGGCATGGAGCTCGTGCTAGTGGACGAGAAGGAGGAGGCGCGGAAGCGCAAGCAGGCCCGCGAAGCCGCGGCGGCGGCGGCGTCCAAGGCCAGGAAGGCAGCGTAGATGATGGACTGCGGGTTGTTGTGTGTATGTGTGTGCGTGCGTGTGCGCTTGCTGTACCTCGCCCCCCCCCCCGCGCCACTCACACATAGCTGCACACGGGGGATGTCGCCTGCTTCGTGGCGGCAGCTGCTGGCGCGTTGCCGACTCTTCGCAGGTTGGCTGAGCTCTGCGTTGTGGTGTTGCGGATCGAGGCACGCGGGTGCCCACCGCGCCCCGCTTCGATGCTTCAAACTCTCCTTGTCCCTTCCCGTTTTTTTTTTGTCTACTATCCGTGATCGCAGTGGTGGTGGTGGTGGTGAGGGCGGGCATCGCCGATGCGCACCGATAAAGGCGCCGGCGCGGCGGAGGACTGCGGGGTGCGAATGGATGCAGTGAAGGCAAGCGAGCAGGGTCTCGGGCGATCTACAGCTCCCTCCTCCTTCTTCCCCTCCTTGGCTATCTGTACGCAGCATTAGCGATGCGCAGAGCCACCGCCGCAGCGCTCCCACCCTGTAAAGGCGGTTTTTTCTGTTGCTAATGCGATGTGTCCACGACCCTGGCGCTCTCCAGCAATGCTTCTCCCAGGACCCGAGTGCTTGTGTGTAGGCGTGCGCTGCGTTGCTGCTGCCTGACTTATTTCCCACTAATGCTTGCGTTTGGTGCAGGCTTGCCGTGCACTCTCACCTCTCTGACTCCTTGCTTTCCCGCCTGACGGGCGATCTTGTACAAAGGAGCTGCAGCGAGGTGAGCACTAAGGAACGGGCGCTTATGGAGGTGGGGGGGGGAGCAGGTTCGCCATGCAGTGCGCATCCTCCACCGCCCTCTTACCCTCCCCCTCCTTGCAGCGCCACACAAACACACACGCCTGCAGTTCCTGTCGGTCCCCTGTCCCGTCGTCTGCTCAGGCAGGCATTCACCTGCCTGGTGCTGCACGCGAAGACCACCGTCCGTGGCTAAGGTGGCAGAGGGCGGCGATACGCACTCATGGAAACGTTGGTGCACCTCATGTGCGTGCCGCTGCGGACCCGTCATCGCCCTCTCTTTCGCCCCCCCCCTCCCCCCGTCGCCCGTGCCGCGCGTGCGTCGCTTCGATGTGTGCCGGCTTACCGGGCCTATGCCATCTGCCCACCATTCGTGCCTCGCTCCCCCTGTGCTTCTCTCTCAAGCCGCAGCGACTGACGGCCAAACGCTTGATTTTGGCAGAACGCACGGCGCGGTCTCTGCGCGATGCTGCGTCGTGTGCCTCTGTGCCTTGCACGCCGCAAGCACGGACAGACGGCGTGGTCGCCGAACAACACGAGCAGTGGCGCTGCGCCGACGAACGGGATCACCGCACAGGAGGCGCTGCAGATCGCGTACCGGCCGATGCCACCGGCGAACACGGTGGAGTACGAGGAAGACTTCGGGCCGAACATGATGATCCATCGCGAGTTTGTGTCGCCGAGGCACCGCACGCGCATGGCCTCGGACATCTCTGCGCTGGCGTACAGCGACGTGGAGCTTGCGCGGGCGCGCCAGCACCTCGCGTGCGTGATGAACCGCGAGCGGCGCGGCGTGCTTGTCGGAAGTGGCGGCGAGGCTGGCGACCGCGTGCCGCTCAGCTCGGACGTGGACGAGACGACGCGGGAGGTGAAGAGCGCGCGCTTCTTGTTCAACGAGCAGCGCATGCGGTTCTGCGACCGGTTCCAGACGTTCTTCCGCGAGCGCATCGAGCGGCGGGCTGGCGGCGGCGTCGGCGCCGGTGAGGACCATCACCCCTACTTCTCGCTGATGGAGGCGTGCGCCGTGCTGCACGGATGCGATACGGTGGGCGCGCGCGAGGTGTACTACCGCCGCTTTCTGGGGCTGGACTTGGACACGCTGGAGGCGGAGGAGGCTGCGTTGCGTGCGCGCGCAGCGGATGCGGCGGAGGTGGGCGCGCGGCTGATGCGCGAGGAGGCCGGTGCTGGAGGTGACGCTCTCGTGGCCGCTGCGGCTGGTGGTGCCGGCGACGCGAGGAGCGCGACGGACGTGGTGCAGGACATCATCGACGCCCTTCCGCCGCTGTTTCCGCGACCCGCTGCTGCGGGGGCGGGGGAGGCCGGCGAGGCTGTCGCTGACGCGCCGCCAGCGGATACGCCGACTGCGGGTGCCGGGGAGCTGGCTCCCGCGACGGCGACGGCACCCGAGCACCTTGCCGAGGACGCCGCGCCGTTGTACAAGGCGTACCTTGCGCACGCGCGGGGCGAGAGCCCGGTGGGATCGTACGACGTGACGACGCTGGGCGCGCACGCAGCGCACGCGGAGCGGCGGCGCTGGCGCTCGCTGATGGACAAGATTGCGGCGGAGGACTACCACGAGCTGACTGCTGCCGAGATGGAGGACGCGTACGTGCTGAACGGGCAGCTGCACACGGTGAAGTTCTTCGACCTGAAGGTTGGGGACACGGTGCGCGAGATCGTGCAGTTGCTGGGGCGGGAGACGGGGTCGAGCGCGTCCGGGGACCGTGATGTGCCTGTGGAGATGTCTCCGGCGCACCCTGAGCGGCGCGTATGATGCCGCGCGCCTGCCTCTCTGCCTCTCTCCGGCTCCTCTCTCGCACTGTGGCTCTCCCACCGAGGGAGACGTGCCTGTGTGTGTGTGTGTGTGTGTGTGTAAGTGGGTGCAGAGCATCCGCGGCGGTGCGCCTGCACCCCCCTCCTCCTCCGCTGACGTGTGACGCGCCGCACATCACAAACAATGCACCCCTGCCCGCCCTCCCTCTCTCTTTACGTATGCATGGGCTGTGATGGCCCCCTCGGGTCTAGTAAGGGGGTGCCGCGTCGAATGCACACACACACACAAGCCAGTTGGGTGTCGCGCGGGTGCGCCTGTGCACCGCTCTGTGTGCCGGCTGCACGCAACCAGCTCGACCGCGACGAGCCGTCGATGCAGCGGCTTCCACCTGCCGCTGAGCTCTCTCTCTCTCTTGACTACCTGTACTTCCCTACGCTCCTCCTCCTCCTCCTCCTGTTGTCTACTCTGCGCCGATGCCCCCGTTTGTTTCGCCTGCACAGACGCTCACGCACGCATACCTCCTCCTCTACACACCAGCTCACTGTGGCGACGCACCCGCCCAGCTAACACACTCACGTGCGCTCTTCCCTCCCCATCCCTGCCCCGACCTTCTACCGTTTCCATTGGGCGAGCACCCGGACCGTCTTGTCTGACTGCCTGTCCTCCGCACTGCTCACAGCGACTTCTCTGATTCGCATCCCCCACCCCTCGCTTTTCATACCTCCGCTCACTGACGACCAACTGCAGACCAGTTTGCCTGCTCCGGAGCGATGACGCAGAGCACCGACAACCCGAACACGCACATGAGGGGCGTGAGCGAGGACGGGGCGTCCTTGAGCGATGACGCGGTGGTGGTGAACAAGATGGGGAAAGGACAGCTGAAAGGCATGATGGACGAGCCGACCACGCCGGAGGCGGATGAGCTGGTGCGCGCGGCGCAGTATCGGCCACGCAACCGGTTTACTGCTCTGCTGAACAAGGTTGTACCGCATGGCGGAACACTGTCGAACGCGTACAACCTCGGCGCTGTGACCCTGGGCTCGGGCGTGATTGCGCTGCCGTCCACGTTCCAGGCGACCGGCGTCGTCACGTCGGTCATTGTGCTCATCGCGATCACGTTGAGCACTGTGTACTCGGTGTACATCATGATGCAGGCCGCGGACAAGACGGGGCGGCGGCTGTACTCGTACGAGGCGCTGGCGCGCGGGCTGCTTGGGCGCGGGTGGGACTACCTCGCCGCATTCCACTTGTGGATGTTCTGCTTCGGTTCGTGCGTGTCGTACGTGATCTCGACAGGCGATCTGCTGTCACGCGCGACGGACGACCCGTCTGTGAACAGCTTCGTACGGTCGACGTGGGGCAACCGCGTGCTTGTGACCATTATCTGGCTGTGTGTGATGCTGCCGCTGTCGATCCCAAAGGAAATCAACTCGCTGCGCTACTTCTCGGTGGTCGGCGTGTCGTGCATGATGAACTTTGTGATTGTCATTGTGATCCACTCCGCGATGAACGGGTTCGAGAACGGGCGGCCGATCCACCAGGTGCACATGTTCAAGACGGGCAACAACGCGATTGTGGGGTTCTCGAACATCCTGTTTGCGTTCCTCGCACAGACGAACGTGTTCGAGGTGGCGCGCGAGACGCCGAACCCGACACCCGGGCGGATCTCGAAGGACCTGGCGATTAGCCAGGTGGTGTGCTGCGCCCTGTACGTGCTCGCGGGCACGTTCGGGTACCTGGAGTTTGGTGAGCAGATCACGGGCTCGATCCTGCTGTCCTATAACGTGCGCAGCGACGTGCTTGTGGCGATTGCGTACATTGGGATCGGCGTGAAGATGTGCGTTGGGTTTGCCATCTGCATGCAGCCGTCGCGCGACGCGGTGTACTACTGCCTCGGCTGGCACTTCCCGATGTTCAAGGACATCCGGACAGTGCCGTTCTGGCTGAACGCTGTGATCTGTACTGGGTTCTCCGTGCTTGCGCTTGTGCTGGGGCTGTTCATCCCGAGCGTGAACATCGTGTTCGGACTCGTGGGCAGCTTCTGCGGCGGGTTCCTGGGGTTTATCTATCCGGCTCTGTACGCCATGTACGCCGGCAACTGGGGCCTGCGGCAGGTCGGCTGGCTCCACTACGTCTCGACATACTTGCTGCTGGTCGCCGGCGTTGTTGCCGTTGTTTTTGGCACCGTTTCGGCGATCTACGGCGAGGTGCACTGAGCAGCAGCGACGCAGCCGCGCCTGTCTGCGGTGTTCGCTGTCTATTTGCTCCACTCATATAGATGAGGCGGAGGAGGGGAGGGAAAGAGGCAGATGTGCGGGTGGAGTGTTTTTGGTGGGGTTACAGCCACCGAGCTCGCTGCTCCTATGCGCGTTCTCCGTACGTCTCGCCATGCGTTTCTCTCCCTCTTTCGCTCCCCACACTCCCCTCAGCCTGCGTGGCCCCCTTCACCTTTATGGGGCCCTCGTATGTCTGTGGTGGTGTTTTACGGGGCCGCCATGGTTGTCTCGTCAGACTCCACGGGGACCGTGCGGAGCAAGTGGGCGGATAAAGGCCAATTTGTGGACGCGCGTGTGTTAGCTCGCTGTGCGTCCGTTGATTTTGTTTATCTTCTGTGTTTTTTTTTTTTTTGCATGAGTGGACGTGTTACCCGATTTGCGGCGCAGGACGAGACTACCGCTCGAAAATCCACTGATACTCCGCTTCACATGATTCTCTTCTACGCTGTTGTGTCGATCACACACACACACACACACCTCACCAGCGTTGCATAAGCTTCTGCCGATGAATGCCTACAGTTTCCCTCTGTGCTACTTCACAACGACAGGGTTCGAGTTCTCCTGGCGCATACATATGCTTATGCACCGGCCTTTGCTGCCAAGCCCACTCATCCCTGTGAAAGGATTGGGGTTTCAGGTGAATGTGGCGTACTGCATGCGGCCATAGACTCCCGAAAAGTCTCATTTCTCGCCGCACACAGGCACAAGCCGTGCAGACATGCTTCCGACTGTGCCGCCAGAAACAGTAGATGAAGCAGCAGCCTCCCCAGGCAACAGCATTAGCCGAAACCATACTTCAGGAGGCAAAATGGGCGTTGTTGTGCGTCGGCGCTGTGAAGCACAGTTGACGTGTTGCCTTTGCCACCCAGGCAAGGGCATCCGGATACCGGGAGAACGGGAGTGGCCGTCGAGGGGCGACGCGAAGAGGGCCGCACGAATCAGCCCAGAAGCGCGTGTGGTCCAAATGTGCAGTGTCCCCTACATCGGACCGAGTATGCACCGATGAGGCACAGAGGCGGGATGCATAGGGAGAGTTTCTCGGCAATCACCACCGAGCCTTCCAGCGTCCCATGTGATGTGTGTCCCCCTAGCGCATTGTGCGATGCCGCTACTGGAAGCGACTGAGAGGGTGAGGCATGGCGCGCACAGGCAGCGCATACAGGGCGTCGGAGGGCGCTGACCCGATGAAGGTGGTCAGTCCCTTCCCTGAGCTCATCCGGCATGCGTCTGCACAGCCCGTCTACTGCCCGCACAACAGACCGCACTGCCTCCGCCCTCGAGCAAAAGGCCCTGGGGGCGGTCCGCTTTGGATCAAGGCATGCATGCATGCATGCCACGGAGGCCTGTGTGGCGCCCATTGCGCAGCACATACGAGGGGAAGGGACGCGGAAGGGCAAGCAGAACCGGCTAGACACCTGATCTGCTGCCACCGGCGGGCAGTGTGCCCTTGACGACCAGGGCGTAGCGCCTGTGCAGCAGTGCAGGCGGGGCGTGGGGCTGCGGTTGTGCGCGTGTGCGCTTGCTGGCTTGCTCGTGGGTGGCACACACTGAGCACCGCGGATGGAAAAAAAGAATATTTTACACATGCGTTGTCACTCTGTGTTCTCGGAAGCTTCGAGGTGATAAGGGGTGTGGAGGCCGCTGTGACACACTTTGAGAATTCGTAATCATGTGCACTGTAGGGGTGCGAAGGCGCGTGGCAGTACTAAAGCTGGCTCCTGTGCGCTTTGTCGTGCACTTCCCGGCACCTGTCCTTGGCGCCTGTTTTTTCCCTCACCTCATCTCCCGATGCATCCCCCTTTCTCGAAGGTATTGCTGTGTGCATGTGTGGCGAAGGAGCGAGGAGGTTCAGTAGGAAGCTGTGGTGGTGCAACACGCACCCATGTAAGCGGTGTTTCTTTGGTTCAGTGGCGCTTACTCGCGTACAGGTGCGCCTCTCCCTGCGGTTGGTTTCTGTGTCGGTGTATGAGTGAGGGCCACTGAACGTGTCTTGTGGTGTGCTGCGCTTGTCGTTGTGGTGCGGCGGTGGTGGTGATTTTCGTTTTTTTTATATTTTCCCTCTTTTTGTTTTCTTTTTTGCACGCTCGCCACGCCCGCCGTTGATAACTCTTAAGATGCCTGCGCACTCTCTCTGCTTTGCATCTGCTTCCGAGGATTCCTCTTGGATACACAGCAGATGTACTTGCCGCTTGTGTGCATCCAGTAGCGCAACTGTGTAGCTTTTCTGAAATGGTGCAGGCCTGTGTGTAGGTAGTGCTGGGCTGCACTCATCCTGTCTACGTGAACGGTCATGTATATTTTTCTGCCTGACGCTGCTAGCGTCAGTGATTTTGCTCATCTCATCCCCCTCCTCCTCCTCCGGGTTGCTGCTGCCTTCGCTTCCTCTCTGACGCGGTGCCGTCTAGTTCCTCTGTGGGTGCTGAGCGAGTGATTGTTCTAGCGAGGGTAGCTCCTCTGCACGTGTGCTCATGTGTGATGCCTTTCTGTCGAGGTCTCTGGGGCATATGACGCCCGTGAACGGCGTACTTCCCCACACAGACACAAGGCCGCACTCGGAAAGCCACTCGACAGATACTGAGGTGAAGGCGGAGAGGTGAAGCGATGGTAGGCAGAGGAGTGCACTCGGTCGAAGAAAAAAGTGGAGCGCAATACAACGCAGAGAGGAAACATGGGGACATACCCGCCTCTTGATCTGTTGTTTGCGTTTGTGACGCTTCGTTGCTGTCATGAGTTCCTCCCGCTGAGACTGTGCTGCTCATGTGTGTGTGTGTGTGTGTGTGTGTGTGTGTGTGTGTGTGTCGCTGCACCTTGTGGGGCCCCTCGCAGACGTAGTAGATTCGTAGGGAAAGGAGGACGACAAGGAGCCCATCTGGTGCTCACGTGGAAGCGCACATTTACTCCCCTCCCCTCCCCCCTTTGCTGTGTGTGCGCGCGCGTGTGTGCATGGTTGTTGAATGACTGACCAGAGAGGATGCACACCGTAGAAAGTGAGCCAGTCGAGTGGCAAGAGAGAGAGGGTATACAGAAGGAGACGGGATACGGTGGCGGTGTGGTTTGCCTGGAGGTGTTTATACTGATGGTGTGCGCCGGTCGCCCACATGCATGCTGCCGCTCCCTCCCTCCCTCTTCTTCCTTTTCATCTTCCCTTGCCTCCTCGGTGTGGCTCTTTCCTTGCCTTTGTTCTGTGTGTGCGTGCGCTCCCCCCTCCTGGCGTGCTTGGCACCGGTGGCGATGGTACAAAGTGACCTCTTACCCTCTTTTCCTTTTTCTTGTTTGGCGTAGCTTCCGTTTTCTGTACCTTTCTCCTCGCTTTCTCTTCTCTTGGACAGCGTCTCTGTCCTCTTTTTTCTATCACCACCCTCTTCTCTCGCCTCATGCCGTGAATGATCCAAAACAGTGGCAGGGAGCGGCGGACACGCCGCCTGAGGAGGTATTATCTCTCGCTACATATATGAACTTGCTTTTTCCGTGAGTCAGAGTAATTCAAGTCCACCTGCGTACGCTCAGAAAGATACTCGTGCACGCGCCAGCGGTCATGATTTCGCTCCCATTCAAGCCATAAGGCTTAAAGTGTTCCCCATTGCTTGTTGTGTTGTGTTCTCCAGCCCCATTCCTTCTGCGGAAATTGCGCTAACATGCAAACAGAGAAACATAGAGAGAACAGCAAACCAACTATCTATCTATCTACGTATATATATATATATGTCTGTGTGTGCCATGCATCCCTGCTTGGTGTAACGATCTCACGCGCCATATCAAACGATTTGAACACAGCACTGGGCCTGTCCTCGGATGTTCGTGGTCGCTGTAGGGAACCGCACTTCCGCGCATGCGTTACCATTCCACGCCTCGTCTTGCTCCTTCCCTCCCTTTTTTTTCCCCTGCGTTCTCATCATTTTCGAACTCCACACTTGAATGATAGAGGCGACAAGAGAGGAGGGATACCATGTCCCTCCCTCCACCACCCACCTCCGATCACAGGAATGTGCTTCCGTGAAAGTGGGCAACTGCTTGCCCGCTGAAGCGAGGGGCTACTGCTATGCGTCTGGCGACTTGTCTGCTTGCACCGCGGCACAGCACCCTCTTCCTTGCGTGCGGCGCGCTTGTCATGTTGATTGGGGGCAACTTCAAGAAGGTGCGGTTTGCGATGAAGCTTTCGGTGCACGCTGTGATCGGCTACCTGACGTACCAGCTGTTCATGCTGCACGTTTTGGGTGGCCCGTCGTGGGCGGCTGTGCGCGCGCTTGGCATGCACGTTGTGGACTGCGCGGTGCTGGGCGTGTGGCTGTGGTACCTCCCGCTGTATTCGGGCAAGCCGTACCACACAGGCTCGCAGCGCAGCCTGCGCTTCACGGAGTTCGCGCGCAACTACCTGTTCGCCGACGCGGTGAAGTATTTTAACTTCCGCGTGATTGTGGACGACCCCGCTGTGCAGATGCGGGACGACACGTCGCAGTACCTGTTCTCTTTCCACCCCCACGGTGTGTTCCCCGGGACGGCGCTGTTTGCGTCTCTGACGGCGGAGTGGGCCCTCAAGGTGGGCGTCAACGCGAAGCGCTACGTGTCGACGCATGTCGCGAGCGTTGTTTTCAACGTGCCGCTGCTTCGAGACTTCAACCTGTGTCTCGGTGCGTTGTCAGTGAGCCGGCGATCTGTGGAGGCGAGCCTCAAGCGCGGCAACAGCGTTGTCATCGTGACGGGTGGCCAGGCGGAGATGCTGCACACGCAGGTAAGTGCGGAGAAGATGATCCTGATCACACAGCACACGGGCTTTATACGGCTGGGCATCGCATCACGGGTGCCGCTGGTGCCGCTGCTGTGCTTTGCGGAAAACAACGTGCTGGGGATGGTGCAGTTTCCGCGCATCCAGCGCTTCTCGATCAAGCTCCTGGGCTTTCCGTTCCCGATAATTCCTTTTGGCCGCTTCGTTCTGCCTCTGCCGTTCCGCACGCCGCTGACGCTTGTGGTGGGGTCGCCGCTCGCTATTCCCGAGGGCGCGGACGAAAATAACCCCGACGACGTGCGCCGGCTGTCGGAGGCGTACTTCCAGTCGCTGAAGGACCTGTTCTACCGCCGCCGCGCAGAGGCTGGGTACGCTGGCATGGAGCTCGTGCTAGTGGACGAGAAGGAGGAGGCGCGGAAGCGCAAGCAGGCCCGCGAAGCCGCGGCGGCGGCGGCGTCCAAGGCCAGGAAGGCAGCGTAGATGATGGACTGCGGGTTGTTGTGTGTATGTGTGTGCGTGCGTGTGCGCTTGCTGTACCTCGCCCCCCCCCCCGCGCCACTCACACATAGCTGCACACGGGGGATGTCGCCTGCTTCGTGGCGGCAGCTGCTGGCGCGTTGCCGACTCTTCGCAGGTTGGCTGAGCTCTGCGTTGTGGTGTTGCGGATCGAGGCACGCGGGTGCCCACCGCGCCCCGCTTCGATGCTTCAAACTCTCCTTGTCCCTTCCCGTTTTTTTTTTGTCTACTATCCGTGATCGCAGTGGTGGTGGTGGTGGTGAGGGCGGGCATCGCCGATGCGCACCGATAAAGGCGCCGGCGCGGCGGAGGACTGCGGGGTGCGAATGGATGCAGTGGAGGCAAGCGAGCAGGGTCTCGGGCGATCTACAGCTCCCTCCTCCTTCTTCCCCTCCTTGGCTATCTGTACGCAGCATTAGCGATGCGCAGAGCCACCGCCGCAGCGCTCCCACCCTGTAAAGGCGGTTTTTTCTGTTGCTAATGCGATGTGTCCACGACCCTGGCGCTCTCCAGCAATGCTTCTCCCAGGACCCGAGTGCTTGTGTGTAGGCGTGCGCTGCGTTGCTGCTGCCTGACTTATTTCCCACTAATGCTTGCGTTTGGTGCAGGCTTGCCGTGCACTCTCACCTCTCTGACTCCTTGCTTTCCCGCCTGACGGGCGATCTTGTACAAAGGAGCTGCAGCGAGGTGAGCACTAAGGAACGGGCGCTTATGGAGGTGGGGGGGGGAGCAGGTTCGCCATGCAGTGCGCATCCTCCACCGCCCTCTTACCCTCCCCCTCCTTGCAGCGCCACACAAACACACACGCCTGCAGTTCCTGTCGGTCCCCTGTCCCGTCGTCTGCTCAGGCAGGCATTCACCTGCCTGGTGCTGCACGCGAAGACCACCGTCCGTGGCTAAGGTGGCAGAGGGCGGCGATACGCACTCATGGAAACGTTGGTGCACCTCATGTGCGTGCCGCTGCGGACCCGTCATCGCCCTCTCTTTCGCCCCCCCCCTCCCCCCGTCGCCCGTGCCGCGCGTGCGTCGCTTCGATGTGTGCCGGCTTACCGGGCCTATGCCATCTGCCCACCATTCGTGCCTCGCTCCCCCTGTGCTTCTCTCTCAAGCCGCAGCGACTGACGGCCAAACGCTTGATTTTGGCAGAACGCACGGCGCGGTCTCTGCGCGATGCTGCGTCGTGTGCCTCTGTGCCTTGCACGCCGCAAGCACGGACAGACGGCGTGGTCGCCGAACAACACGAGCAGTGGCGCTGCGCCGACGAACGGGATCACCGCACAGGAGGCGCTGCAGATCGCGTACCGGCCGATGCCACCGGCGAACACGGTGGAGTACGAGGAAGACTTCGGGCCGAACATGATGATCCATCGCGAGTTTGTGTCGCCGAGGCACCGCACGCGCATGGCCTCGGACATCTCTGCGCTGGCGTACAGCGACGTGGAGCTTGCGCGGGCGCGCCAGCACCTCGCGTGCGTGATGAACCGCGAGCGGCGCGGCGTGCTTGTCGGAAGTGGCGGCGAGGCTGGCGACCGCGTGCCGCTCAGCTCGGACGTGGACGAGACGACGCGGGAGGTGAAGAGCGCGCGCTTCTTGTTCAACGAGCAGCGCATGCGGTTCTGCGACCGGTTCCAGACGTTCTTCCGCGAGCGCATCGAGCGGCGGGCTGGCGGCGGCGTCGGCGCCGGTGAGGACCATCACCCCTACTTCTCGCTGATGGAGGCGTGCGCCGTGCTGCACGGATGCGATACGGTGGGCGCGCGCGAGGTGTACTACCGCCGCTTTCTGGGGCTGGACTTGGACACGCTGGAGGCGGAGGAGGCTGCGTTGCGTGCGCGCGCAGCGGATGCGGCGGAGGTGGGCGCGCGGCTGATGCGCGAGGAGGCCGGTGCTGGAGGTGACGCTCTCGTGGCCGCTGCGGCTGGTGGTGCCGGCGACGCGAGGAGCGCGACGGACGTGGTGCAGGACATCATCGACGCCCTTCCGCCGCTGTTTCCGCGACCCGCTGCTGCGGGGGCGGGGGAGGCCGGCGAGGCTGTCGCTGACGCGCCGCCAGCGGATACGCCGACTGCGGGTGCCGGGGAGCTGGCTCCCGCGACGGCGACGGCACCCGAGCACCTTGCCGAGGACGCCGCGCCGTTGTACAAGGCGTACCTTGCGCACGCGCGGGGCGAGAGCCCGGTGGGATCGTACGACGTGACGACGCTGGGCGCGCACGCAGCGCACGCGGAGCGGCGGCGCTGGCGCTCGCTGATGGACAAGATTGCGGCGGAGGACTACCACGAGCTGACTGCTGCCGAGATGGAGGACGCGTACGTGCTGAACGGGCAGCTGCACACGGTGAAGTTCTTCGACCTGAAGGTTGGGGACACGGTGCGCGAGATCGTGCAGTTGCTGGGGCGGGAGACGGGGTCGAGCGCGTCCGGGGACCGTGATGTGCCTGTGGAGATGTCTCCGGCGCACCCTGAGCGGCGCGTATGATGCCGCGCGCCTGCCTCTCTGCCTCTCTCCGGCTCCTCTCTCGCACTGTGGCTCTCCCACCGAGGGAGACGTGCCTGTGTGTGAGTGTGTGTGTGTGTGTGTGTGTGTGTGTGTGTGTAAGTGGGTGCAGAGCATCCGCGGCGGTGCGCCTGCACCCCCCTCCTCCTCCGCTGACGTGTGACGCGCCGCACATCACAAACAATGCACCCCTGCCCGCCCTCCCTCTCTCTTTACGTATGCATGGGCTGTGATGGCCCCCTCGGGTCTAGTAAGGGGGTGCCGCGTCGAATGCACACACACACACAAGCCAGTTGGGTGTCGCGCGGGTGCGCCTGTGCACCGCTCTGTGTGCCGGCTGCACGCAACCAGCTCGACCGCGACGAGCCGTCGATGCAGCGGCTTCCACCTGCCGCTGAGCTCTCTCTCTCTTGACTACCTGTACTTCCCTACGCTCCTCCTCTTTCTCCTCCTGTTGTCTACTCTGCGCCGATGCCCCCATTTGTTTCGCCTGCACAGACGCTCACGCACGCATACCTCCTCCTCTACACACCAGCTCACTGTGACCCTCCCCCCGTGCGTGAACGTGACGAACACCCTATTTTTTGCCCCATACGCGAACTGAGAAAGATGTTTCCCGGCATGCAGGGACCTCAGGCGCTGCCGGATCAGGAGGCATACCCGATGTTCTGGCGCAATCTTAACCGCTTTATAGCCATAACGACGGCCACCGTAGCGGTCGCCGTCGCCGTGCGCTACTGCGAGCAGCGGACGCACTCGATGCTGGTGTCCAGTCTGTGAGAACATTTGAAAAGAAAACGGTTAATAATTCTGGTGTCAACAGTGCGGTCTCGCATTATGTGGCTTCAGGTCCCAGTTTCCTTTTTTCCGGTACTGGTTCCCTTGCAGCTGTCGCTGAGGCGGGGCCCAGATTGTCGTTCGTCGGATCGACCTCTGCGCCGCGCCTCTATTCGCTTTCGCATGCCACATCCCCCCCTCCCCTTCCTACCGCCACCGCTGTTGCGTAGTGTCAGGGTAAAATTTACTCGGCGTCTTCTCTCTTTTGTGGGGAGGAAGGAAAAGGGAGAGATTTCTATGCCGGCTTTGCGCGTGCATGTGTGTGTGTGTGTGTGTGTGTGGATGTTGAGGTGGTGCACGTATGGCTCTCGCTCGCTAGCTCTCTCAAGCTGCCCACTCTCTGCGAGGCTTTGCACATGTTTTGTTGTTGAGAAGTTCATGAGAGACGTCCTTCCATATTAAGAAGATACCCAATGAGGTAACGCGCACAGCAGCGCAAGTCACTTACGCACCAGGAGGCACATCAGTAAAGTAGTGCGCGTACTCATCAAACAAGGCTTTGTGCAATCATTCCTGGAGCACCACACGCCTCCGCCCCTCCGGACTTGATGGTATCGCTTCGAGAATAGCTTAAACGCTGAGTCAGCCCGAGAGGAGAGAGAGAGTAGTGATGGCTGTACAGCGCGAGAGTGGGAGATGGTCGAGCCGGGTTTCTTGAGTGTGGCGCTTGCGTGCATCCGACGCGAAATAAATTTCTGTTACCCTTTCGCCCCCTTTAGTTGCCAAGTCAGAGCGTAGTCTGGTCATCATGCTGTGCACCTTCCTCAACTTCCTCGCAATGCCCAGTTTCTCATCTTCCCTTTTCTTCTTCTGCCCCCTCCCGCTTTGGTGTCGGCGACCTGGGCACACTCCAACCTTCGTGGCCCTTCCTTCTCCCTCTCCTTCGTCATGCGTGCTACATTATTCTTCCACCCCCCCCTCCCCGCGCACGCATTATCTTGCGCTGAAGTACAGTCGCGGACTTGCCTCGGTCCCAGAAGAAGTGAGTCTTGGCCATTTTTCTTCTTGGCACGCCCTGTTTGCCTCTCCTACACGATGGCTGCGTCCGCTTGCCCTTTTGCCGCTCACCTGGACAACTTCCGGCTGCTTGGGCCGGGGAAGGACCAAGCCAGTGCAGCCTCACCCTCGGCGCCACTGACAGCGCCGCTCACCTTCTCTCTCACCTTCCACTTCCAGCGTTATGATGAGACCGACGTTGAGGCTTTCATCCCCTCTTTGGGTGTCTCGGTCGAGTTTGTGTTGGATGTGGCGTCAGCGAGAAGGACACTGACTTTGCTACCCCTCACCCCCGTGAGTGGCCCCTGGGCAGGATCGGATTCCACTACGGCGAACAGCGCCTTTTTGACGGCCGCCAGCGCCTCGGCATTGTCTACGCCCTCCTCTAATTGTGCAACAGGCCGTTCACTGGGTAGCGCCGCTGAAGGGGAGCGTGGTGTGGTGTATCAGCTTAGGGTGTGCTTGAGCGACTTCCGCGCGTTGGAAGAGGTGCAGCTGAAGCACCTACTGCAGGTGAGCATGCTGCGTGTGCAGCTGGCACATCTGGGCACCGGTAAGGGCGTCGCAAACAGCGACTTGAGTCACTTACGCACAGAGGAGCGTTCGGTGACGGCGTGGAATATTATTTGGCGGGTGCGGCGCAACCCACAAAATGAGCAAGAGCTGATACGCACAGTGCTAGACCCGCTCGCGTAGTGGGGTCAAGCCACGGAAACCGCTCCCCACCGTGCGGGTGCTAATTTTCAGGGTGTTGGCAGGTGCACTGAGGACTGTGCACGGTCAGGAATGATGAGGTAGTATGTTATGACTACCACGACTACAGTTTTGCAATCACACACACACACACACACACACACACACACACAGGAAAACAAAAACAAAGTTTCCATCAGCGTTCGTCTGCGGCAAGAATGTGTGTCAGGTACTCGGCGACTTCCCTTCTTTCACCACTGTGCCCCTTGTACACAAAATGGCACCACCACTTGTGCGTCAGCGCACGTCTTTCGACTACTTCCAAGTGATGTCATCTTCTGTTTTACCACTGAACCCCGGCTCCTACTGGCGGAACTTTCCTCTTCACCACCCCTGTCCTTTTCGTTTTCTTATTATTATCATTATTCGGGCGCGTGTACACTCCTGAAATTGATACAACATCCTTCTCGCACGTTGATTGGCCACATCCCCGTTGCCTGCCGCCAACGCGGACTCCCTCGATTCCCTCTCGCCCCCCCCCCCCTCCCCTTCGTTGTGCAGAGGGTGCATAAGAAGCGTACGTCGCTCGTATCGAAGGAAAGCTCTCCTTTTCTCTCGAACACCTATTTTCTGCGGAGAGCAGCACGGCTCCATCACCTCTGTATATACCCACCACAACCGCAGCAGCACCATGCTCCTCGGTGGCTTCGTGCCGCGCCGCTTTGCGCAGTTCAACCGCGATCCATGGTGGATGTTCTTCATCTTTTCGATTGGAGCATGGGTAGGCGAGTACCCGGCTATGCAGATCAAGTACAACGCACGCGACTTGGTGCTAGACCCCCACCGCTACGTGTGGTCGCACCTCGACGACCACCACTAAGACAGTCCGGGAGCTTCTGATCACACACACGCTTTCCCGTTGTTGCAGTCCCATAGCTCATCTCTCTCTCTCTACGTTATGTAGGCTGTCATGGTTATCATTTGTGCTGCATGAACAGGAGCACTATGGAGTCGAAAGTGATGGTGACGTGACGGGCCACCAAGGGATACGTGACAGGCACGCACATGGGCGCAGTCAGGCGTGATGAAAGTGTTCAGACACCCCTCCCCCTCATACACACGCACACACACGGTACCCCTCAGGCGTGTTGGCATGATAGCAGTAGTTAGTAGTTCCTCTTACCCCCTCCCCCATTTTCTCGTAAAGTAAATGAACACCAAAGAAGAGAAAGGATCAAATACAAGGAACGGCCCTTGCAGGGCAAATACATGAAGCGCGTGCACCTGCTGCACCGTGCGCAATCGAGGGTGGGGCACACAGGGGGACAACGTTAGGCGCACACAAGCCTCGTCGCCGCACTCCAGTCGTGTGCGCGCGTGTAACCCTTCGACAGATATCAACGTAGTCTCGTGCCTTTTCACACGCTGCTTGTGCTAACTCGGCTTCCCAGCCGCCGCCTCGTGCGTGCACTTGTTGTTGTGGAGTCTTGGCCAACGAGCACTGAGCAGAATGCACAAGGTCGCTGGAAGTGGTAGAGTCAGATGAACAGTTGCCAACAGCTCTGCCTTACCCGCGGTTCTTCCACCCAACTCGCTTCCTCTGCTTTTCTTGCATCATTCTTTGCTGCTATGCGTGTTCGTGCACTCCCTCCCCCTCCTCTTCTTTTTTGTGTTGCGGTATACATCCCAACATTCTTTTCTCGTGTGATTCTTCCTCACCCGCCATCCACTTCCCAACACCCTTCATTCACAATGGCCACCACCGCTATAAAATACATCGCCCTCGCGCACGCACCCCTCCCCCCACACACACACACGCGCGCGCGAAAAAAAAAAACGCATTCGTACGTGGCACACAACTCCCACCACCTCCACCCCTAACCCACCTTGGGTGCGTCACGGTAACCTCCCACGAACGCCCGCCATTTCTTAGATTCTTCTCTCTCCCCGCCATCTCGCTACCCCGTCCTCTTTCTCCCCACAATCACTGCTACTTACTGCACGCCTGCTTGCCCTTTCTATATCTCCCCCGGTCCCCTTCATCCCCCACCATACTCATTCCACCCGTATCCACCAATGGCCACTGCTCCGCATGCTGCTGTGAAGAAGGCGGCGAAGAAGGCCGGCTCCAAGAAGACGGCGCGCAAGGCTGCTGCGCCCAAGAAGGCCAAGAAGGCCGCACCAAAGAGGAAGGCAGCGAAGAAGACTGCGTCGAAGAAGAAGAGCGGCGCGAAGAAGGCTGCTGCGAAGAAGTAGAATGCCGTACAGAGACTATCACACAGGACTGTTAGAGATTGCTCCAGCGTTTTTGTTTTGTTGGTTGCGGTTGCCGTTTCTCTTTCCCCACCTCGCTCATGTGTAGGAACAAGACAGTTGACGGCTTCTGCGCACGCAAACTTCATACGCATACGCTTGGAACACTGACCTGTTTGTGTCTCGCCTTCTGTGTTGGTGCACTCTTCCTCTTGCATTTTCTCGCTTCAGTGTTTTTTTTATTTATTTTTCTCTCCGCCAAATTTCATAGAGGTTTCTTTATTTGTCATCCAATTTTCCTCTCTTCATCTTTTTTTCTCTCTCTCTCCTCCCATCTGCCCTCTATCTCTGCATGATTTCCTCTCATGTCACTTCCCCTGGTTGGCATTCTTTTCCTGCGCTTCTGGTGTACGGCGTTGTTGTTTGACCGGAAGTCATTTGTGTACCACTTTTCTGTTCTTGTACATGGGGCATCTCTCTCTCTCTTTCTTTCTTTTCTCTCTCGTTTTCATGTTTTGTTTTCTTTGTCCTTTCCCATCCACCTGCTCCCCTTTCATCTTGTCTCCGGTAAAGATGGCTTGCGTGCGTGCGTGTGTGTGTGTGTGTGTATGCGTGTGTGAATGTCTGCGTCGGAGTTTATGCTTCCGCCTCACGCGCTTTTCTTCAGGTTTCTTTGCCTAGCTGCCCTCAGCATATATGTGTATGCACGTCTAGGTTTATGTATGTATCTGTGCACGTATGTATGCGTATGTATATATGTGTGTCTGCGTCTTCTTCCTGCCCCACCTCCGCCCACACTTGCACCCACACATTTACATACACGATCTGCGTTCCCCCCCCCTGCGCACTTGACACCACCGTCGAGGTTCGAGCACACATGCGCACACGCGCGCACACACACACACATACACACAGAGAGACATGTATTAAGGCACAAACAGACAAAGCAGAAGGGGGAGGGAAGGAGGGGGAGAAAAGAAATCAGAATGCAGGCAATATATATATATATATATAATGAAGGGGTGTGTGCGGCAGAGACGGATAGGCGACGAGAGGTCCACACAACAACAGGAAAGTGAGAATTTGCTGCTGTCGTCCCTCTCCTCCTCCCCTTCTACCGCCTCATTTTCTCGATCATTTCAACGTCGCTGTGGGACTTGCTCTTTGTTCTCTTGTGTTTTTTTTTTTTACCCGAATACCCCTCCTACTCCCCTCCCCCTTCGCTTTCCTCCTGTCGTTAGCTCCCTTCCGCCTTGTCCTCCACGATAGAGGTCCCGCCGGGTATGTTCGCGGGTCGTTCGTGAACGCAAGTAGGAAACGAGAACGAACAAAGCACATGCGTTCGAAGGAGGCGGGTGATGCAGGGTAAGGAGCACCAAAACGAAGCGAGGAAAGGAGAGAACGAAGACAATGACAAACGCACGGGAGAAGCGTGTACTTGTAGGAATGCCGTTTTTTTCTTCGCTAGTACGTCCCCCGCCTATTATTGTCTCCCGATGCCTTTGCGAGAAAACCCCGACAAATTGTTCTCTTGTATCCTCGTGATTGTCTTTGGTGATTCTTGCTCTATACTCGGCGTCGGTTGTTTCTCCCTCGTGCAATGTGAGAGCCTCCGTGACTGGATGACTCGCTGCGTTCCATGCGTGCGTGCGTGTGTGAGTGCGAGTGCGTGTGTGTATGCCATCCTACGGATGGCAGCTGGTGCCTTTGCCTCACTTCAGCTCTGAAGACGTCACCATCAACGAAGCAGAAGGAGCACGCGTGCACAAAGACAACGTCGAAGCCGGGAATAATTGAGTGTGGACATGACAAAGCAAACAACAACAACAACAACAACACCCCCAGAACAGAAAAAAAAAACGGAGCACGGAAGGCGCGGTCTTACGGTCACGTGCACCTCCGTAGGCGAGTACGCGCTTTCCTCTACTGACGCGCGCACATGTGCGTGGTTCCCAAGACGACCGCTCTTATGCATCGGCGAGGGAGGCCATCGTGTCTTACAAGGGCACCCTTGTGCGCCCCCCCCCTCCCCCACACCCACGTGGGAGAAAGTGCGGTCCCTGAATGGGAGGGCGCACAAGGTCGCCAGGAGAGGTGATAGGGCTCGCATCCATACGGACTTCTCTTCTCGTAGAGGTCTTTGTATGTGTGCCTGCCTGTGTTTACACACGTGCGTTTACACAGGACTGGGTGCTCGAGCATCATCGAGAAACGACATGCGACCCCGCCCCCTCCCCCCGATACATACATACTGGGCATGCGTCGCATTTCTTTGTGCGTGTGTGTGGTGGTGGTTGTGGGCGAGGGAGGGAGGGGCGCTGTTGTTGGCAGCTCCACGCTGTACACGCCGTCATGATCTTCACCCTACATGACCAACGTCACTCAGCTTTCACCTTTGTTTCGCCTCCTCCTGGATGTACCTGCTCCACATCGTTGTCTCCCTTATCTAACACGAAATCTGTTTTTCTTTTGTTGAGAGGCGCCAGCATTTTCCGTAGTACTCCTTTTCGCCTGCTCTCCTCTCAGCGTCCTTCTCCGTACATACACATGTGTGACTGTGTACACGCTCAGGGACACAACCGCCAAGTCGCTTCGTTTGCGAAGTCTTTGAGCTCTCGTTCAGCTATCTCCCCGTCATCCCTCTGCGGAGCCGTCTGCCACCTTTCGGTAGAAGCGAGCCTTCTCTCTACCACCGCCTTCTTCCTCCTCAGGAGTGCTCCTTTTACCGCATCCATATAGGGTCGGTGCACCGTCAGCTACTGTGAAGAACACCGCCGCCAAGAAGATCGCCCGGGCCCCCGCGGCGCCTGCAATCGAGCGGATGTCGAGGTGAGTGTGTATTGCCACCCGAGTATTTCACGCTTTGGAGGCTCGCCAACAAGGAGAAGCCATGTGTAGGACTGAACGCTCACTTCACAAACACAGATGCTGCGCAACGGAAAGAACGAGAGGGACGTGCATGAAGAAGCACAAAGCGTGTGTGGTACTATACTGGCCTGCTTACGAGTCAGAAACGAGTGTGCAGTGCAACTGCACTAGTACGCAACGAGGCAGCTCCACCCTTCTGTGATGTGTCTATTGTCTTCTGCGTATTCTGCTTCGTCAACAGGAGAAGACCAGGGATGCTGTACTAGCCGCGTCCCTGTACCTCCTCCAGCGCCCCCCCTCCCCTCCTTCGCTTTACTTCTCTCTCCGTTGTTTCTATCGACGGGCACTTTTTTCTACCATTTTTTTTTTTTGAGTTCTTTGTACGTGTGTGTGTGTGTGTACGTTCCCGTGCACAGCCCCATTGCACTGCACTGACCCTCGCAACTCCCTCTTCTTCCCTCCAGCGCTCTCTCTGTGAAGGCGTCGGGTTGCATTTTCTCATATTCTCTGCTTCTCTTCTCCTGTGCCAATTTCGCAGCGAGTGGATCTGCTCGGTTAGCAAAAGATAATGAAACGGGAGTGGGGTGGGTACGAGACGAACATGTGATCACGGAAGAACGGCAGAGGAGCGGCGTTCTCTCTGGTGGCCCGTGTCTATCTGGCCCATTGGACGCTACAGTCCCTTTCTTTCAATATGTACTTGCTCACCTGGCACTGGACGCGCATCTTTTCCCTGCCTAATGCTCTTCTGTACTTGTCTCAATGCGCAGCCCTGCCTGACATCAACGGCGGAGAGGCCGAAGACAGGTTCGTATGCCAGTCCTCGATTCAAAGAATGCGTCTTACGCTCAGGATGAGGATACTCACCGGCAGGAGCGCGCGGGGGTGGTGATGGCGGCGGGTCTCATAATTCACGACGACGATGCCAGCGCACTACTTTGGCCGGTATTGTTTGTGCGCTTCCTTGACGACTTTCTTCAGCACGTTGGTGACTCGTTCACATTTTCTCAAGTGCACTCTTCTTTCGTGCCCCCACCCCTTCCCTCATAGGTGGCGATCTTGGAAGGACATTATCTGACACAAACACTCACCCATGCACTCGCTCAAGAAGCTTTTACGATTGCCGAGCGTATTTTTTGTTCTCTTCCGCTGGATCTTCACCTCCTCTTCTTCCCTTCTCCTCATCAACCTCTCTCTCTCTCTGTTGCTCTGCCTGTCTCTGTCTCTGTCTCCGTCTCTGTCTGTCTCCTGCGCAGCCACACGCCTTCACTTGCACCATATCACTCGCTCACAACAGAAGCTTCCACGGCGAGGTAACTTTACCCATTCATTCCTTCCCACCCGTTCCCCGGTCCCTCACACGATCGCATCAACTAGCGAAGCACAGCAAAAAAAAAAAAGCTCTGTAAGAGGTGTGAACAGACCCTTTTGCTACCCTCCCCTCCCCTCCCCTCCCCCCAAAAAAAGGGAAATCTGCCCACTTAGCACCTCCATACAGCATCTTCTGCACTTGCAGATACGTGCCGGCTTTCTCTGACACGTCTGTAAAAAGCAAAGAAAGGTGACGAAGAAAACAAAGCCACGATAGACGCAACAAAGGTGCGAGAGAGCGGGAGACAGAGAGCGGCCTTCCCCATCTTTGTGCGGCACCTGCACCGGATCTTTTCCTCACGATTAGCTCATCACTTGCAGAACTGCTCGTGGTGTCTCACAGCAGTGTCTTTGTTCCCTTGTTCCCTAATCGTCCCCCTCCCACCCGTAATCACACAACGCTCAGCCCTCCCTTCTTCCGTTACCCCCTCGTACCCACGCCGCTTGTTTCTTCTTCTCTTTCCACAAAAAAAAAATTGAAAAGGAAAGGAGCACGTAAACTTCTTTATCTTCAGTAGCAAGTTAAACGAAGACCAAAAGCGGAACACAAAGGAAACTACGAGGAACCCCTTCATCCTGCATTTTAGAAGTCCAGTACCGCGCAGCTCAGCAACTCTTGCTCATATTAGCACGTTCCGTACCACGCCCCCTCCCGTGTTTCTTCCGTTGTCATACTCGCCACCAATCGTGCCAGTTTCTGTCGTCGTACAGCAGTTAGGCCCACATAGAGAGAGAGGTGCGCATACCGACACACCCATCAACACCAGCACACGTGCACTCGTACAAGTGCCGATTATCATCGGAACGTACTCCTCTTCTCCTAACGCTAGGGTGCTGTTGGCGCCCACTATACAATTGTCTCTGAAGATCTTTTTCCCTTCTCCTCCGCGGCCTCCGCTCCTCTGCTCTCTCTCTCTGTCTGTCTCTGTCACTATTTCTCCCCCCTCCCCCCTCGTGTGCGTGTGTGTGTGTGTGCTCTTTTTTCTTTTCTTTTTTTCTGCGCGGTTGCTGTTTTGGGTATCTTCCTAATTATTCGAGTGCCTGCGTGTAGGGGGGAGGGAGACTTCTCTTCTTTTGCACGTCTTAGTATTTCTCAATATATATATATATATATATAATTTTGCTGGGCTGTCGTCGTTTGTGTACCTCTGTCAACATATTTTTATTTTTGTATTGCTGTGGTTCGTGATTGCGCTGTTGTGATTCATTTCTTTCGTTCTCTGAAGGACAGGGTTCGGCTCTGGTTGACGGTTTCTGAAGGGTATCTGTGCCTCTGCTTCTCTTCGCGTGTGTGCGTGTGTGTGTGAGGAGGCCACCTCCGTGGAATTGATTGCGTCCTCGAGTTTTTTTTTTTTTATTGGGGGGTTCATTTTTTATTTTCTTGTGGTCCTCTTGCGCATTGCCTGTGTGCGCCTTGGTGCCGTAACGATCAGCAACATCAACGACAAAAGGAAAGAAGGAAAGAAACTGAAGGAAACGTGGAGAAGGGGAGAGAAAGAGGGGCGCGAAAAAAAAAAAGCTGTGAGTGCACCGTGGCAGTCGCTGTCCCCTATCCTGCTCATCCAAGCTGGCACTTCTGGACAAACACACAAGCACACACACATCCACTTACCCATCTTGTGGTGATCTGTGTCGCTCTGCCTCACCCACGAACTTTCTGTTTTGTTTTGTTTTTCCTCTGCATCTGCATATTCTTAGGTAACCCCCCTTTTCTTCCTCCTTTGCGCGTGTGCGTGTGTGTGTGTGTGTGTTGTTTGCTCTTTATTTCCTTTGGATTTTCACTCTTGTCTTCACGCCTTATCCACGGTAGAAGAGGTGGCGGTGACGGTGGCGTTGGAAGCACGTCTGTGCACGTGTGTGTGTGTGCCACTGATAGCGGAAGCTGCGTCTTTTCGCGTCTCCTTCCCACTCGTAACTCTTCACCTTCTTGCCCCCTGCCCACGGCTGCCTTTGCCGTCTGCCGCCTGCTGTCTTTTCCAGCGTCACTTCCGCCCACCTCACTACTTTGCTCCTCCTCCCTCTGTGTGTGCCTACGTCTTTGTTGATAGGCCTTTCTGTGCTACTGGTCTTCGACTTGTGCGCTTCCCCCCCCCCCCCCATCACCACCGCCACTCTCTGTGGACAGTCACCCTTTCGGGCCTTTTGCCATTCTTGTACGCTGGTGCGGCCCCCTTCTCCTCCTCCCTCGCGCCGGCGAAGGTACTCCAGCAGACTCACTACCCTCTCCAGGTGTACAAGCTGGTGGCTCTCTTCTCGCGTATTGTTTCGCTTTCTTCTTTCATAGCTTGTCTCTCTCTCTCTCGTTGTTTCTTCGTCGTCTCTGTGCGACTGTCTTCACGAGTGTGAGAGCCAACTGCCTCATCATTTTGGTTTTTCTGTGTGTATTGGTGTATAGCGCGGCCCCTGGTCCTCAGCTGCCGTTACTTTCCAAGTGTGTGTCTCTGTGTGTGTGTGTGTGTTCCTGTGTTGTGTGTACTGCGCGCCGTCTCTGTTGTAGTGTTTGCGTTGCCCAGGTTGAACGAATCGGTCGTCTTAGAGCACTGCCTTCGCAGAATATCCCCGCACGGCGCCCCCTCGTCTTTTCAGACTATAACATGTCAGCCCCATCGGCCGTTCCGCCCCACAAAACGGCGAATGTGCACAAGCTGCAGCGCTCCTGGACACTGTGGTACGATAGCCCGTCTACGTACAACACTGAAAACTGGGAGATGTCGTTGGTACCCATCATGACCGTGCACTCCGTGGAGGAGTTCTTCGTTATGATCAGGTACATGAAGCCTCTGCATGCCTTACGTACTTCCTCGCAGTACCACTTTTTCCAGGAAGGCGTAAAGCCCATGTGGGAGGACCCGGCAAACAAGAAGGGCGGCAAGCTCTGGGTGAACCTTGATATCACCAGTGCCAATGGTCGGAGCAGCAACAACGCTAGCGGCACTGCAGCAGCCGACGGCTGCTCGGCGGAGGCAAAGACAGACCTCGACAAAGCGTGGGAGAATGTTCTGATGGCTACTGTAGGTGAGTATCTAGACTGTGTAGAGAAGAAGGATGCATCGGCGGAGCCGTTCGTGACGGGCATTGTCATGTCAAAGCGAAAGTACCACAACCGTCTCGCCGTGTGGGTGAGCGATGGGTCGGCACTCGACAAAATCGAGGCCCTCAAGAAGACGCTAACGAAGGAGGCGAGCCTGGCGCCGATTGCGTCCATTGTCTTCACAAAGCATGGCGAGGCGTCTTAGCAGCGTGTGTCTGCTTGTGTGTAGTTGCAGGTCGTCTTACTGTGCTTGATGTTGGGTTGCCTACATGTTGTGACTTTGCTGTTCTTCTATTATTCATTTAAAGATATATGTATATCTACATCTATATATATATATATATAGATGTAGCTATACATATATGTGTGTGTGGATGTGTGTGTGTACCTGTGTGCCTGGATGCCATTTTGTAAGTTCTCCTATGGCGCGTCACCCACTTTGTAGTCGGTTGTCCGGCACTCTGCCGTTGTACGCGTTGAGGTCAGCGGTCTCCCTCATTTTGTTTTCGTGCCTCTGTCAATGTACTCACAGGAAGCAGCGCAGAGAAACCTTTCCTTGTGTGAGCATGGGCTTGTGGGGGGGGGTACCAGCAAGTCAGAGATGCAGATGAGCAGCATCACGTTAGCCATGCGGGGTCCCACATGCGTGCAACTGTGTGTAAGTCTTCCGCGCAGCCCCTCTCACTAACACTGACCTCCTGGGAGCCCCATCCCTCCTCCATTCACATCTGCCTCTCACCTCGGCTTTCTTCTCTCCTCTGCTACAATCCATAACATGTGTGTGTGTGTCTAAAGTTTCAGGTTCCTTCTTCACTTTTGCTCTGCGTTTTGTGCATCGCTTTCCTAATATCAACATGTCCCGCGGCCCGCGGCCCCTGTGGCGCTAGGCACTCCTCTCTACAAGTTACTGGAGCGAATGGTGCCGTGATTATGTGCGTGTGGTGGTGGGGAGCAGACCCCAGCCACGGAAGCCTGTCTTCCACCCCTCACCACACTCCCGTGCATTCTCTCGGCTCACCCCTGTCCAAGGCAGCTGTGCGCTAGCACTTTCGACTCTGCACACCCAAGGCACTAGAGAAGCTCAGCGTAGACCTTCACCATACTCGGTGAGTCATGGATTTCTCAAACGGTTGCTGTGCTTGCGTTCACTTTCACGCCAAGACGCCGAAGATGGTCAGGTTTACATGCGGTGCTTCCACAATCATGGGGCCGAGGCCTTCTTATCTCGGTCATCTTGGTGAACTCGCCCGGTGTGGTGCACATCAGGACACCCGGACTGCACCACGCCTTCTGCGATGACCACATCAAACTTCTCGTGCCCTCCACAGAGAAGGATGACGTACCAGTCACACGGCAGCACACTCTCTGGGGAAGCGGTGGATCACTGAAGGCTGGAGGACGTCGTGAGGCTGAGGAACCCCTACTAGAGGGGCATACTCTTCGGTGTGGGGCACCGCACCCAACTGCAACTCTCCTTCACAACCGAAGGGAACTACCCTGTGCATTTCACGCTGGAGGCGTGCACACCCGATCATGGTGCCGTCGCCGCACTTTGGCAGAGCTCACACAGGTATGCAGGAGCCGGCACCGTCAGAGCCCCGAACTCACGCACACACACACCCTTCATGGGCAGTGGCCGTGTGCGCCCCTTCAGTTCAGCTTGTCTGCTGTAATGGTGGCCTGGAGCACAACGGCAACGCTGGCAAGTCTGCAAAAAATCAACCATTCCAGAGGTGTCGATGCCCACTGCGTGGGCTACAAACTTGGTTACCAATCACAGGCAAAAGGCTCTCATCCCTGGAAACAGCGGTACACGATGCGGCACGCGAAAAGCGATACCTCACCGCAACCGACTTGTACCAGATGAGCAATGACGCTGAACTAACGAGACGGCCATGAGTGATACTCGCACAGCCCCTTCCCCCCCCCCCCCGGTAGGCATCTGTTCACACTGTGCATTCGTGCCGTGATAGATTTCTCAGGTTTTACCTCACACCCGTGGTCTCCCTGTAAAACTGCAGGATGCGTGTTCTTTGCACGTCGGCGCTGTGAAGCACAGTTGACGTGTTGCCTTTGCCACCCAGGCAAGGGCATCCGGATACCGGGAGAACGGGAGTGGCCGTCGAGGGGCGACGCGAAGAGGGCCGCACGAATCAGCCCAGAAGCGCGTGTGGTCCAAATGTGCAGTGTCCCCTACATCGGACCGAGTATGCACCGATGAGGCACAGAGGCGGGATGCATAGGGAGAGTTTCTCGGCAATCACCACCGAGCCTTCCAGCGTCCCATGTGATGTGTGTCCCCCTAGCGCATTGTGCGATGCCGCTACTGGAAGCGACTGAGAGGGTGAGGCATGGCGCGCACAGGCAGCGCATACAGGGCGTCGGAGGGCGCTGACCCGATGAAGGTGGTCAGTCCCTTCCCTGAGCTCATCCGGCATGCGTCTGCACAGCCCGTCTACTGCCCGCACAACAGACCGCACTGCCTCCGCCCTCGAGCAAAAGGCCCTGGGGGCGGTCCGCTTTGGATCAAGGCATGCATGCATGCATGCCACGGAGGCCTGTGTGGCGCCCATTGCGCAGCACATACGAGGGGAAGGGACGCGGAAGGGCAAGCAGAACCGGCTAGACACCTGATCTGCTGCCACCGGCGGGCAGTGTGCCCTTGACGACCAGGGCGTAGCGCCTGTGCAGCAGTGCAGGCGGGGCGTGGGGCTGCGGTTGTGCGCGTGTGCGCTTGCTGGCTTGCTCGTGGGTGGCACACACTGAGCACCGCGGATGGAAAAAAAAGTGATCTTATCGTGTTTTGGGTTATGCCCGCTGTGGAAGACAAAACGCTGCGGTGACAGGCGCAGAGTGCAAAGGTGAGCTGTGAGAGACGACTACCGAGTCGTGTGAGAGGTAGTTGAAAGCAGTGGCGCGCTAATAGTACCCAAGACACACAAGCAAAGGTGCTGCCCGTTAACATGGTCAACAAAGAAAACAGACACGGGGCAACGGGCTCGTACACGGACAGGTTCTCAGCAAGGGGAAAAGGCGTTGATGTCTGAGGAGCGCGCACCTAGGCGTGTTTGGTTTATTGATGGCTCGTGTTGCCTTCATGCGTGGCAGGATATCTTACGCACCGCTGTAAGGCACCGGCTGCATGTTCGTCGAGATGAGTGTAAGAGAGACGCAGTCGAATGTGTCGTGCTCTCGAGGCAAGGTGCATGCGTATGTGTCTGTGTGTGTGTGTGTAGCGAGTAAGACGTTGTTACTTCAGCCTGAGGCGCTTGTAGAGCAGGACTTGATGATTGGTGTACGTCCCTCGGCTTTTGATCGTTGCTGCTCGTTGGCTTCTCGGGCAAGGGAAGCAAGCAGAGGATAGGCGGGATCTCAGGAGAGAGCAGTGGCGCAAGTGCGTGTCTCTGCGGCACAACGAATACGCGGGATGCGGGTACGCTGCGGTGGATGTCACGTCTTTCCTTCGTATGTGGACATCCCCTGATACTATGGGGGGGAGGAGGAGGGGTGCCTCCCTGCGCGGTACCCGGTGTCCAGTATCAACTCGGTGTGTGGAATCGAGACAGCCCTCATATTTGTCAGTTTCAAGCCACTTCCGATGGTGACAAAGTCAAGTGCGCTTGGGACGGGGAGATTTCAGAGTAGTGCATCTGTACTGATGCCAGCGAGCAGGTCCGGAATAAAGTTGTGTTGGAGCGACGTGCTACAGCGAATAAGCTTGTGCCATCCATTTGAGGGAAGAGTGCCAGCGTGACGCGAGGGCACCTCATTCGGCCTTGACATTGGCCTACTGGTTCGAGGAAACCTGAGTGCCCTCTCCCCTCCCCGAGGTGGATACACTAGGTAGGGACTGGTAGAATGTGAGGGCGGCTGCGGGGTGACGTACACGTCGCGTGGCTGGCAGTGCTGAAAGTGCAAGCGTGTACACGTCTTTCCTTCTTTTCGCCGGTCAGTGCTGGCGGTGTGGGTGCTACTTTGCCCTGTACGAAGATCACGTCGTGTCACCTATCGTTGCACATTTACTTGGCCTTCTTTCATCCCTGCTACACCATCTCTCTGCTCTCTCTCTCTGGTACACCGGGTCCACATGGTGTGGGTGCCTCCCCTGACTTCCGCTTTTCTTTTCCTTGGCGTGGGCAGAACAACGCACGAAATTACGCGCACGTAGAGCACCCCAGTAAAGAATCCGATCAATCATGTCAGCGACCGCTGTGCCGAAGGAGGTGGCCTTGAATCCTGGGAAACTGGGCCCCGATGTCTTCGTGGCGACGGCGGCCACTGCGACGACCACGGCAGCGTCCGCTGCCCCCGTCACCCCGGCTGATGCCCAATCTGCACCGATAGAGCTTGTCACTAAGGAGCTTCTTCAGCTTGCTGAGGAGCTTCGCGTCGTTGTTCCCAAAGGCACCTGGAAGAGCCAAGGCAGCGAGGAGGAAATCCGAAAGCAGAAGGACAAGGACGCTGTGGGTGCTCCGCCCATACCGAGTCGACTACCCATCACTGTTCACTTCGAGGTTGCGCGGCACGCCATTCTGCGGCACCGCGCTTCGGCGCACAACAACTACATCACCAAGGAGGCGAGCGAGGACAGTCGTGACCTGCGATCCGTCGACAACCCACTTTACCAGGTGCTGCGCGATGAGATAGACACCGGCGTGCAGGCGGTACCACGGCGAAGGGTGGCTTCGACGCAGACGCACCACGCCCGGCGAGTGAACGCAGTGGCACAAGCGGAGCCGACGGTCGTTGATGCGTGTATCCGGCATGTGTCGTTGCCGAAGGAAGAGCAGCCGAACCTCCGCGCGTTTATGGATAAAGTCCTGCCACGCACTCTGCTCTGCCTTACGCAGAACTATCAGATTCCCATCTACACCGACGATTTCCGCAACTTCAGCGAAGACGACGCCGTCATTGCCACGCATGACGAGCTCGTCTTGATCGAGAAAGCAAACTATGTCCACAGCTCCACGAAGGGGCGGAAGGTGAGCGGGGTGAGTTGGCGCAGCGGGCGGAGGCGCGATCATTTTGTCTGTGTCGCCTCCATCCGCTTGCAGACATTTCCAGAGAGGCTGCAGGCGAATCGGCGGTGTGAGAGCAGTGTCTCCCTGGTGTGGGACTTGAACGACCCAATGCATCCCCGGTACTTGCTCGAGGCCCCAGAGGAGGTCCAGGTGCTGCACTTCCATCCATCGAATCCCAATTTGGTGGCCGGCGGTTCCCTCAACGGCCAAGTCTTTCTCTGGGATCTCAGCAAGGCCGACGTCGCTAGCTTCTTCTCCGGTTCGAGGCAGCACAAGAAGCAGAAATCCAACACAGGAGCGGGTGCCGCCATGGGCGATGACAATGGGAAGACGGGGGAGTTTCGAGAGGTGAGCGAGGTGCCCCGCATGCCGGACAGTCTGAAGGGGGTTAGCCTCCAGGTCGACGGGGATATGCAGGTGCCTTGTCTGCAGCCGTTTCAGCAGTCACGCGTCGAGTTGTCGCATCAGAGCCCAGTGCATGACCTGCAATGGCTGCCTGACAAACTTGAGTTCGGCTTTGACGGTAAACAAGCAGTTGTGAACGAGACCCACCAGTTTGCCACTATCAGTGAAGACGGCACGATTCTTGTCTGGGACACGCGCCCGCAGTATCTGCCACAGGATAAAATGCGCAAGATTAAGCATCAAAGCCGCAGCGGCGGAGGTGAGCAGCCGTGGGTGCCGCTGCTGCGCTATCAGCTGACGAAGCCCGATGGCACTGGCGAGATGGCGGGTTTCCGCTTCTTCTTCAATGGCTGCACAGTGGATGATGCACCTTCCTATGCGGTTGCTGTCGCCAGCACCGACGGCGAGCTTGGGTTCTGCTCCATGATCACTCAGCACGAACGGCGATCCTCGCTCATAGTCCCCACCTTTGGTTACACGAAAGACACACGGTTCGTGCGGTCTGTGGTGTCAGTGGCGCACTCTGGCCCCGTCTACTCCGTGCAACGACACCCGACGATTGGCGATGTGTATCTGACATGCGGTGATGGATGCTTCAAGGTTTGGCGATATGGGCTTCTCATGCCCCTGTACGAATCCCCGCAGAGGCCTGGGAGGGTCATGTGTGCCGCTTGGTCTCCGGCGCGTCCCGGGCTGATTATCATTGGCACGGGCAATGGTATGATGGAGGTGTGGGACCTACTCGACCGAAACCCCGAACCAATGCTGACGCATCACCTAGTTCAGGATGCCATCACATCCATCGCCTTCCAGCCGTTGCCGAGCCGCGTGACACGTCGGTACACGCAGCAACTGCTGCTCGGCACCAATCTCGGCTCCTTTCACTGGTACGTCCTGCCCCCGGCGCTGTCGCGCGCCTCCAGCGGGGAAAAGAAATACGTGCGCGCAATGCTTGAGCGTGAGACACGACGTCTCGCCTACTACGACTGGCGCTGGTGCGAGCGACAGGCTGATATTGATCGCTTTGGCCTCCAAGGAGCAGCGGCACGGCTGCGGGGGACGATGGCGCAGACGGCGTCGAGCCGTGGAGTGGCGGCGGTTTTGAAGGATAAGGGTGAGTCAGATGGCCCATTATTTATTGAGCGTCGGCCTGACAAGGGTGAAGCGGACTTGAGAGATCTGGACAACCCGTACGCTCAGGACCCTCAGCGAGATGAGGAGTTTCTGGAGTTGGTGGAGAAGCTGCATCAGGAGGAACTTCAACACATGGAGTTGGAAGCGGCCGCCTGAGTGACTGGTGATGTTGGCGCATTCATGTAGCTCCTGTGTTCTTTCGCTGCGTGTGTGTGTGTGTGTGTTGGAGGTGGGGGGTACTGCTGTGCAACATGACAGTAGTGCGAGGTGCGTTGAGGGTTCTTGTCGATAACCTTTCACGCCTCCACGCCGAAGTGCCCCTATCGCGCCTTCTTTTTCCATCTTTTCCCTTTCACACCATGCCGACTGTATCTCTGCGCTTCAGATCTGTAGTTTGCAGGGCCAAGTGATACACCGCCTCACTTGCATGTACATAGATATTCTCCTCTGACTTTATGTAGGGCACAACAATGATGAAAAGTACGGATGATGCATGCGTGTGCGTGTGTGTGTGCGTTTGTGCGCGCTTGTGTAGTAACATGCCCATTGCTGTTGCTTCCCATGCGACAATCTAGCTCTCCTTCATCACCTCACCAGAAGCGAACGTGGGATCGTATCGAAGAGAGAGAGCAGGTGAGGTAGGGAGAAGCTCGCGGGTGTTATGACTGTGCTGCTCTCAAGCCTACATGAAGTCGCACACATCGTATGCGTATACTGGCGCGAACCATACATTTTTCAGAGTCTTTCAACGTGTATGTGTAGCTATTCGTGCTTTGTTTCGCCCGTGAGGTTATCCGAAAGGATGGACCACTGCTGCGCTCCGCCGCAATCGGGTGGTCCTCTGTGTGCTTGTGCATGAAAGTCACCGCCCCGTACCCGGACCGTGTTTCATGTTGCCGGCACAGACGCTGTGACTTAGCAGTGGAGGCAAGACTCAGTGCAACCTCCACGTATATCACCCGATTGCTAGACTGTTCACGGGCTCAAGCACATCTTCTCGTGTGCAGCAGTGGTTTTCGTGTTCTTGTCTCTAGGTGCTTGCTCAGCTCGCTCTATGTGTCTGTCTCTCTCACTCTCACTCCCTCTCTCTTGCACCTCTCAATTTTTTTTTCCTTCTTTGCCTTTCCTTTTTTCCGTTTGCGTTCCTCGACTGATGCGCTTGTTGGTCGTTGCTTCTCTTCCTTCATGAGCCCCATCATCTCTCTCACAGTAACCCTGCTCAGGTAATCACTTGCATCCACACCTACGAGCGCGCCTTTCTAAAATCTCTTCTCCTCCGCATCCTCCCATTTGGTGGTTGTTTTACTGTTGAAACGAATCCGCTCTCTCTCTCTCCCTGTGGTGCTCGCCTTCTGCACGTGTGTCTGCGTGTGCGGGTGCGGACCTTCACTCATTACGCCGCTCCACCCTATCCTCTCCGTATCTCTTTGCTTGCCGGACTGCTCCCACCCTTCCAATTTCTTTACTACGGTGGGATCGTTTGTTTGTTTGCTTACTTGCTTGTTTCCGTTGGTGTTGGCCGGTTCACCGTGTCGCTTGCGCTCCCGGGCTATCGTTGCGCCTGTCGACCGCACCCTCACACACACACGCACACACATACTTCTAAGGCACAAGAATTGTTACACTAATTTTTCAGCTCCCCTCCGCCCTCCCCCCCCCCCACACACATACACACACGCACACATTCTCTGCTATATCCCTATCGCCATCTTGATTGGGCTCCATCCCACTCAGAAAGCCCTGATTTTGTTCGGCATTTTGTGCCACCGTCGCGATGTCAGGCTCGGAGGCGCTCAGCCACACGCCGGATCGGTTTATCTTCTTGCCGTTCCGCCTCGGCGAAAAGGACATTCCAGACTGGTCGCTGTGCTCACGGTACATCGCCACGTACCACTCGAGCAACAACACCACCACCGTGGATGACGCCATTAAATCGATGGCAGCGTACCACAACACAATTGTCAAAACGTGCACTCTCTATGAGTCGAAGCGGACACCGAATGTGAGCTTCATCGCGCATACGCTTCTGCGTTACTGCCGCTTGGTGGGGCAGGCGCAGGCCCATCTGCCGCTCCACAGCGGACACGTGAGCAAAAACCTCAAATTTGTCTGGCGTGACAGCTTCGATGAATCCACAAAGTATGAGAGTACGAATTCGAACTCGGAGCTGGTGAGCTGCGTGTACAACCTAGCCGCCTCGCATGTGTATGTGGCAGTGACGCAGGCGCACACGGGATCTATGGATGAGGTGAAGGAAGCCTACAAGCAGTTCCAGAATGCCGCTGGCTACTACGAAATGGTCACTTCGATGCTCGATCGTCTGCCACCGGACCAGCTCACTAAGGGCGACATGAAGCGAGACTCTCTGGCGATGCTCACTCGGATGTGTCTTGCTCAGGCTCACCACTGCGGCTACCTCAAGGCAGAGGAGACGATGAGAGGAAACCACGATGTGCTCTCCAAGATTGCCGCGGAGGCAGCGAAGCAGTATGAGGACGCTTTTTCGTCTTTCAAGACTTCGGTATGGCTGGCGAAGAGGGCGGCGAACGCGAAGGAGGTCGAGGCCCACCTCGGTGCTAACGTCTGTATCTTTAAGGCACGTGCCGACCTTCACCTCGGCGTCAAGAGCGAGGCAGAAGGTGAGATGGGTGTGGCCATCGCGCACTACCGAAGGGCAAAGGCGCACCTAATGAAACTACCCCGCATGACGACGCAGTCGCTGACGTCGTGGGTGAACAGCATCGTCATAAGCGCCAACACGGCCGAGGAGAAGGCCGAGAAAGCAAACACGTCCGTGTACTTCGCGCGCATTCCGAAGGAGGTCCCGGAGCCGGAGGGACTTCCTCGCTCACTTGGCACCGCGACAGAGCACCCGAGCTTTGTGCAGTTTGTGTCGACACGCGGTGAAGACCCCTTTTTCGGGATTGTTCCCGCGCACATCGCCAAGACGGTGAGCACCTGGCGGGAGAAGCAGCGCCGTTTGGTCAATGTGTGCACCTCCGCCGCCGCCCACACGCGCAAAAGCACGCAGACAAAGTTGCAGACACTGGGTGTAGTGGCGGCCATTCAGGCAATGTCCGGAGAGTTTGAGGGTCGCGGTTGCGTGCCCGAGCCACTGCGTTCGAGCATTCTGAAGCTGCGCGAGGGCAGCAAGAGCGAAAGTGGCGCTACATACAGCGTGACTAATATCCTTATGAGCAATGTGAACGCTTGCAATGAAATCTACCAAGTCGCGGATAACAAACTGAAGGAGGTGAGCACAGAGTTGGAGAAAGACAAAATTAACGATGCGCGCTATGTCGAGGCATATGGAGAGAAGATGTGGCGTGCCGTGCACCCCGTCTCCGACCAAACACCGGACTACTGCACCATCTCGGCTGCTGTCAGCGAGCACGAGAAGGGTCTGCAGCAGTGGCTGGTGACGCCGTTCAACGAGGCGAAGAAAACACTAGAAGAGAGCATGCGCAACATTGCACGCCTGGACTGGCCGATTGCCGATTTGGACGCGCTGATGCCGTTCGTGAAGACCAAGGAAGCGCGCCAGCAGTCAGACAAGGTCATGGAGTTGGTGGCGAAGCTGAAGGAGTTAGTGGAGGCGAAAGTACGCATCGAAGAAGAACAAGCAGCAGAGGAAAAGGTGCTGCACGATAAGCTGGAGTCCGACAGTATCGTTTTCGGCTTATCCTCCGTGGAGTCAGCGCAGCGGGAGACGATACTGGTAAAGGCTTCCAAGGACATCTCGGACACGATTGAAAAGGTGAACGAGAAGGTGCGGCAAGAGCGGGAGCTGGTGTCCAAGGCCGAGGAGCTGATGGAGCAAATTGGCACTCTACAGAGTACTGACCCGATCTCTGCGGAGATTCAGAAAGTGTCCAACGGCCTCGAGAACGCCTGCTCCATTTATCAAGAGCTCATGAAGGACTTTGGCAGCATGCTGCAGTACGGCTCCAAGGCTGTAGATGAGATCGAGGCCACTCTCAGAAACGCTAAGTCGTACACGATGAGTCGCGAGCTTCAGGCGCAGGAGGTGCAGAGCCGCCTGGATGAGCAGATTGCGATGAAGATGAGCCAGATGCAAGACGCGGAGAACCAAATCGCCGAATCGCGGCGGCGCCAAGAAATCCTACAGCAGCAGATCGCCTCGTTGGAGCAACAGGTGCCTCATCTGCCCGCATACCAGTACACACCGTCGCCGCAGAACCAGCAACCACCTCAACAGCCGTACCAGCTGCCGCCACAGCAACACCAATACCACGGAACGGCCCCAGCACCGTCCGCGGCGTATCAATACCCTCCGCCGGTCATGCAACAGCAAATGCTTCAGCAGGAGCCGCCTGCTCCGCCATCGTACGATCAACTCAGTAGCATGGTCCCCATGCCAGCAGTGCAGCCGCCGCCACCGCAGCAGACGAATATGTACCAGTATCCACCGCCGTCATCGCAGCAACCTGTCAATTCTGACTGTCCCCCGTACAAGCCGCCATTTGCACTGTAGACGGTGTATGCGCATGGCCCTCCTCCCCTGCCCCTAGCCGCAGGCATGCATGCACTCGCTTCACGCAATTCTATGTGCCTCGCTACCGTCGCCCTGCGCCACTGGTAGGGAAACCTTTGCCTTCACGCTGTTCCTCTCGTTCTGTATGCTGTCATTTATTGCAGCGCGTGATAACCAAGGGTTCAGCGCCAACGCTTTATGGGGAAGTCAAGCAGCCTACACAGCCTGCCCTCGGGTACGACTGGTGGACTCCTGATGCCGCTGGATGCACCTTTTGCGGGTGCTTTGCCGAAGAGGCGAGTAGTCGTAAGCGTGCCTGTGCCAGCTCGCGACGCATCGCGCCCATTATTCACGTATACGCGCCCACCTGCTAGTTTTTCTGTGCTGGCAGGGCTGCGGTAATGTCGAGCGTGGCCCTGGGCCTAGTCTGTGCTGTATGCAATGTGCATTGCACTGTGCTGAGCGGTACCAAGCGACGTTGGATTCCCCTGCTCTCCTTGGCATAGCCGTGATGCAACGGAGGCAAGGTGATCTGTGGTGGTGTCTGCGTATTTTTTATGGATGTGTTTGGAAGAGTAGAATGCACGCATTGAAGGGAAAGAAAAAAGGATGTCGCCTCAGGTCGTGATTGCCGGCTACCACTTGGTGGTAGACGCCTCCGCGAATAGCCTGGGAGCGGCGTCCTCTCTTGTGAGAGTATTCCTTTTCTTCCTTGTGCTGGCCATGCAGGTGGTGTCGTCTCCCTCCTCTGTCACCACCACCAATCAACTGTACATCCCTCTTCGGCTGCCGATTTTTCTTCGTGTGGTTGCGCGAATTTATGCATGTGTGTACCTGGGGCCTCTTGCAGAGGCACGCGCATCGTTTTTATCTTGTTGGCCGCCGTTGCATCTCCTCTCTTCCTTTTATTTGCCCCACCACACGCATTCTCCTCTCCCTCACTTCCCTCTCTCTCTGCACTGTCGATAGCGGTGTACCCATCACATTTTGGTGTGGCGGTGCCCTATGCGCGCGCACTCTCGGTCCTTCCCGCAGTTGTTGTTGTAACTTCTATTTGAACACCGTAAAGAAATAGCTCCAAGCGCAGGCCCCGTGCTGTAGCTTAGTGAATCTTTCCTACCGGGACCATTGTTGCCTCCTTGATGCGCTGCACCCCGTGCGCCTCATCTTCGCTTTTTTTTTTCTTCTTGTGTGTATCTTCGCCTGTGGCATAGGTCGAGTGTACAGCAGTTGATCAAGGAAAATCCGCATTCTCTGAACAGTCTGCTTGCTTTCACATACAAGCAGCCCTCTCTGCCCACCGTTCGCTTCTCAGATGGCACATGTGTCTGCTCCTCTTGTTGTTTGCTTTTGCTTCCTTGCTCTCTGGGCTGGCTGAGACGATTTGGTGTCTGTGATGTATACGAATAATCCCTTGGCGGTCACCCAATGATGTTTTCTGCCCGCGTATGTGTACGCGCGTCTAGTCAGGGCGTCCAGAGGAACTCTTTTCATCTCCCACATCCTTATTGTTGGTGTGTGTGTATGTGTGTGTGTGTGTGTGTGTGTGTGTGTGTGTGTGTGCCGGCGTGTTGTCAACTGCCCCTCGCCGCTCTTCCTCGCGCTCGACACGGGAGCGCTGAGCTTCATCACTCCCTGCGGTGTCCTTAGGTCAGTGGTACCGTTGGGGTGAGGAAACTAGTGGAAGTGTGTCTACTGCGATCTGTGCGGGTCACCCCTCGCCCAAAGGAAAAAGACGGAGAAAGCAGGTAAATGTGTCTATCGGATAGGGCTGTGCTTTATGCCCACATGTGCGGCAGAGGCGCATAACAACGCTCCTCTGCTTTTCCTCATGGGCTTCCTATTTTTTTTTTTTCCCCCTTTGCACCTCATGGCTAGTTGTGATCGCTGTGGGTCTCTGTGGGCCTTTGATCGCATATCCATTTTCGCGGGTGCGTGGAGGCTGCGTGAGCTCGCGCCTCTTCTCTGAATGCATATTTGGCTTCTGTTCTTCTCTGTTCACTCTCTCACCGCTCGCCTTCTCCTTTGGCTTTACTTGCTCATGACGCTCACCTCTCATTCGAAACGTTGTCACGTGACGAATGGCAGATCACAAGAACCACGAGGGCAGGTCTGCCTCCCCCTCCCTCCCCCCTCCCCACTACCCGGCTCCGAGAAGCCTGGCATATGCACGTTTAGACTGTGTGTTAAGCCTTCGTGAGGGCAGTTCTCGTAGGGCTTACGTGTGCATTGACAAGAGAGACCAAAATGATGGTGTGGTTCCACCCCGCCCTGTCGCGCTCATACTGACCAGCCGTTCCCTTGCAGACGTGAAAACTGAAGCGAAGCTGCAAACACGATCACATCTCATTACCACATAGACTCGCAGACACGATCGCGCATAGATTAAAACAAGAATTAAAGGGGTACACCGTTTCTGATTACAATTGCTGATGAGCGTCACGGATCCGTATTCGCTGTCCCCGCAGAGCGGTGCGGCGGAGGCGACACTCTTTCAGCTGCTACTTCCAGCTCACGCTACCCCTGCTGACCGAGGTGCCGTGGGAGAGGTCATGGCAGTGAAAACAGAAAGTGATTATTCTCCTGAGAAGATCACCGGGCCACCTGCGGTGTCGTCGCCGTCTGTTTCCGAGCGAATATATGCCTGGGATACGGTGTCCCACACACGTACAGCGCACTCGTTCTGTGACACGGGACATACCGAGTTTGATGGCCGCGAAGATCCCACTTTTTTACACACTGTGGATGCACAGCAGCCGCATGACGCGTTTGCTGAGAAGGGTTCGCACGTGTGGCACCCCGGTGCAGTTGGGCAGGATTGTAGCACCAGAGCGGATGCCGACCCTCATACAGTGCCCCTGTCGATGCGTTGGCGGGAATTGGAGCGGCGATTTGAGGAACAGATGACGGTGCACCGTGGTCTGACGGCTGCGTCCCGCCAACTCGATGTCCTCCGGCATTCCGTTCAGATGTTTCAAGCAGAGCGACGCACGCGAAAGTTTGTGCAGGCACTTGCGGAACGGCAAGGTGCCATCTGGGCCCGTGTATGGCCTGGTGGCTACCCACCCAAGATGGACGACACTGCAGCGACTGCGCAGCGTCAAAGGGCACCATCGGCTGGTGTTGCACCCGCGCCGGCCGCGCGCCTTAGTGGCAGCTCCGCGGCAACTTTGACCAACAGGGCTATCTCCCCCGCTCCCCCCGCTTCCCCGACGGGATCCTTGCTGAAAGATATCCTAGACACCTACTCGAAGCCGCCCGAGCTTCGAGAGGGTAGCAGCGGCGGCGGCCGTAGTGCGGCTGCCACTCCTTCGCCACCAAAAGGGACGAAGGCTCAGAAAGGCGCCCCACTCGCCCCAGCACGAGAGGTGTGGAGGACTACCTCTGGGTTAGAAATTGTCCGCCCCGAGGAGGCGCCGAAACCTTACGCTGTCATCCGCTACGTCGAGGCAAGGCCCAAACACGCCTCAACTATATCCGACACTGTCACCCCTGCGACCGTGGCAGGGGTGTCCTCAGCATATTCGAAAAACATTGCGAGGTCCGACGTGAAAGAGAATTCCTCGCCAGTGCTCTCCAGCGTTGTGAGCGAGGTAGACCAAGCGGACGAGGTAGGCGGAGAAAAGCTCTCCGATCTGAGTAGTTCCAGCGTCCCCGATGAAGCCTCGTCGATGAACAGCACGTACGACGTGGAGACGTTTGGTTCGCGTGCCTCAAGTTCAACAGCTGCGGTTGCTTCGATGAGCAGCGCAAAGCGCTCTGCCGTAAGCAGCCTGACTTCTACGGTGGAAGCGACGTCATCTTTCCGCACGCAGAGCGTGACCTCTGAAGAGGTCGAAAGTTCGACTGATAGGCGTCCATCGAAGTCGAAACGCCGTGACGGTGGTCAGAAAAGTGCCTCCTCTGTTTCGAATGGCAAGCATGCAGCAGCATTCTCTGAGATCCTGCAAGCTTTCTTTGATGCCTGTCGATGCGTCTCGGCTGCCTCTGCTCGACTCCTCGAGACCCCGTATATTCAAGAGAGCAGTCATGGTGCTGCTCAACACAGGCAGCACACCTCTCCGGCGGCGAAAAAATGTGCTTCGCGTTTGGTCTCGAAGGTAGCGGAAGATGCTGGTGAAACCGGAGAGGTGAAAGATGCTGCATCATCTGTCACCGCGTATGCAGCCGCTGGTGCCGATGTGGCTCCAGCTACTTGGAGTGAGGCCCTGCACCGGCAGCTACGCAACGTACGTCGTCTTCAGCGCTTTCGTAAACACCTGCTACGCCACCTGAAGCTTATTGATGTGCAGCGGCAGACTCACTACAAGTCGACACGACTGCTGCAAGAAACGCAAGCCCTCGCCAAAGTACGCTGTAAACTGGTCTTCAGCTCCAGAGTCGGGGACAATGCGTCCTTGGGGAATATGCTGCGTCATATAAAGGGCTTCTCCACAGGAACCGCTAAAGGGAAGCCTCCACGCCGCGGGAGCGATAGGCCTCGTCACAGAACGTCGCGGCAGCCGCATTCCCCGCCTTCGTGGCCGAGAGCAAGTAAGGTGAACGACGCCGACACAGTATCGGAGGTGGTGTCTACCGTCATGAACAGTAGCATCAGCGACGACATCACCTCAGCTGACTCCAGCGTAGTGGAAGAGATGCTGTATGGAAGCGATCGTAGCGACGCTGCCATCTCGGACAGCGTCGTTGAGGAAGACGTCGGCAGCTGGGATGAGGCATCCGGACACAGTGAGGTGGACAGCGGTGGCACCGTCTTGACCGAAGTATCCAGAAACCATGGGAGCAATCGTGGCTCCTCTTACGACAGCGACTCCTTCGAAGCAACGAATGACTCCGATTCCGTGGGGCGTCCGGGATGGATCTCGCGCTCTGGTCTGATGCCCGGAGTCGGCCTAGACGAGATCGAGGAGGAACTCGCAGACCGATTAGCTGCAATGTCGACCGATGCCATCTCCGAAGGGAGCTCGATTCCATCCGACGTGGAGGAGCTCGTTGACTTGCTCCCTTCCTCACTCATCCCAAGCGACGTGGAAAACGGCGACGCGCGCTCACGTGGCAGCTCTTCAATCACCATGGACTCCGACATTGCCACTGATATGAGCAACTCCGCGGCAGACTTGCAGGAACGGCAGCGACGCATGTACGTTGGTACAAAGGGCTCCGCTGCACGATATGCAGCTGGTGGTGACAGCGGGGTGCTGGCGGATCACAAGGCCTACATTTGTGATTCTCCTGACTCTAGTGTGTACAGCGTGCCGGAGGACGCCGATGTTGACACATCTATGCGGCAGTCTGCAGACGTCCACTCGGAAGACCCCCAAGACTCGGTGCCGAGGACGAGTGAAAGCGTAGCTATCCTTGACGGGGCAGCAACCGTCGGGGCTGCAGACGAGTACCATATTCGCGGAAGATCCAGCCCCACCCTCTCGACCAGGAGCGACGAGATTAGCAGCGGCTTCGAAGATGCCTTGACAAAGTTGGAGGTGGACATGGCTCTTACAAAGGAACGTCGGCACCACGCGTTGCGCTCTGCCTCTGCTGTGCCAACGTTTGAGCAGCTGTACGACCCATCCATGCCATCACTGGGGGAGAGGCTGCTGCGAGACAGCTGCAATGCTAGCACCACCAGCTCTGCCGTCAGCAGCCGGTCTTCCAAGCCAGATCGACGGAAAGGTGGGTCTGAACGCAGTGTCGATATGAAGGAGTTGGACACCACAGTCGCACCTCTTGAGAAACAAGGCGAAGCCCACTCTGTGCACTATTCGACAGCACGGATGGAGGTCGGCACACAGGCAGAGATGCCCGCCGTGGAGAGGCAGTCCACGGCCATATCTGGGGCTTCACGGATGAGAGCTATATATCCGGCAGAGGACTACGTTGCGCAGAGTGTGTGGAAGGCGCGTCAGCTACATCTCTTTCGGCAGCTGCGATCACCCATTATGGATTACTCGGAAGGTGTGACCAAAAACTCAGCGGAGGGTACAGAGAACCGACGTCGGGGTTTCGAGCCGTGTCATCGGCGGCAGAAGGACAAGGCCGATGCGGGGTTTGATGCCGCCGAAGCCGCAGCACGTGAGGAGTGGGCCCAACACTGGGCCGTTGTGGAATCGTTGCTGCACACACGCTTTTCTGCGTCATCATGTATCGGCAGTGGTGAGCCACCGTCGTCTTCGCGTCACGCGGCAAAGGCCCTCCTCGGGCGCTTCCCCTCGGATTCAGCACCACCGACGCGAGACGCTTCTCAGTCGAGTGTGCGGATATCCTCTGCATCACACTGAGTGCGCTCAGCCCTCTCCCCTCCCCCGAAGAGGCCCGAGACCGCGCATGCTCTGCCATTACAGATTTGTCAAGGTCTTGTGTCACGTGCATGTCTAGTGTTGCTTGTCTGTGTTTATGCTGTCTGCGTGTGGTAAAGCGAGCCCGCAGAAGGAGGAGGGCCCTCATCAGTCTTCGGGCCGGAACGGATCTACTTGATAAAGCTCTTAGGGACGTACATGGAGGGAAATCATGAGAAGTACACGACGACAGAAACGCGACAAACGACATCAGAGGGCGTCTACTACGCTCCTTACACTGCAGCACGCACCGGTGATGAGTCACACGTTGCGTGATTCGCTGCGTTTCTCTCGTGAAGACGTGTTTTTGGAAAAGGTGTGGGGGTGCCGTCCCTGTTGTAGATGTCGCCTCACTTCACTTAACGCACATTGGAGTCTTTGCCGTGTCCACCCAGCAGCGGCAGCTGCCGCTGCCGCTGGTGCTGCTGGTGGTGGTGCTGCTGACGTAGGATTCCCCCTTACTGCCTGCGATTCATCATGTGCTCATCGTCTTCCTCACAAATGGTACACGTACGTACACACACACACACACACGCACACACGTAGTCCGGAGGGTGAGCGCGTGTGTTACCTCTTCCTTGTGTGGCTCCCCCCCCACCCAACCACTGTTATCAGCACCGTTAGAATTACTCCGCGCTGCAGACAGGCATTTGCTTTCTTTTCTCTTTGCGCTTTCGCACCAGGCTGAGGGAGCCCATGGTGCATCGTGGTCGCGCCACTGTCGAACCCTCCTCCGATCATGAGGTACACGCCAATTTCCTCGATGACGACTGTGGTCGCAACGCGCTGCAGTTGGCAGCACGAGGCAGCACAATCATTGCCACTCTGCAGCGACTGGCCGCTCACATCCCAGCTGAATTTATGGCCCCAGATAGCACACCGTACGCTAAGCTCATCTTCGACTTCAGCTACTTCAGGCACCAGGATCAGATTGAAAAGACCATCTCGGACTCGGCAGAGCTGCTGGTTTTGGACAAGGAATTCTACGAGACGCACATGGAGCTGCTGGAGAAGCTCATGGCACTTTTTAGAGGCATCTACGGCTACGTAACCGAACTGAACCGCTACGTGCGTGAGATCCAAGACGGCCAGTACGTGGCCCAGACGCTGGATACAGTACTCGAGTCCTTGGATGGTCGACAACTCCTCTGCGAGCTGTATCACCTCTACGGTGTGATGCTGCTTCTGATGGACCACAAAATCGGTGGCGTGGTGCGAGAGCGCATCATTGTGAGCTATGTGCGGTACCGTGGTTGTGGTGAAACACACACGGTGGAGGTGGCGGAGCTGTGCCGAGCAACAGGTCACAGTGCAGGTGGGGGTGCGGCCGTTGCTGGGGGCTCCCCCAATCGCACGCCGGTGTCGCCAAGCGCTGCAGCTGGTAGTGGTACTGGCAGCAGCAGCGGCAGCAGCTACCCGATCGATTATTTTGAGCGTATTCCGGTGCAGAAAGGCGTTGTGGCGCGACTTCTAGACTGCATTCGGTCAGATGACATCTACCGCATGTCCAGCCACTACCCGAATCCAGATCACCGCAGCGCTGCCATGGCACTGCAAGGTGGAATTGCGTTTGTACTTCTCTTCTTCTGTGGCGACGTTCTGGTACATCAGCTACTGGTGATGAAGGAGTTGGTGGAGAAGCACTTTTCCGACAGCTGGGTCGTTCACTACTATGGCGGGTACACGGCAGATTTATCGGTTGCCTGGGCCGCATTTCCAGCAGCACGCGCCGCGGTTCGACGCACTCTTGAGTCGCAAAGTGCCACCTATCACTTGCAACGCATGCGTGGCGCGCTGGCACGCAGCAGCGAGCGTGTGCAGGCAGTGTTGAACGAGGGCGTACTGACGGAAAACTATGTCCTGGACAATGTACACGCGTCTCTACTGCCCATCATCACCGAATCAAACGTGGTGTTGCGGTGGTTTGTGCTGCAAGGGGTGTGCACCGCTTCAGCGTCATCACCGCCGGCGTCTCCGGCTCGTGGAGACTCGGATGAAGAGAGCCTGCGCGCCGCCGCTTCTGCTGCTTGGCAGGCGGTGCGTGCTAGCTTTGATAACGATGAGCTGCTGACGCTCCTGCTGGAAACGGCACAGCTGGAGAGCGACGTTCAGTCACGCTTCGCCGTGGTGCTGCAGGAGAAGACAGTGCGTTGGGCAGGCGCAAAACGACAGGCAGTATCGCGCGTGCAAAAGCTGTCCCACTTCTTCTCGGAGGACAACCTGCTCGACATATCGGTGCATGACCCAGAGTTGCAGGGGTGGTTTGCCGAAGTCGGTACTCGTATCGAGAACCTGCACATGAAACGGCAGAGTACAAAGGTGACACGGCGCAAGTTGCAGCGGCTGGTAGCAGCGTTGGAGAACATACAGGAGTTCGCCCAGGTGAACCAGCAGCTGCAGGTGCTTCAGTATGTCCGAGAGACGTGCGCCGACTTGCACCAGATGCTGCACTACCTGAACGCTGAGCGCCGTGTGCTTGGACGACTTGCCACTGTGACGGACTTCAGCTATGCGTGGGAGCTTCTGTCCGAGCGCGGATTCCTCGTCCGCGAGCTGCAGGCCCGCATTCGCCGGCAGCCAGATGTGGCGGCTCAGATGCAAGCCCTCTTCTCAAAGCTCTCGTCGCTTCTTCACCTACCGTGCATCCGCATCGATCAAGGCATCGCTGTCACCGTCGCGAGTGTTCTGGGAGTGGATACGCGCCTCGAGCGAGCGCTGCAGTTTACCTCTACCTTTTACTCTGAGGAAGTGATTTTGTTTCTGCGAAGAGTTCTACAGGTGATTCCCATCTCCATCTTTGAGGTTCTGAACAAAGTCATGTACCTCCTCACGAATGTGTTACGAGAGTGCCCAAGCAAGCTGCAGCGCGATGAATGGAAGAGCTGGAGCCAACTGGAGACACGGGAGCAGCTCTGCGCGTGCACAGCCGACATAGCCCGCTATGCGGCCGGCCTGTTGGCCATGGAAGAAACGACGGTCGGTGTTGTGCGCGTCAACCCGCATCGACTCCTAGAAGACGGCATACGCAAGGAGCTCGTTGAACACATTACTCGTGAGCTGCATGCCGGCATTTGGTTTGACCCGTCCACGCCGTCCACTGTCGAGGACCTCGACAGGGAGCTGGTGCAGCTTGGAGCCCGGCTGCGTGGTGTGCGGAACTCCTTTGAGTACATCCAGGATTTCGTCCATGTACAGGGGCTTAAAATTTGGACAGAGGAATTTCAGCGCGTTGTTCGCTTTACCCTGCAGGTGGAGTGCAACGCCTTCTGGCCCAAGAAGGTGTACCCGTGGAACTCACCGTATCAATCCACAAGCATCACGATCCCGTATTTTGCGCCGGCGCATCCCAAGGATGCGTATAGCTTCCTCGGTCACCTGGTCCAGCATCTGCTGTACCTGACGGACCCACGTGAGTCCATCTACTTTCCTGCCTACGGTGCTTGGTTCACACGGCGCCGGTTGTGTGAGTGCGTAGGGCCTCGCCTATTTTCCCGCGTCGCGGATGCGGTCGACTGCACTGGACTAGCCTGCCTCGACGAGCTCTTAAGCTTCATCGCTACCAAGGATATGCAGCTACTGGTGCAACGGCTTGCCGAGTCAGTGGTGTCGCTCGAGTCGGCACAACGCGGCGCTGTGCAGGATATTTGGGCGCGGTGTATGCCCACCTCTGCAACTCCTGAGAAAGATACGTTTCTGAAGGACTACGATCACATGGCCTCCATTCTTGAGGCGTCGCCGGCTGCGCGGGAGGCTGGGGTCGTTATGATGCGCCTTGGCCGCATTGCGTTGATTCGACAGCTCATTGCCCACCAGTTGCGCGCAGACAGCACGCAAGACAGCTCTGCGCTGGTTGCATGCGTGCAGGCAGTCAACACAGCCATCGTCGCAACCTTGGACAGTCACCTCGCCAAGCATCCGTTCGAGGCAAGGGCCACCAGTGCCGTGCGATCATGCGCAGAGGTGTCAGAAAGTGTGGTGTGCGGGGTGGCTCCGCTACTGAGCTCTGTCGGTTTCACAGACCCGCTCGCGACGGTGTATGAAGTTCCGGACGGGGGTGGCGGTGGCCCACTCAGCGGTGACGATACGTTAGGTGAACTCAGCTTTGGCGCACCTGCACCTTTGCCTGCCAACACGAGCAGCAGCGCAGCTCGCCCCGTCTCGATTCCGACGAAGCTACCACTACCGCTCTTTATTCTTCCACTCTGCGTTGTGGTGTTGCTCCACGTGCAGAAGTGCACCTACAGCGCCCGCTTCGACAGCTGCATTCCAGCGGCGAAAGAAGACGACGTGGACCCCACCGTACTCGCTGTCGGCGTTGCAACCCTACTGCAGCAGTTCCCTCTGGAGGCAACACGTGTTCTTTTGCAGCTACTGGCACAGGTGGTGCGTGTGTCCATCGTCGCCAGGACCTCAACACCGAAGGGTAAGGGCAAGGGGCCGGCGCCGCTGGTGCACCGCTGCGCCGACGCCCTCACAATGTGGATAGAGGTTCTTCAAGGCTACCTGCCGCGGTGCCCGGAAAGGGAGCGTTTACACCGGACACTGCCCACTGTGCCTGATGGTTTCGCGCAGGGTGCCTGAAAGGTAGCGGTGGGGCGGGTGGGGGGGGGGGGCGATGAACCAACCGTGGTGCATGCGCCCTCTGGAATCCTACGACGTTTGTCCAGGCGGCCCTCATAGCCCTCTTCCGTGCATCGTACTCTTTTGCTGCCGCCCTGCAGCACACGTCTGCCTCCGCGCTCTCCTCTGCTCCTCGCATCAAATTATTTTGGTTTGCGTTCAATCATTTCGTACACCGTGACCGTTAACTGCCATTCACAGGCACAGTGTCAGCAAGGGTGCCTACGCACACTCCACCACAGATCACCTTGCCTCCGTTGCATCGCGGATATGCCAAGGAGAGCAGGGGGCAGCCAACGTCGCTTGGTACCGCTCAGCACAGTGCAATGCACATTGCATACAGCACAGACTAGGTCCAGGGCCACGCTCGACATTACCGCAGCCCTGCCAGCACAGAAAAACTAGCAGGTGGGCGCGTATACGTGAATGATGGGCGCGATGCGTCGCGAGCTGGCACAGGCACGCTTACGACTACTCGCCTCTTCGGCAAAGCACCCGCAAAAGGTGTGTCCGGCGACACTAGGAGTGGTGTACCGGGCCCCGATACCATGGTGAGATGACCCCACGCCATGACGGTTGCGTCAAGGTATAAAAAAAAAGGAGGGAGCTACTGTAGGGTAACGTTGTGTGCTCGTGCATATGCGTGCCTATGTGTACGCATTTTGATCACGGGTTATTTTTTGTTGGAGACACAACGGCTCTCGCTTCAGCTCCTCTCCGATCACCAGAAGCTAAGCGGGTGCGGAAGGGTTGCTTAGAAAAGCACACCCCTCCCCCCTCCCCCCTCCCCCGTCCCTCACCAGCTCCCCGTCGGTGGACGTACGGCCTCCTCACAAGTTTTTCGTTCTGTTTTTGTTCTCTGAACGTACACCCTCTCTCCCTCTCTTCTGCTTCTACACCAATGCATGTCTTTGCTTCGTCTGTGTGTCTGCCGGTTGAGCGGGATGCAGCGCCCTCGGCGATAGGACAAGGCAGCGGATGTCCACACACCCTCACCCCATCCGCTCCCTCACACCGCGAAAGAAAAGAAGACCACACTAAACAAGAAAAAAAGCCGTTAAAAGGTATCAAAACGAAAGGAGGGGCCGAGACGACGCGCACACGCCTAGGTCCGGCCACCTCCCCCCCCCTCCTCCCCCCCCCCCACACACACGGACATCCACGCACAGATCTCTTTCTTTTCTTCCGTCAGGGTTGCGCAACCTCTCACGCGTGTGCCAGGATGAACACATCGCCGGCGTCCGATAATTTACCGAGCGCCGCATTCGTTTCTTCGGCGCCGACCCTCACAAAGGAGGATGTAGAGCGATTTGGCCGGCAGATGTTGGTGGAGGAGATCGGCGCCGCTCATATGGAGCAGATCCGTCATGCCCATGTTGTATGCGTCGGCGCCGGCGGGCTGGGCAGCACCATTCTGTTGTACCTCGCAGCATCCGGGATCGGGCGGCTCACGATTGTGGACTTTGATGACGTGGAGCTGTCGAACTTGCATCGACAGGTGATTCACACGACAGAGGCGATTGGCCAGCCAAAGGCGCTGAGCGCGAAGGCGTCGTGCCTGCGGTTATTTCCAGAGGCGTGTGTTGACGCCGTTGTCGAAGCGCTCAGTCCAGCAAATGCCGAGCGGCTTTTTGCCACGTGCGATATCGTCGTTGATGGTACCGACAACGTCGCTGCGCGCTACATCATCAACGATGCCGCGATGCGTTGTGGAAAACCTCTCGTCAGCGGAAGCGCCATGGGGTGGGAGGGACAGCTCTCCGTGTACGGCTATCGCGGAGGCCCCTGCTACCGATGCCTGTTCCCGCAGCCACCCCCTCACGACACAGTTGGCAGCTGCAATGACAGCGGCGTTATGGGCCCACTGCCAGGTATGATTGGCTGTTTGCAGGCATTAGAAGTGTTGAAGGTAGCGACCGGAGTCGGTGAGACACTCAGTGGTCGCCTGTTTCTCTTCCATGGCCTCCGCTTTTCCTCGCGCGTCGTCAAGTTACGGGGGCGGCAACCACATTGTACGGCCTGCAACGCTGCAGCGTTGGCGGACGCGACACCACTCCCACAATTGGCCGCGCAGGCGCGCCCCGAATACGTCCCTTACTCGTGCCCAACAATCTCGGCATCCAGTTCCACTGGTACATCCTGCAGCGCTTCGGAGTACGCCGCACACGCACGCGACTTTGCTTCGGCTCAAGGCCATGTCACACTCGACGTGCGTGCGCGCTTGCAGTACGACATGGCTCACTTGGCGCATTCTGTAAACGTGCCGTACCACTTGCTGCAGCAATGGAAGCGTGCGGGTACGGTGGTGACAGAGCTGGCGGATGTGTTGGACAAACGACTACCGCCGCAGCCCCCCGCACAGGCTTGCATAAATAATGAGTCTTCTACGGCATCCCAAGGCGAGGCAGGGCCCGAGGTAGTGGTGTACGTGCTGTGCCGTCGAGGCATCAATTCCCTCAAGGCGGTCACCTTGATTCACACGGCGCTCAAGGAGGCGGAGGCGAGGGGAGACAGTGCGGCCGTCGTCCGGCTTGGTAGGTACGTCTTCCAGAACGTCAGCGGTGGCCTCAATGCCTACCACCGCGAGGTGGACAGCTCCTTCCCCTACTACTGACCGCACAACGGCCGTCGCTCGCGAGGCGTGTGTGGCCACACATAAAGCCACGGACGCCTTCCCGCTCAGTGCTTTCGCATAACATGCTCACAGCCGCGAAAGCGAAAGTCAGTAGCGATGACGAACGTCATCTGCTCCCAACCTCTCGCCACAGGGCTTGCACAGGAGAAAAACAGGCACCGATGCATGTGGAGCTCCAGAGGAAGGAAGGAGGAGGAGAAGCGGAAGATCAGGAACTAGGGAGGTGCAACGAGATGATGATGAAACTGGGAAAAACTCTCATCTTTGGACGTTTTCCGGGGTTCGTCCTCCCCCTTCTCCGTGAGTTGAGGCCTGTTCTCACCGCATGACGGTAAGCCGCAAGGATCTCGCGGATGAAGCGCAGATCTTGCTCTCCTCTTCTCCCCTGGTTTCTCCCCCTCTTCTTCCGTACAGAATTCGCGTACATGAAGTGGTCAATTGAAGTGCACGCCTGAGGTCTGAGCAGCGTTGGCAACGCACTCCCTGAATGGTCCTCAAGGTTTGATGTCTTTGCTGTCTTCTCGTCCTCTGCCTGTTTTTGTTGTTGTTGTTTTACCGTTGTGCGTGTGCGGCACGATTCCTCTCAGCAACACGCCCGGCGGCCCATCCCCTTTCTCTCACTCCCCTCCCTCCCTCGCAGTGCGCGTGCTCCCCGTGGGTGCCTTCGTCCTTTTTCAGGGAGTAGCCAAGACCTGGCTTAGCGAAGAACTTTTCCTCAATAATATTCTACTACCACCCCTCCTCATCCCCCGAGTCGCATTCTTTTGCTAGAGCCCGGCACCGCTGCAACGCTTAGCGCACGTTGAATTGCTCCTCTGTTGGAGTGCGTTACGCTTGTCTCCTCTACCTTATCGGCATCCTCCTCTCGAGTACTTGGGCTCTGTTGCGGTTTTCGTTTCGCGCGCTTGGACGGGGGAAGCCTGTTGCCATCTTCTACGGTCTTCATTCCACCCTGCTTACTCTGTGCTGGAGTGTGCGTGCCATGTCTTGCTGTGCACTTTCGTTTTGGGCACTCTCCGTGTCACTATTATGAGCTTGCTGCCTTGGCGTCCGCTTCCCTGAATTTCGTGTGGTTTCCTTCGTGGAGGGGATGTGGGGGGACGTGAAATTCGCACCATCACGGTTCACCGCACCGTCACGGCGGTTGACCTCTATGGGGACGCGGCCTAGTCTGACAGTGTTGCTTGACGTGGGGTCAGCTAGCGAGGCGATGCAGTCGCGCATGGCCAAACTTTGCCTCACCCAGGCGAAATGGCAAAGGTGCACTTTGACGCACCGCACAAGACATGACTGTGGGGAGTTGGGCACCGCAATACCGGGATTTACGTCGTGTACGTTGGCATCAAGGCATAATTCACACATTTGTGTTTCGTAAACCGAGGAGTCTGAGAGCTCCGCGTGCCTTGCAGGCGCTGCATCAGGCTCCAACAGCTCTGTGATGGCAGCGCGGCAATCAAAGCACAAGAAGGATCTGCTTCTGGAGGTGCAACTGGAACTGTCCCGGTCCCCCAGTAACGCCTTCTTCTTTACTCCTGCTGAGTATCCTAAAATCGACACACAGGCCACGGCGTGTGGTGTTTCGCATACCGCCAGCCGCGTTTCGTTGACGTGGCGAACTTCGCCGCCGCTGTCGGCGTCGGTGGCGCTCTACACGGTCCTCCACTGTTACTCGCACGCGCCCTCCTTCATCGTGGTAGGCGCCGCCTGATTTTGTGAAACGGCTTTGATGGGAACGTTTGTGACTTCAGACGACGCCCCCCCCCCCCTCCCGGCAGTGGGGCGATGTACAGTATCACATGGCACTGGAATGGATTCCCCCCTCCGTGTCAGAAATTGCGAGTCATCGGTTTCGACGTGCACTGTGCACAGACAGGGAGAAGCAGTGGTGATGGCCTGTCGAAAAGGTTTCTTGCGAGGTCCACGTCGCACGCGTCGCCTGTGACACCGCTGTCGCCGTGGGGCATCGTGGGCGTTCTGCTTTCTTTGTTAACGGCCATGGTAGGTGGCAGCAGACATCCTACAGGTCACATATCCGGCACTGTGGTGGTGGTGGTGTCGGAGCGAGTAGCCCCATGCCACCAACGAAAAAACGTGGAGAAGCTTCTGCAAGTCCGCACACCTCTTGCACAGATCCCTTTTCCTCAGGGAGGGGCGACGTCACTGCCCTACTTGTGTCACAGTAGCTGGAAGCAACGTACTTTGCTCGTTGGCCCATTCAAGCGAAGGGCCCCGCATCGAGCGCAGATGCTGCGATGTCTCTTCACCGCCCGCAGAATCGGCCCAGGCTTGACACTCTCGGCGTCTTTAAGTCAAGGCCCAGGAGGAGCTGATTGAAGGTCTGCAGACTATGGAGCGATTAAATCCGTGAAACTCTCGCCATTTAGCGCGTGAATGCTGATGCACTCCTCGGCGCGCGAGCTAATACACCGGATAGGCACAGGCTACAACGTAAAAAAAAAAAAAAAGGATTGTGGTGTCCGATTCTGCGCCATGGCGAGCGTGCATCGCCACTCGCTGCTTCTACTGTCACTGGTGCAGAGGTGGTCAGTATGAGCCTAACACAGAGTGTGCCTGGCACACTCCTCCAGCGAGGTCGAGTCCGCAGCTGGTCTTACGTCTTCGGAGACGGTACGGCAAGGAAACTGGGCATCGGCGTCACGGGAGGCGGATGGAGAAGAAGTCATGTTGCGGACTGTCATCAACGAAGCACGACTCATTTGCAGGATCCTATGCCACCTTGGCGTAACCGCCATGCTGCAGATCGGCTCTGCCTCTGTCCTCATGGCCAATCAGCACTCCACTGTCAATGCAGAGTCAGCGGCACCACGGCTCTGTTTTATGCAACGTCTTGCTCCCTGCTTCTGTGCACGTCTATGGTAGGTCAACGGGTGCCGCTTCTTCGGAAACAAGTCATGAACTCGTTCGCTGGCATGCGCGCTGAGTCTGCAGTCTCTCTCTCTCTCTCCACCTTCTCCCCCTCCCCTCCTTCCTGCTCTGTCTCCCTTCCTCCCACCAACGGACCCACTGACTTCCACTCATATCGGCGCTCACGAGAGCAAAAAAAAAAAACGACTTCCCCCTTCTCTCTTGCCCACACAGCATCGCACCACAAAAGCAAAGAAAAGAAAAAAAAGGAAAATAAAAGCGAGGGAAATTATTTACACACGCTTTCCTGCGCGTGTCCATTGGCGAAGTCTTTGTCGTACGTTGTCGTGCGCACGTGTTTTCCTTTTCGTGGACGCTGCCCCTCTCTACCTTCCTTTGGAGTTGTCCCTCTATTCAAGTCTCCGCAGTCCCACACGCACAGGTATATATATAGCGCTGGTGATTGCGTTCGGCCAACACGCCAACGCTCCTCCTTTGAAACTCATCGGTGTGTGCGCGTGGCTCTTCAACTAAGGATCATGTCGCGCCCGTACGGAAAGAAAGGGTACTCCTTTCATAACCGCAGCGGCCCCGGTGGCGGCGGCATCGGCGTTCTCGGGAATGGCAGCAACAATGGCGGTCGTGGCGGCGGCCGCAGTGGAGGCGATTTCGGTCGTGGCGGTGGCCGCTTCGCCGGTGGTGGCGGCGGTGGTCGCTTCAACCACCACCAGGGCAGCGGCAATCGTAGCAACAACGTTAGCAACAACAACAACAATAACAGTGGCAGCAGCGGCGGCGGCGCGGACGTGATGAAGGTACTCCTCTCTCTTCTGTTCGAGAAGTCGTACAGCCAGATATTCAACGAGACAAACGGCCTACTGAACTTGTCCAACACCCGCGCCAGCCCCGATCTTGAGCCGGTGCAGAAGCGTGTGGACTACAACAGCGTCGCGTTCTGCAAGGTGCTGGCGGAGGTGCTTCGAGAGAAGTTCGCGGACCGCATCCGCGTGCTGCAGCTGGACGACAACAGTATTCGTCAGCTGAAAGTGTTCCTCACCGCGCTGGCAGACGCTGATATTCACCGCGGTATCACTGCCATCTCTGCCCGCAACAACACCATCAACGACCTCTCCTTCGTCAGTGGGCTTAAGCGCTATGATGGCCTCAACGAGCTTCTCCTGATAGGCAACCCCGTCACGAACCAGAAGGAGTATTCCACCCGTCTCAGTCGCGACCTGCCAAGACTGAATATGATCGACGGCACCGCTGTGGACCGGGCTCTACTGCGCCTGCCCAACCCGGTGAACTCGGCCCCGCCGTCGCAGCAGCAGCTCAGCGTTCTGCACTACCTTGAGCAGACCATGTTTCAGTCTATGGCCTCACGCAACTACGATGCCATCACCTATCTTTATGGCTCTCAGTTCTCGTCACTGTCCATCAGTCGTGGCCCGGAGCCGCTGCCCCAGCGCGTTCCAGTGAGTGCGGTGCTCAACACCGGTGACCTGGAGAAGCAGCTGCGCAACCAGATGCAGGCTGACATCTCCAAGCTGCGCTCGAGCCAAGAGTTTCGCAATCTTGCCACAGACAGTGCGGGGTCCATGCGGAACATCGCCAAGGGCCCGCAGGAAATCGTCGCCAAGCTGCGGAACATGTGTGGCGGCGACAAATCCGTTTCAGTCGAGATCGAGTTCAACCCTAACTTTAACGTGGTGATGATGGACCAGAGCTTCCACATGTGCGTGCCCGTATGTGTAGTAACAGTGCACGGAAAAATGCGCTACATCTGGAACCCGATCCGGGCGGAGACGCAGCAGCCTACTTTCCCTGCTGGAAAGGCCCCCATGATCTCCACTTTCTTCGACCGCACACTGACCTTGACCTGGGACGGCAACACAAACGCATGGTCGATCGCCAACGACATGGTGCTGATGCGGCCAGACCGCGCTGTCGTGCATGACGACGGCACCCCGAGCAGCCCGCTCTTCTTTGCGAACACCCCGTCACGCATCGAGCAAATGCGCCGGCGCCTTATGCCCGGTATCACGGCTGATGTCATGGCTGTCATCGTCAATGCAACCATCTCAGACGAGGACGTGAAGCAGTCCATCATGCAACTCCTCATGCTGCCTCAAGATCAGCTACAGGCCGTGGCAAGCGATCCAGAAGCCGCGAAGCGCGCACTCGGGATTTAGGACTATGCGCATTGTCTTCCTCCGCTTTTCTTGATGAACTCTCCCATCTCAGCTGCTTGGAGGATGCGGGCCACCATGCACATGCGTCGCAATGCCAATGAGGCGCAAGGAATAGCAGTGCTATGTGGATGCATCTGTGTGTGTGTGTGTGTGTTCAACGTGGCGGTTGATGCGTGTTTCTTTTTCTGTCCCAGTGTGTGTTTCATTGCTGTTGTGGGTCTTCTTCCTGTCGCCCGCGACACGGTTGATGGTCCACCTCCTCTTCCCCTCCCCCTTTCTTTTTTTTTTTTGTGTGTGTGTTCTTCGGGCCCCGGTTGCTTGCGCGTGCTCTGTTGTATATACGTATTTTGCGTGTGAACGTCTGGGTGTCGAGGTAGCGGCGTCCTCATCTGTAGTTGGGCATGGGACCAGCCGTTTGGTTGGCAAGTTCTCGATCTCGGTTTCTTCCTCTTTTCCTCCGTTCATGTTGCTGTTCACTGCTCGCCTGTGTGTGTGTGCGTGTGCGTGTGCGAGTGTTTATGCAAACAGAAGAAAGAGGTACACGTACATATGTACGTATATGTATGTATATATATATATATGTATATACATATATATATATACATTTCAGAGACAACATAAGTGATAAAGAAAGCAGCAAAACGAAAGAAGACCGCTCCGATTCCCCAGAGGAGCCCCCGCTATTGGGACCCCCGTCCGCCACGCTCCCCTACACACTGCTGCTGCTGTGTGTATGTGTGCGTTTGCTGTGCTTGTGCTGCGTCGCTTGTTTTGTTTGTTGTTGTGTTCTCTCACTTCTCTTTCTCGTGTGTACGTGTGGTGGGCTCCACTGTGTGTGTCCGCCATCTGTTAAAAGCGCACAAGACAACTAAAAAGAAAAACAAAAAAGAACATAATAAGAACGAAAAGAATGCGGGCAACGACGAGGGACCACTCGAACTGTTTCCACTAACAAGTTTCTGTGTGTACGAATGCTATGAGGGGGAGGACCTCACGGATCGAAGACGGGGAGTGGGCAGGGGAGTGTGTGAACTGAGCTAGAGGGCGTGGCAACAAGGAAAAAGGTGGCATCGCGTGCATGAGGGAGACACCCGAATTCTTCATTGGGTGGTCATCTCTGCGCCTCTTCCGATGAATCGTCCCAATTTTTTTTCTCTTTGGCGTGATCCCTCCTGCCCTCTCCACTGCTTGCCTGTGCGGTTAAGCGCACGCACCCGTTGCATGTGTGTTTTCGTGTTGCTGTAAATGCATGGTGCAACTGCCCGCGAGTCCTGCAGGGTCGTGCACTCCCCTCCCCCTCTCTCCCACTGCCGTGCTCAACCACTCTTCTTTTGGCTGCAGCGCCGTCTTCCTCAACCGTTTGGGTGGAGAGGGTCGTTGCGTATGTCAGTGAATGTGCTTCTGTGAGTATATGTGCTCGTGTAGTCACTTTTTTTTTTTTCAAGCACTGTTGCGGGTATCTGAGTGTGTGGAGGAGAGCAGAGGCCGCTGCTACGGTTCCTCATCCCCACCAAGCACGAACCCGCAAACGATGAAGAGGAAAAAAAAAATAGTGGCGGTGACAAGACGCCTTCTCGCTGTGCTTTTGTTTGTTACGAAGCGCATGAGACAGATGTGGAGACGAGGGAACTAGACGAACGCGGTGATGGAGAAAGAGAAGCGAGCGAGGTCGGTGTAGAGGTGAAGGGCGGGGTGGGGTGGGGTGGGGTGGGGGGGATACGAAGCATCCTGCGGGGATGTGCTCACGTGAAGGAAGAGAAAAGGGGGAGGGGAATGGGAAGCCGAACATACATCAAAAGAGGCGTGACCTCAATGCGAAGAATACAGACAAAACGCTCAACGTAACAAGACACCTCTCCTCCCCCCTCCCCGAGCTGCTGCACGCAAGCAGGTGTACGCACGATCGCTGGATCGCCTGATGGAAGCGTGTGCGTATGTGTGTGCGTGTGGTGTGGGCGCACCCTCTCATCCCTTCTTTCCTCTCTCAATGCATGGGTTGGCCATCTATTTTCGCTCCCTGGCACTTCCACCTGCGTCCACCAGCCTCGCTCTCGCTCGCTCTCTCTCGTTGTGTATGTATCTTAGCAGGTAAAGGGGCCCCTTTGCGTGTGTCCAGTGTATTCACCACCGCTCACATTGCCTGTTGGCTGTGTGTACTCGCTGAGCGCTACTCTGCCTTGCTCCATTCGTTCGCTGCTGCATCCATTCTCCCCTTAGCTGCCCTTCTCCGCCATGTGTACGCAAGGAAAAAGTGGTGTGCGTGGGAATAATGGGCACGTATTGGCATGCAAGCAGGGATGCCCCGAGAAGCGGAATTGTACAGCTCTGAGCGTAGAAACGAGTACCACGGCGGGAGTGCATGTCGGTGTGTGTGTGTGTGTGTGTGCGTGTGGGTGTTTCTGCTGGCGCTTGCTTGGGCCATTAACGAAGCAGAAAGGGTGAGGGAGACTGAGGAATTAACGATAGCGAGTAGCGAGATGCACACACCCACAGACACACTATATACATATATATATATATGTGTGTGTGTGTATATATATGTATACATAAATACTCGTGTTGTGAATACGTCGGCGCCACCATATCAATGGCGTTGCCACACAAGCCCCGCCCAAAACACGAGACGTACATGTGACTTTCTCTTCTTCGCAAGCAGGTCAAGTCGCCGTTGCTGCACACTTTTCCATGTGAGCCCCCTCCTCTTTTTTTTCTTCCCTGATGGGCTCGCGAGGCGGTGTTCTCACCCGGTGCCTGGTGCAGTGTGTGGCGGTCTGTTTGTTGCTTGATTATTATTGTGGCTGGTATTCGCTTGGTTGTGTTATCCGCTACTCGCTTCTGGGGCGTTTTCCAGTTGATCTCCCTCATCCCTTCTCGCCTGCAAAGATCTCATATCGATGATGTGCATGTGCGTCTGCGCACATTGATGAGCACATCAAGAAGAGCAGCGTGGTGGAGACGTGGCGTATCGCACGAGTTCAAGTGCCGGGGCGGAGATAGAGAAAAGAAGAGGAGCAGCAAACAGTAGAGGTGGAAGAACAGGGCAGGGCAGTCGGTAATTCTTACACTCACAAGGAACCTCAACTCCAGGCTATCTTTTTTTTTCACCCTGCTGATGCTCTTCCCTGACGTGGAGTAGGTGGCATGCCGACCATTGAGAATGCTTGCGTTATAGCGTAGTGCGGCTGTGGCTGGCGGTAAGGAGTTGCCTCCCCTTCTCTCGTTGCTCTCTTCTTCGCTTCCCCGCTGCCGCACGGCTTCCGTGCCCTCCTCCTCCGCCGCTTTCCTCGCGGCTGTCTCGCTCTTCCCTCCCTCCCTCCCTCCTTTTACTCGTGTGTGCATGTGTGTTTATGTGTGCATTTGTGTGTGTGAGAGCGCGTGCGTCTTCCTGGTGGCGCAGCACGCTTCTCTTCTTGGGTGTCTCCGTGTACCCGGGCTCTCTCCTCTGCCGTTTTCTTTTTCAAGAAGTATGTTCCCTCCCTTGGCATGTCGTGTTTGGCAGCAGGAGGGGCGGAGAGCACACACATGCGCACACATGCAAAGCAGCAGAAGAAGCGGCGAGATCACGAGCCACTCACGCTCTCCTCTCTCCCTCGCAGGCACCTTATCACTACCACCACTGATCACCGAGTAGCCAAATCGCACAACTCTTCATTCGTTCACATCCTCACAGACTCACAGACACACGTAGCGGACCCTCTCCATCACCAACACCCGGCTGCAGCCGGCTTCACATGCACACGTACCTGAACATTCTCCCATGATCTCCTCTTTCTCTCCTCTCCTCCCCCTTCTTTTTCTTCACAACGGGACCATTGCTTCATGCTCTCTCTCCCTCTCTATTGGTGTTTCTGCTCTCAGCTGTTTCTGGTTGCTCTCGCGCGGCGGTGAGTTACATGCCCTTTCCTTCTTCATCTCTCATGTCTTCATGAAGAGATAGTGTTCTTTCCGCCGATCGCGCAGCATTCAATGTCAGCTCAGTCCTCCGCGCACATGCGCAAAGGCGTATGTGCTGCATGCCCCAGCACCTTTTATTTTGTCTTGTTTTCATATTCCCCCCCCCCCATGTTGTGGCGCCTCTTGACAGCAACACGGGTACGCGGTGGAGCAGGTGCGAGCACTACTCCTCGCCGCTGCCAGCCCAAGTCGCGTGTGATGTGCGCCTCCCCATTTCTTTCTGGATATCTTGACTGTTTCTCTCCGATAGAGGTCAAGTCACTCCTTTCCACACACTGAGTACACCACAAGAACGTACGGTAGCCCACATATAGGGTAGCTCCATCACCTTGCATGCCCACATGTGTTTCACTTTACCCGTTCCATGTGTGCGCTTGCGAGGCGTAGCCTCTCGCAACGCCATCGTTTATATATATATATATATATCTTCGCCTCTTTCGTTTCCCATCTTCACAAAACACTGGACTGTTAACGTGTGCGTCAGCGTATGCGCTTTGCCTCTACGCCATCGCACTCTGTGCTTGTCCCCTCCGTTAGCCTCGTCCCTCTCTCTCTCTCTCTTTGTGCTTGTACGCTACCACGATACTCGGCGTCTACATCCCTCTTACGTCAATCACGAGATTCCATGTTGGGTGTGCGCCGCATATCCTTTTGACTTCTTCCCTACACCCTTTCGCACACGCCTTTATAATACATATATATATATATATATGTGTGTGTGTGTGTGGCTATACACGAAAGAGTGTCAGTTGCTGCCCCTTTCAGCTTCTGTATGCTCTGTTGCTCATCGTTGGCGTGCTCCGTTTTTCGCGCTCCCGATCCACACGTTAGTCGGTGAATGTGTCGCAAGTACGGCCTGTGTCTACGCCTGTGTGGCAACGCTTTTTTTTTATTATTAGCTTTTTCTCTCTGGACAATGGTTAACTGGTCGGCACTGCTTCTCCCTGTCTTCCCTTTGTATCCTGCGCAGTTGTGCCACCGTGGCACGCGTCAAAGCCAAGCATAATCGTGAGTCTCTTGCAATTTCTCAAAGCGAGATACAGCACAATGGGGGAGGGGCTTCCCACCTTCTGTGCTCTGCCCCTTTCTCGGTGTGACCGCTTCACACTCTTCGCCTCGACGTCGTAGCGTCTGTTTCTCTGACTGTTCGTGTGTGTGTGTGTGTGTGCTGGCAGCAAGTGTTGCAGTGTGGGTAGCAGCAGACCGACCAAATGTTGTCGTCACAACGTCGACTTGGATGGGCAGCGCCTCCGACAGCACGCACGCACACAGCGGAAGCACCGAAAAGAAAGCCGTGCTGCTTTCGTCGCTGCTGCCCACCGCCGTTGCCTCTCTTCCCTTCTCCCTCTTCTCGATGCATGTTTTCTCTGCTTCGTTGACGGCTGCACAATGTGTGTGTGTGTGCGTGTGTGTGCTGGCACAGAGGTGTGAGGGAGGTGCTGCGCTAGGTGCGAGAAGAAGGGGAAGGAAGTGGGCAGGCACGGCACCACTCGGAGTGAGAGGGTTCACGACTGTGCGTGTGTGCGTGGGGGAGAGGTGAGGCAGTCTCCACAAACACATACGCACACAGAGCGTCTCTCCGTCATCGCGAGAGAGAGAGAGGGAGAAAGCAGGAGTGATGCATGCACGCTGGGGAGGGGGAGAATGCAGTGTCGCACAGGTGAAGATGGCGTCTGTAGTTTTACTTTTTTCCCTGTTCTCCCTCCTCGCCTCAGGCTCTATCTTTCTTTTCTCCAAGTGTGTGTGTACATTGGTAGGTATAGCTGTACGCATGCAGGCATTGTCGGCCTCTTGAGAATGGTTCATCTCCTGCGCAACATGGTTTGGAAAGCGGAAGCGAACGCTCGAGGAGAGGGTGAAGGTCGCGTGCAGTGATGTCCTTGTACGACTTGGTGCAACTTTCCAACATGGTCACTGCGCAGTCTCTCTTGATGTGCTACACACCCTGTACACTCCTTGGTTCTCTCTGTCTAGCTTCACCCCGTGTGACGATATGGGCTACGTGTTGGGCTGATTGTAGGACCTCGGCTCCTAGTGAGCAGCGAGCTACTCACGATATGATATAGCAGAGCTGCCTCCCTCATCTCTCTCCACTTCCTCATGTCACCCCCCAACTCGACTCTGCGCGTGCACGGAGGAGCAGCGAGCAGAGTGTCTGTTTCTGTATGGGTATTTCCCCCGCTGCGCATTGTGTACTCAGCCTGGATTTGCGTGCAGCCGTTTCTCTTTTCTTGATTTGCCTAATCTTCGGTGGACAGTGATGCAAGCGAATGCATTAGTGACGTCTCACGCGCACAGGACTGTATGAGGTGGCGTGTGGTGTGTGTATATGCTGAGTCTAGGTGAAAAGTGCCCGTGGAAGGTGGAAAAAAAAAAGAAAAAGGGCACGCAACACTACAGCGCCGAATGCAGACGGCGCGTCATATCTCTCTCTCCCTCTGAGTGTGTGTGTGTGTGTGTGAATAGGCCAGCTGCGCTGCGCGTGCCCTGCTTTCGTAATTCTCAAGGTGCCTTGTCGCCTGTCTGGCTCAGGTGTCCTTTGCCTTGCCTTGCCTTGTCTGCCGCATCCTCTGCGTCTTTGTTCTGCCAATCCACCTACTGTACCCCCTTTCTCTCTCTCTCCCCCATCATGCGTGCATGCCGGCGTCCTTTTCGGGCGAACGATGTCTGAGACGGTCCGGGTGTCTGTCTCTGCGTGTGTGTGTGTGTGTGTGCAACTCTCTGCAGTGCCTTTAGCGTCTACACGCTTTCTGGTGACGGAAAGCCGTACAATGCCGAGCGCTGGCCCTCCGCTCTCTTCACACAGACGCGCCTATTTTCATTTTTTTTCCTTGCTCACCCGGGTCAGAGATTCTGGTAGGGGCAGTGCCATCCTTGGGTTGTCCTCTCCGTTCGTCGCGGTAACACCGACTCACGTCAAGAATGCCTCGACCCTACAAGAATACCAAAAGTGATGTGGGGACAGCCAAGTACAGCACGCCATGCAAGTTCTTCCTGCGCGGCAGCTGCTCCAATCAGCGCTGCCCCTACCTGCACGTACGAAACCAGACGGTGATACGGTCGGCAAAGCATAAGGATGTTTCTGCTCAGCAAGGGAACGGGACTGTAAAGGTGATGTCGACGATGCTGAAGCTGTTTTTCGAGAAGCAGACGCAGTGCATCTACAACGCGGAGACGGGCATGCTGAATCTGTCACAGCTCGCATCTTTCGACGACCTATCCTCTGTCGCCTCCAGCATCAACTTTAATACGCGCACTTTTTGCGTAGCGCTCTGCACGTGCATTCGTGAGCTAGTCTCGCCGCCGCCGACAATTCTGCAGCTCGACCACAATGATGTGAAAGGCTTCCACCACCTCAGCAAGGCCCTTGAGGAGGCAGGCCTCCATGCCTCGCTGCGTGCCCTGTCGCTCGCGCACAACAAGATCACGTCCACCGACATTGCGCAGGAGTTAAGGCACTTTGCGAGCCTGACAGAGGTGAACCTTATCGACAACCCCGTCACGCAGAGTCCCGACTACAAACTAATGTTCAAAAAGCACGTGCCGTGGCTACATGGTCTGGACGGGGAGAGTATGGCGGCCCCGCCGCTGGAGCTCCCGTGGCCGCGATTCTTTGACCCCAAGCACGCGCCAATCGATGCGATCAACGCCGATCACGGCTTCTCCTCCAGCGTGCGGGTTTACGACAGCGCGCAGAAAGCGCTGTTGCACTTCATTCAGTCGGCAGTGCTCAACCCACTTGAGATGGAGCCGGCGCCCGGCCTTCTGACCGGTGTAGATGCTGTGTCGGATGTCTACGCTCTCAACGCCTCCTTTACCTTTAGTCTAGTGTCCAATGAGGCCGCTGTATCGACGCCAAGTCGAACGGCTGGCGGCGGCTCCTCCACGGCGCAACGCGATGTGGTGCGCGAAATCGTGGGCTTCCGCATGCGTCAGACAGAGAGCAACCACAATGTGCTACTCGGCCTCAAGTCAACGACCGTTGCGATCGGTCGAACAAGCGTGTGTGCCAAGCTAGAGCACGTGCTGTATCCGAAGAACTTTGTTGTAAGTCACTACATTCACGACAGTCCGGATGTGGCAGTGCTGGACAACAAGGGCTTCGGTCCCAACGCCATTGTGGGCATGAAGCAACCGCTCTCTGTTATTACTCTTCATGGGGTGATGCTTTGGCGCTACCGCACCGCCGGATCAGACGCTGACGTGCAGCACAGCAACCTCGTGCGCGACGCCATCGTCATAAAGCGCAACTTCTCGCGCGTGATCACCGTGTCCTCGACAGATCCGGGCCGCTGGCACATCGTAAATGACATGATCACTCTCTACCCCTTCCGCGGCGGCAGCGCCCATGAGGACGAATTGGAGGCCCGAAATTCGGCGAGCGTGAGCACCGCCCCCACGACGCCAGAGAACCTGCTCTTCCGCGACGTGCATCCGTATGACGTGCTGTTTAGTCCTGCGACGGACCCGAAGCGGGCGGCGCGGATTGCGCGGCGGTACCGCGTGCCCACCGCCATCGTGGCCATTTTGTGCTCCTTTGTGCACTCTGACAGGGAGTTGGGTATCATCTTGATGGACTTAACGGACATCCCGTTGGAGGTGTATGAACAATGCGCCACAGTCGTCGAGATGGACCCGCTCGCGAGTATTTTTTTGTGCCGCATGGGCAACCGCTTCAGAATCGAGCCCGCGGAGGGGGTTGCGCTTTTGCAAAAGTGCGGCCTTGACTGGTCTGCCATCGTACAGGCAATCGGCCAGTGAACTGGAGGCAACAGGCCGGTGAAAGAGTCGCTGGCGTAGGTGCGAACAAGAGAGCCGAGGCAATGCCTTATCGCGCATGTGTGAAGCCGTGCCTCCGCCCTTTTGCTGGCCTCCGATGCTCTCTCTCTCGCTTGCTTGCTTGCTCTCTCGTTAGCACTGCACGGCCTCCATCGTGGCGACCCCGACTTTGTTGTTGTTGTTATGCCTTTCGAGTAAGTATAAGATGATGTCGGAGTTATGGTTTCGGTCGTTTTCTTGTACACGGATGCATGCATGGGAGTAATCCGCGCAGGTGCACGCAAAAATTATCCAGCAAAGGTACAGCGGCCACGCGTGACGGGTCTAGCGGATGTGGGACGCCGGGTGGTGTCATCCGTGTTCTCAATCGCCTCAGGCTGAAGGGCCGGAAAAGGAACAGCTGCCACAGGCTTGAGAGATGAGACAATGTAGAAGGAAAGCTCTGTGCCACCATAAAAATGCGTCCCTTGTCACTCTGCCCCCCCCCCACCCACCCACAGCGCGGCGTCCCATTGCGCAACGAAGAAATGTAGGCGCTTGTTTCGCGTCGTGGCATATTACAAGCACACCGCACTCCAACTCCACTGCAGTTCAAGGTCATCCTCCTCTCTGCCCTCACCTTGTTCTCGTCTCTCTTCTTTTACCGCCGCTGCCTCGCCCTGGCTTTTGCACAAACAGCGAAAAAGGGCACGCACGCTCACAGACTTCTGCATCCACGACACTGTCGCGTAGTCGTCGTGTAAAAGCTTCTTGATGTGCACCAGGCTTCCGTTCTTCTTATCCTCCTCTCCCTCCGTGCGGCGATGCCAGCATATACAGCACAAGGTCACTCGCGCAAGTCGATGTTTTTATCAACATCAGTCTGCCTGTTTTGCGTTCCTCTTCGGTGAAAGACTCATTCAGCTCGCAGGGGTACGTCCGCCACCGCCACCTACACACACACACACACACACACATACACATTTATTGAATCCCAGTTAAGCGTGCACAGATTTGTTGCGCTTCACGGAGTTGGTGCGGCTGCGCGCCGCTCCCGTTGTGTACACCGCCTTTCCGCCGGCATACCGACTGCATAAAAGAAGCCCGACGGTCAGACAGGTGAGATCCATCGGCGCAGGGAAGATATACACCAGCATTAGGCGCTCCCCACCGCTCTCCTCTGTCAACTTATTTCTCTTCTTCTCCCTCACATACCCTCGCTTGACCAAATTGACTTGCTGGTGATAGTGCTTCGTTGTGCTTTTCGTTCCTCTTGTTGTATTCATGTGGGGCTCCACCCCCGGCCCTCTTTCTGCCCTCCTTGTCGTTTCTTGCTGCTGCTGCTGCTGCTGCTGCCTGCGCACCGTTTTTATCGCTGTGAATATTCCCTTCGATACCACACTGTCTCCTCCCCTTCCTCCGTATTTGCATCCCTTATCCAGCGCCCTTGCGATTGGGAATAGCGTGCCCCCCGCCCCCGCCCCCGCCCCCTCGAAGCACGCGCACCTCCACCCCCTTTGGAGGATTGCTTTTCGTTGCTTCCATCACACAAGGACAGTGAGGGAGCAGGAAGCAAACCATTGAACAGCGCACAGACGCACACAGAGACAGATACGCATGTATGTATCTATCTATCTATATATCTATCTATATATATATATATATATATGTGGAGGGGGGATGTATAACGGCGCCTTTTCAACCATACGAAATCTGTGGCGCATTTGGCTAGTAGCGTCTCCTTGGGTTTTGCCATCACCGTTTCACGCACGTGTCCAGTAGTCCGCACATCGCCACTGGCCTCCCTTTTGTGTGTGTGGGGGGGGAGGGAGGGAGAGAGGAGGGAGTGGGTGACTGCTTGCTGCCTTCTGACGGTGCGGAGACGCGGAATTGCTTTGGGGATTTCCGTTGCCCCGCTAGCTATCATACGAGTCCACGTTATTTGCCTGCACCACTGGTGCACACGGGTGGGTGGGTGGTGGTGACCGTTGTCATGGTCGTTTACTCTAATTGGCGTTTTCGTGGATTCGAAGCGAAAAAAAAAAGCAACGCCTACCGATCACTCTTTTCTCACCCATACCGCAACTCCTGGTGCTCTGCACTACAGTCAGCTTTGTGCGCGCCCCCCCTCCCCCTCCCTCTCCAGGTCTGGGTGCACTTTATCACCTCCCTCACATCCAATACGGCTACTGTGTCGTCCTCAACCGCTCTTTTAGCGTCTCTCCATTGTTCGTATCGGCCTACGGCGGCTTTCTGGCCGCAGAGCTGCGTGGCCGCACTTTCGGCGGTGGCCCCGTGTCGTTTGGGATCTGGGATTGAGTCTGGTAGTCATATCAGCAGCAGTGTCAGTGCCGTTCATACTCCGTGTGCACCGTGCTACACAAGACAACAGTACTTGAACTTTATTGGGCTATGGGACGACAGCTGGGGCATGCCGGCGCTGGACCTGTGCGTGTTGTCTGTGGATATCATAATTATGTTAGAGCAGAGCATGCACCTCTCCGGCGCAACGCTCCTCTCTTCCAAATGAGGCCGGAGTGTCGATAATGTGAAGCACATCAGCATGCACGATTGGATACCACAAGATCGCCCGCATGCTGATGCGTATCCAGGCGAAAGGTCCTGCGCATCTCCTGATCCCCCTCGCACTGCCGGAGCTGCTGCAGCTTTACTATTATTTTCCTTCAGCAGGATGGGTGTGCTGCGCAAGCGCGTCGCACACAGTCACTACTCTGCCTCTCATTACTGTGCTTCGCTGCAGCAACGTTTACATCAATCTTCCTCGTTCAATTAGAAACTTGTATTGCCGGTGTGTGTTGTCCATGGGCACTGCAGGCATCCACGCTGACGCCCTGGCGTCTACGCTTCCCTCGCCTTACCCTCCTTGTGGAAAATGGGCTGTGCTATTGTCATCGCTACTTTTTGAGAGCTGGAGTCTGCGCCTTGCTTTAGCTTGCATCTGGGTCTCTTTTTCCTCTGCTTCCCAGGCCCTGAGGATTACGTGCCACCCTTGTAGCACAGAAGTGGGAGGGGGGCTGCCGAAAGCGCGATGTTGTCTTGCACCGCGCTCACTGATACTCGACCTCCTTCCTCGTACCACATGATGTGGCACGGCTGTCTCACCATTCCTTCTCTATGCACGCTGCTCCTCATACCTTCTGCTGCACCGCATCATGCCCTCACAAACACATGTGCGCGTGAACACGTGCCTTTGTCGAACGCGCGACGCTTCGTGATTTTTTTTTCCTGTTTCGTTTCTGACATGAAGTCCTCCCAAGGCTCCGGCTCTTCTTGTTCTTCGTCCTCTCCCGTGTGCTGTGGTGCGCAGCCGGGCTCTACCCCCTCTCCCTCTCCCTCTCTGCCATAGCGAGATCCTAGTTGCACTCTTCGCTCTTCTGTGGTCATTGTCGCTCCGCCCAGCATCGAGAGATCGTCTACCACCACCACCACGCTCCCTCAAGCGCAATGTCTGGTGAGAAGGAGCTAACGGACGCGGAGAAGACCATTGAGCGGTACAAGGTCAAGAAGCTCATTCAGATGCTCGATTCCGCACGTGGTATGGGTACTAGCGTGATCAGCGTATACATGACGCCGAAGGAGCAGATCGCCGGCATGGTGGCAAAGCTCAATAACGAATACGGAACGGCGTCGAACATCAAGTCTCACACCAACAAACTCAGTGTTCAAAGTGCTATCACAGCGGCCCTTGGGCGTCTCAAGCAAATTCCACGTGTGCCAACGAATGGCCTGCTTCTGTACTCCGGCACCGTGATGACGGCCGACAACAAGGAGAAGAAACTGACGCTTGACATTGAGCCCTTCAAGGCTGTAAGCCGCAGCCTCTACCTGTGCGACAACAAATTCCACACGGAAGAGCTGCGCCGCATGCTCGAGTCGGACGACAAGTTCGGCTTCATCATCATGGATGGTAGCGGCTCCACCTTTGCGACGGTGTGCGGTGATGTCAAGGAGAAACTGGGCTCCTTCACGGTTGAGCTTCCGAAGAAGCACGGTCGTGGTGGTCAGAGTAAAAACCGTTTCGCGCGCATCCGTATGGAGCGGCGCCACAACTACGTGCGAAAGGTGGCCGAGACGGCGGTGAACTACTTCATCACGAACGACCGCCCGAACGTGCGCGGTCTCGTGCTTGCTGGCTCAGCCGACTTCAAAGAGGTACTCTTCCAGTCCGACCTCTTCGACCCTCGCCTAAAAGAAGTAGTGGTGAAGATCGTGGATGTGGCGCATCCGGGTGATGTGGGGCTGAACCAAGCCATCGACCTCTCGGCCGACGCCCTGTCTGGCGTCAAGCTGGTACAAGAGAAGAAGCTGCTGCAGACGTTCTTCGACCAGATCGCCATGGATACGCAGCAGTACTGCTTCGGTGTGAACGACACAATGCGCTGCCTGGAGGCGGGTGCTGTAGAGACACTCATCTGTTTTGAGGACCTCCAGGTGAACCGCTACGTCATCATCAAGAACAAGGGCGCTGAGGATGAGGTAACTGAGATTCACCTTCTGACCGAGGCAGACGCGAGCAAAAAGAATATCCACGCCCACGAAGCTGGAAAAACGCAGAACGAGATCGAGTCGGAGAACTTTGTGGACTGGCTTGCCCAGAACTACCAGAAGTTCGGCTGCACCCTAGAGCTTATCAGCGACCGTAGCCAGGAGGGTACCCAGCTCGTGCGCGGCTTCGGGGGTATTGGTGGCATCCTGCGCTACAAGATGGATGTCATGGCGCTTCGAGACCATGACAAAAAAGAGGAAGATGACGATCGCATTGCTGCGAACAACGAAGAGTTTGACTTCGACGACGATTTTATGTGAGGGTCACTCATTGCCTCATGCCCCGCCTGAAGAATGGGGAAGGTCGGACGCATCGGTGTATGGGTTTGGGCGATCCGTGGTGGTCTTTGCCACCAATGAGGGGAAGGCAGTGTGGGCGGTCAGCAACAGGGTCAAAGAAGACGCGCTTCGTTGGTCTCTCCCTGTATGAAGTCGTCGGCGGCTCCCTTGCCCCATTTTTCCCCGCGTGCACACGGCTCTTACTCGGGGCATGGCCCTTCCGGCTGTTGCTTTGCGTTTGCACGCGTGAAGCGTGCTTGATGCCGCGTTGTTTCCCCTCTTTCTACATTGTGTGTCTGTGCTCACCTCGTTATCAGGACCCCCGCGCCTTTGCGCAGCTGTGCGCACCATTAGGCCCTACTTATTGCTAGGTATTGTGTGTGTGGGTGGGGGGGGGGGGAGGGCAGCGTCTCACTGTGGGCTGTGGTTTTCCTCCCTGTCCTTTACGCAATATGTGTGTGTGTGTGTGTTGTTTTGCTCTGATTCATGTGCCATCATAAGGTGCAAAGCACCGAGAGAACTGCAAGGGACGAGGGATCGAGGGGATGGGAAAGAGAGGAGGGAGGAGGGGTTGCGCACGGGAGTTTTGTTGCAGTCAAGAAAATGGAGCGCGGCGGAGGCGGAGGAACATGAGGAGGCACCCGTGACGAGGGCAGTACGGTGGTGTCCAAGACACAGCCACACTTACCGTTCATGATGCTTCTCATGACCGCCTCTCCCTCTCTCTGTGTCCTTACCCCGCCTCCGCTGAGGTCTTCAGCGTCGTCCCCTGTAATCTTGGGGCTTAAGGTGGTGATAAACACAACAATGAAAAACAAAAAAAAATGCAGGTAATGAGTGTAACTAACGTGCCGCACGTGGGCGAGGAGCAACGCCACCAACAAGCAAAAAAAAAAAAAAAATGGTCCCCGAAAGGACGTTGCGCCATGCACGGCGACAAAGTGAACAATGTGCGCACGCGCTTGGGTGAGTCAGAAGCAAGGGCTCGTGAGCTCTGGAGAGAGATGGCGTTTGCCGTGCACGGTTCCGTGCTTGCGCCTTTTTCTCTTTGGCCTGCCACAGAGGCATGGACACGTGGAAGGAATGCACTTTCTGATGCGTGTGCGCAGACGTGTCCCCGCCTACATCAAGCCAACTGCATGCACCCGCGCAGGGACACGAGTAGACGGCGAGGCACTTGCTCTGTACACACGGGTGCTTCGTCTCTCTCTCTCTCTCTCGTTTGTCAGCGTCGTGTGTGCGTGTGTACACCTCACCTCTTGATGCGCCCCCACTTTACTCGCTTGGGTTCCCTCCCTCCCTGTCTCTCTACCCGTTTCCAGGCTCCCCCTTTTTACCGCCTTCTGCCCCCCCCCTCCCCGCATGCTCACGTTCTCTCTCTACGCGTTTCACTTGTGTCTTTCGCCTCCCTGGCTAAGCGAAACTTATCTCCGCAACACCGAAAGACTACATCGGGTCCGAAGCGTGCAGTCGGCGTGACCGAGCTAGTGAAGAAGTACGTCCTGGTAGGGATGAATCCGCACCACATACGGAGAGAGACGGCCGACCTCCACGCCATCAAGGCCACGCTCGGAAATCTCCTGAAGGAAGTCTCTCGACATCGTCGGTGCCCCACTCCGCGCCACTTCCATGCGCACTGCTCACTTTTCCAAGTAAGATTGCGACGCGATGTGTCGGGGGCGTTTCGAGAGTGGTATACGCTCGGCTGCATCAGGGCTCAGTTTTGCGCCATCTACCTTTGGCGTCCCGGGATACGATCCTGCTGCCAACACGGGCAAGATCTTCCCCTCCGCTAGGCTCTCCCATAAGCAAAGGGCCGTAGTTCTCCGTATGACATGCGTGCACCAGATGTTTGTCTCCTTGCACGACACTCCTCTTCGTATCCGCACTTGTGAGCACACCTCCTGCTAGGTGCGCATGGCCTTCGAGTTGATCTGCACGCTGTCGCCCCCGAACTGGGTACGTCCAGGCCCCGTTATCGCGGTAGAGCACTTCCTCTTCGACCGCAGCGAAGCTTCCAAGTTGCACGAGCGCATGGCTGCTGCTGCTGCTGCTGCTGCACGGTGCCGCAGGTAATTCCATGAAGCAGAATCTGGTGCTCTACTGGAGGCTGCCGAATCATTCAACACTGCCGCAGGCAGCGCTTATTGCTGGCAGCGGCATGGTACGCAAACTGCTCCTTATCCGGAGTCTCGCGAAGCTCGTGCACCGCATCTTTGTTGCCAGTGCCGTCACCCTCACTTTCCTCGTTGCAGGGGGATACCAGGCGGCCAAAGTCTACGAGCCGTTCGTGGGAAAGAGCAACTTATCGCCGTGGTTAGCATCCGGTTAACAAGCTCCTTTCTGGAACGGGACTCCTCGGCGTCGTCGCAGCTGTGCTCACCATATTCGGCCGAGATGCTCCATATTTTGCAGGAAGAAGGCATCGATGTAGTGCTGCCAATCAAACAGGTTCGTCGTCAATCCTCGGCTACAAGGCCGCGCCACATCACACGCACACTCTAGGACGCCACCACGCCCTCGTGCAGTTGTTGCCTTCCTCGTTCATGCCTCCTCACCTATGCAGCGTCGACTGCGGCTTAACCCCTCCCCTCCCCCCTCCTCTCGGTACACATGGGCACGCACAGACGACCGCTGTATATGAGTCCGTTACGCACGCACCGTCGGTGATGACAGTGTGGCCCACACTCCACGAGACGGACACCTACCCGCTTTTCGAGAGTGTTGCAGAGCCGCGGCACCGACTCGTCGGTACAAATTTACAGGAAGCAGCATGCTGGCGCGGACGGCGTCGCACGATCCTGAAAAGCAAAGTCATGTGTCGAGAGTCGACCGAGTTGTGCGGGGAGACCAGATGAGCGAGTGGAATCCTCTCGCGCGTTGGCGCATACGCGCTCGGTACTCTTTCATGCTGCCCAGGCCTGGTCAGCATAGAGTCCCGCGACACACGTGGCCTTGTCTGTATTTCCCGCAGGAACAAAGTGCCAACGAGTTCCGGCTTTCCCTTCCAGCATGCATGTTTTCGTGCTCACGGGCAACGCTTCGCTTTCTGTGTCATGAGCGTCCGTCTCCACCTGCATGATCGGCTGGTGTTAAGGTGGTAGGGTTGGGTCCGTAAGAAAGGCAGTAACTGGCAAGAGACAAGATACGCGGTGGCAGATGGGGCGTTCGCGTCTTCCCAGGAAGGGGCATCACCCCGGCGAACCGCGCGATCCACGCGGTCAGTCTTGTTGCACAGTGACTCCATCTCTCTCCCTTCCCCTTCTCCGCTGCTTCATCGTATGTGTGATACGATTGCCAACGATGTCCTCCCCCCCCCCCTCCCCTCCCTACTGCACAGGGCCACACCGCTACATCTCCCCAACAGGAAATTTCCAGAAAACACAGGAAGAGACAAGACGGTGACGAAGGCGAGCACGGCACACACACACACACGCACGCACGTGCATGCATGCGCATGCTCTACGTCCGTGCGGCAGCGTGACGCTTTTTTTTTTTTGCCTGCATCTGTGCATAGGTGAAACGTACGCTGGGCTCTTTCCGTGTGTCATTCCAACAGACCTCAGCGCCGTAGCAAGCGCCGTGTCCAGAGACACGCAAAGAACGCACACACACACACACACATGTACCCCCTCCGCATTCATCTCCCTCCTTCTGTGCTCCTTTGCATCGGCACCGCGTGCACAACGGCATCTCTCTTTTCTCCTTCTTTCCCTTTTTGGGGTTTGCGTTGCTGCTCCTCAACATCCCAAGAAAAGCGAAAACGCCGAATACCAAAGTCTCTTCCCACTACAGCCCCCTCTCCCTCTGCTTCACCGTGTGTTTGCCTGAGCTCTCACACCCTGCCTAGTGTTTCAAGTCCATCATCTTGGCGTGTTCCTCACCCCTCACCCTCCCCCCCCCCCCACACACACACAGACACACACGCAGCAGCCATGCCGCTTTGCGCCAGTATCCCCGAGACGGTCGATACCGACACGAGTGCCCGCGCCCTCTACCTGGATGATCTGGACAAGTGCATGAAGAACTTCAGCAGCTCCCTCACATCCACCATGAACTCGTACCGAAACCTCCTCAGCGCGTTTGACCAGGTGGCACAGGTGTACGGCAACGTCTCCCAGGAGTGCGGGGAGGAAGCGCGAAAGACGGTTGGCGAATTCCGTGACGGGATGCGCGATCTCAAAGACAGGGGTGGTTTCGATACGTTCAACCAAGAGATCCACGTGGGCACGATCCGAGTGATGGAGCCAGTAAACACGAATCTCAAGAAGGCCCTCAAGTCGCTCAAGAACCTGAGGGCGAAGCAGAAGGAGTACGACACCGTTCGTTACGAGCTGGAGCAGACCGAGAAGTCGTACGCCAAGAAGAACAAGCCCCTCAAGGACAGCAGCAGCTACAAGAAGACGCTTGCGAAGCGAGATAAGGCGAAGGTGTCGTACGAGGCCAGTCGCGATGCCTTTGGCAAGGAGGTGGATGCACTGCAGGCGACCACCAAGTCCGTTCTGCTTCAGTCCCTCAATAACTACCTCCACTGCACGGCCGCCTTTTGTGGGCACCTGGAGGCAACCATGGACGGTTACCGTACTGACGTCGACCACAATGGCTCCACCACGTTCTCAAACAACCAGATGGACAAGCTGAGGGAGAAAGCCAAGGCCGAGTCCACGGCGCGGCGCTCGAAGCGTAAGAACGAGGCATCGACTATGTGCCTGAGTACAAACAATATCGCATCGAACAGCAACCGCAACGTGCCTTCGGTGGATGATGGCCTCTACCCAAAGAAATATTCACTGGTTGGCTCTCAGAACGACGGCCACTACCCCAACGCCGAGACTGCGCCGTCGATGCCGAGCGACGCTAACGAATTGGAGATGCGAGAGCCGTATGACAGCGAAGCGCCCAGCGATGTCAATGCCACAAACCCGCTCGTTGATACAAACGAACAGGAGTAGGGCAGCACGCATGCCGCTGTGCACTTATCCATATGTACCCGTTGTGCACTCCTTTGTGGCAGAGGCAATGGGCGGCGAGCCAGTGACGAAACGGCAAGCCTGTGCAATAATCTAGGGCACAACTCCGTGCCTCCTCAGCCTCCTCCCACCCGTTCTTCTGTGGTCTCCTTCCAGAGTAGATCGCTTGCCTGTCTGTCTGCAGGCTCCCCTATAACAGGTCTTTGCACGAACACGCAAACACCGCCGGGGGCCTGCGGTGCAGCTTGAGCATGCCTATGCATATGTGTGCGTGCGTATGCGAGGACTCCCTTCCAGCGGCAGCGCGCTGCTGTCCTCCTGGAACTGTTCGCAGGCGCAGGTAAAAGTATGTGTGTGGTTTATGGAAGACCTTGTGCTGTGCAGTATGGTACTCTACTCACCACAACCCCAATGAGCTCGCCTCCATCCCTTGTTTTTTTTCCCTCTGCCTACGCGCTTCCTCCGCATGCCCCCTCCCCACTCTCCTTCTTGCTGAGCGAGCATGTCACCAGCTTCGCCACCCTACATTTTTTTAATATTTTGTTTTCTTTTGCTGTTGCTACCATTCTTATAGTAGGAGGGAGGGGGGGATACAAAAGTTGCTTCCCTCACCGGAGACTTCCTGAAAAGAGGCGCAACGACATGTTAGGGTGAGGACAAGGCGCTCTCTGTGGCTACGTGTCCTCCCTGCTCTCGTACTTTCTCTTTCCCCGTGCATTTTTTTTTTTTTTTTGCTCCCTTATCAGGTTTTCCCTTTTTTTTTTTTGCGCTGTAGGGATCTGCCTCTCTCATTGTCTTTTTTCTGCTGTCGTTGTGCGTGGGTGATATGTGGGGGAGAGCGCGCCTCTGCCACGTCCTTGAAAGGGGAGCGCAGCAGAAGTTGGAAGAGAAAAAAAAGAACGGAAGGAATGATAAGAAAGACAGCATCTTCTGCGGCGACAGCGTCGGTTACAGTTTCCGTGTCTGTGTATGTGTGCGTGTGCGTGTGCGTTGTCGCTAATCTCATATGACAGTTATAACTTTTGCTGTGTAACTGCGGGGCCTGTCATAGTGCACGGCACCACGGGTCGTCTCGTGGGGGACCGACATCCTCACCGATACGGACACACGTCAACGCGCACGTCTTTCTTCCCATCACCGCCACCGCCACACACACACACACACACACACACACACACATACGCGCGCGCGCGCACTAGAGTAGAGTACCAAACGCTTTTTTTCCGGATCCTTTGCAACACTCCTGATCATGTATCTTACCGTGAGGAAGGGGCTACCGACAACGGCCAGCGTTTAGCGTGTCAGCTCCCCCCCCCCCACGCGCAAGCACGATCGAAGCGCTACTAGAGAGGCATGTAGTCCTGACCTCTGCCACCCCCATGCGATCAGTTGAAACGCTTTGCGATATCATTTACTCTCATTTTGGGTTTTTTTGCTTGTTTGTTCGTTTGGTTTCCGACGGGGGGATCCTTACCTTTGCTTTCTTATATAGCTCCTCCCCACGATCACCGCCAGCATCTGGTCATTTACTAACGAGCGTACATGGTGGTTCAACCTCGCTGATCTTGCACAGGGATAGCTGCCCAAGTCATCTGTGAGCGGAGATGTATTGCATGCCGCAGAAAGACGCCAGGCGCGACTGAGCACAGTGCCGGCAATCCCAAAAAAGCAAGCATATTGGAAGCGATGGGTTTATCTGTAGGTTTCCAAATCCCAGAGAATGAATAGAATTGGGTAATGCAAGCTAGACAGCAGCTGTTGACAACTCCAGTCGACAGTGCTGCACTTGCCGCCCCCTCCCTCACACGTGGCACACGCACACGCGCGCACATAGGTGTAATCCGAGCCATGGGTGCTACACTGCTCATTCTGTGCTTCCTCTTTTCTTCCCTGTCAGTCTGCTGACTTTTTTTTTTTATTATTATAGCGCCTTCGATTCCGCATTCATAGGCATCACCGGTGGTCGCTGAGGCGTCGCACGAGGCTCGGCTGCAAAGGGAAAATAGGAGCACCGCCATGCATGACTGCGGGCCTCTGCTCGACGGATACATCCGACCTCATGCGGACATTCGTGCGGTGAGGCATTTAAAATAAAAGGTGGGAGTCATATATGACTTATTGAAGTGAAGCATGCGGGTAGTCTTCTCCCTGTCTTTGTCGAAGACAGGCTTGCCCTCTTACCGGCCCGCAGACGGGGCTGGAGGCACATCCGGGGAAGTGGATACCAGGTGAATTCTTTTGGCCGGGCAAAGTCAAGAGAGCAAAACCGCTAAGAAATGGAGACGCTTGGAACAAAGGTGAAGAGCGGCGCCGCTGTCTCCTTACGCGTCGCTGATCGCGGTGTACCTCCTTCATACTGAAGACGCGAAGGTTTGTTGCGCTCAATTATTCGTATCTGCCCACATACGGGCCGCAGGGGAGGTGGCAGGCCGGGGCTGTGCAACTGAAACCCTTTTCTGAATACCGTGGTGGTGGTGGGGAGGTGCAAAAAGCCGCCTTTCGGTGAATTTGTGCGGCGATTCAGAGTCTCTCTGCGCTCTCCCAATGGCAGACTACAAGACGGCACGGAAGGCAGTGGTTGGGTGGGGGTGAGGGACGGCGTGCGACAGAAACGGCGAGCAGGCAACCGCACTCGACACAGCCAACACGAAGCCATGCGTCCATCAAATCGCCCATTGCTTCGGTGGGCTGCTTTGCCGCAACATCGGCAGCCCCAGGCAGCCAGCACGCTGTAAGGGGCCGGTGTGGCTAGGCAGCAGCGGCAAACACGCAGAAGAAAAGCCCGGGAGACTACGCATACTCAATTACGGCCGCGCGAGAGAAAGCCGAACGGCACCCCGCGTAAGGAAGCAGTCCCAACCCTCACACTAGTTCCCTGATGGGGAAAACAATGGGGGAGCTTGAAGGTGGTACCTCTGCCGCGCGAAAGACTGCAAACCTGGATGTTGACAGGGTTGCACAGCACTACTTTCCAACTCGCGCCGTGCCGAGACGAAATGCTCTCGCGGCCCACGTCGCATCAATGGCCAAGGAAGTCGGACAGCGGGCCGGCCGACGACGCCTGCTGTGTTCTCAACCTGTTCCACGCTGGCACCAGATGGCGGACGTATGTGGGGGATTGCGCCATGAGGGCGCTCCCCCGCACGTGTGAGGACTCAGCGGCACCAGAGTCGTTCCATAGAAACCCAACGCGAGCGATCGCAGCACAACCCTCACGTGCGGTGCGCACAAAGCAAAAGAGGGGCAGGGACCACTGCGCGCCCATTCATGGCTGCCGCATTCGCAGCCGCGCGTGAAAGCGAAACAAGGCCAACGAGACCTCTCGCCGACCCCTGGCGGGGAAAGGGGGCGTCTTTGGCGATGGCGGGGTTTAGCGACCCGCGAGGGGAACCAGGTTCGCCCACCCACCCACGCGCGCGCGCGTGGCGCGCTCATCTCGGCGGGGAGTTGGGGGGTGGGGGGTCTGGTATTCCTCCCGTGGCCGGGAAGGGGGGCGCGGCCGGGGGGTTTCCACGCCCGCCAGTGCCCCCCGGCGAGGCCCACCGCCGCCGCCGCTACCCGAAGACCCACCCGCCTCCCCGGGCAGCCGAGGCGAAAAGAGACGGCGACGCTGGACCACGCCCCCCAGCAGACCACGCGCGAAGGCAACCGACCCACCCGCCCGGGCACGCCGCCAGCAAGCAACGCGGCGCCCCCGCCCCCGCAACACAAGGCCACGGACGCAGGCCGATTGCGTGGGTGTCCTGTCTGTGTGTGTGTTTTCATGTGATCTCATCGCCTTGCTTGCTGGCTTTGCGTTGTGTTCTACCCCGCTCCATGCAAGAATAAATACCAGGAAAGGAAAAGCGACAAGTCAGATGGTAGTTCAAATGGCGTATTCAGAAAGAAGGGATTCATGCGCGGCCCCCGCAGCCCGTCTCCTCACCTTTGCCTCCACCACAGGAAAACACAGCATCGATGACGACACACAAATGTGTGTGGCGCGACCTTCCCTGCGATCCATTCACCCGGTTCACCTGCCCGGATCTGGAACTGTCATGAGAAAGAGATGAGCGCTGGCGCTTCATCGCACATCGGCTGTTGTTGCGGGCGTAGTGCTCCAGCTTTCGCGACCTCGAGTGAAGATGTTGTTGGCAAAAAAGATGCAAAGCACTTCAAGACTCTCTCTCTATGACGGCTGCAACATAAGCCAACGAAAACGTCAGCACGTTCTGACCGTACAACTCCATATAAAACATCGAATCAACGGGCACCGGGCAGGAAACACACAGCAACAAGAAGCAGGGCAGCCCGTGTCAACGGACTCCTCTCACAATGTCCCGACAAGCATGCGCGAGAAGGGAGACGTGAGCATAAAGCGACGACAGCGCCGATGGAGGTGGGGGAAGCGGGGGGCAGAGGGCACACCTTTTCCATGTGATGTCCTCAGCTGTAAGTGCGTTTCAGGGCACCAAGCACACTGATGAAGAGCATATGTCTACAGATTCACCAAGTAACACGCGACACCATTAAGCATTGCCATGGTCGCCTCCGCCTCATCAGCGCACTTCACACGCAGCGGGAAGATCGTTGTTGTACGCTCTGCGTCAGCGTAGACTGGAATGATGACGCTGTGACTGGAGTGCTTGACCTTGTCCGCTGGCACCCAGCTGACCGCGACATCTACACTCAGCTGCACGGAAGACGGCGAGTTGGCCTGCACAGCCGCGAGACAGCCGTCGCCTGTGAGCACCGCCCCCTGGATCACCAGACTCCTCGCCGCCACCTTCGCTGTGACGCTCCCGTGTGTCACATTGCCGACAGCAGCGACCAAGACAAGATCCGTGAGAGACACCTTTGCCACCCGTGCCGTGTGCTGCCGCAGGGCGTTGAAAAACGTCTGCGGTCGCAGTAGCGACGAGAGGTCGTACGTCGCCGTCGTACTGAACGGTGCCCTTGCGCTCTCGCGCGTCGTGTTGTACTTGCGCCACAGAAGGGCGAGCCACATCTTTGCTTCCTGCGGACCGTCCATGCGGTCCAGCCAGCGGCTCGGCATACGGCCACCTATCAGCTCGGTCGCCTCCGCGCGCGTCTCTACGTCAGGGATGATGGTTCCCTCAGCCACACCGTGCAGCATATCAAAGAAGGCTGCAAGGTCCTTGATAAGTGCGGTGAGCAAGTTCACCTCGCTGATGAAGAAGACCTCCATCGGCTCTGGGTCACGCGTTTGGCTCAGCACCGTCTGTGGCACGCCATGTGCTGCAATGCCACTGTCCCTCCACACCTCCATCACTTCCCTGAGCCGCTCCCGCCATTCCTCGCCGCTCGTCTGCGCCGTACTATCCTTCTTGCAAAGCTCACGAAGCGACTCGCGCGTAGCGCGGGCCGCGTCCTCCTGCACGGTTCGGTCTGCGTTGTCGCAGAGACAGAGCAGCGCCGGCGGGTCGACGTCGGGCATGTTCGCCTGCAGCGCCGCCACCATCTTGCCGTGGTCGCCTGCGTGTGCGGCCGTCACGCCGGAAAACAGCGACGAGTTCCCCCCGAGGAGTACGCCCTCGTTGAAGTACGTATGGATGAGGAGCTGCAGAACCTTCTCATCCTCCGCATTCTCGAGGCGGCCGCCGTAAAGGCAGGTTTCGAGAAAGCCCGTGAGCGTCACCCAGTCAAGCTTCGGTTCCTTCGCCAAGCTTGTCAGCACATTCGTCGCCGCCTTCAGATCAGCCGGCGAGAACTCATAGTACTTGGACCAGCCCTGCGGCACATACGTTCGGCGCTCCTGCACAACAGCATGGAACCAGGCGAGTCCAAATAGAAGTCGCGCTCCCGCGGACGACTGTGTCGAAAGAAACGCGTTGTCCCAGAGGCTGTAGGTGCTCAGCAGGTTCTGCTTCACCCCTGGCGGGGCCTCCACGGCTACCTTATTCGACATGCGCAACAGTACACCTGGAAAAAGGTCATGTTGTTCAGTAGTGATGATAAGGCGGAAGTCTTTGTTCGGCGGGGGCATCGAGCAGAGCTCGTTCTCGAGCACGGAGGCCCAGTCCAGAACGAGGTGGAGGTTCTTGAGGAGCAGCCAGTCGCCTTGCACGGCGCAGCGCCGTATCTGCAGCAGCGCGTTGTCTGTCTGGCCACCACCAAGCGCAACCTGCACAAAGCGCTCCTTGCCCACGAGGTGCGTCGCCACATCCTGTATCTCCATGCTCGGGTCAGCACCACTGGAAGTCATCAGCAGAATCGGGGATGTAGCACTGTTGTTGAGGATCGTATTCTCGAGGGAGATAACAGGGACCAGTGACGCAAGCCCCAGCTTGCGCAGTATGATCTGCAGCGAGGTGGCGGATGCGCGGTCTGGGCGGAAAGTGTTGATCCACAGCAGCCTTTCCATTTCGAAGGTGGTCGCGCTCGCGTCCATGTTGCTGCCCGCTGTACATGACGCCAACTCAGTCTCCGGTGTGGCATGGTTCATGATGGCAGCCCACCTACTCGGGTTGCCATTGTGCCACTTCTCCGCCAGTGCTTGCCCGGGAGCGCTGGAGAGAATGCTAGCGTACTTGATCTTGCTGGATCGCGGCGCCCACTTTGGCAGCTGGGAGTCCTCAACCGCCTTCACGTTGGTAATGGTCCCCACCAGAGCGTCCCACAGCTCCTGCGGATACTCGTCTGGCCACAGACCATGCAGAACGTGAAGCCCGAAGGCGACACGATCCTTTTTGAGTAGTCCGCATGCCACGCTATGGAAGCAGGTCTTGGTGAAGTCAGCGATCAGAGCCTCCACCTTCGCTCTCGCGTCGTCGTCGCCCTGGTAGGTTTTGAGCGTCTGCGTGAAGAGGGCGATGTAGTCGTTGATGCCGTACTGATACATGTGGTTCAGCGCCTCCATGTCACGGACAATGAAGAAGAGAAGAGCCCCATGGTGCGCGAAAGGGCGGTACACCTCTCGCTTCTCATCCAGCTCCACCTGCAGATCGTGCGAGCGTGCCAGGGACTGCTGGATGTTGGATGCTTGTACCTTGACCTCATTGAGGGACTTTATGAGCTTTGTGTTCTCAAGCAGGTTGCCTTGCGACTCCGCGAGGTCGCCCAGAAGACGCTCCTCCAGCTTGCTGAGCTGCAACTGCAAATTCTCCTCCTCCTTGAGTAGCTCCACCTTCTGCTTCTCCAGCTCCGGTCGCTCCTGTTGCAGTGTGACCCCAAGAAGCTGGTCTTCGAGACCGAGGCTCGTGACGGAGAAGTTCACCTCTGCTACCAGAGCCGCTGCACTCGGGGACAGCCGCAGCTCTGACTGCCGCGAGAAGAGCATGATTCGGAAGTTGTCATGCCACTCAACTGTTTTGTTTGCCACCTGTACCACCTGCTTCGCACCTGCAGGCACGAGGTCTCGGCGCAGAATGGGGTAGAGCATAGGCACGATGTCAGCCACCTCCGTCACGATCAGCGTCTTTCCGAAGCGAATCGCAAGCTCGAGCGTGTGCGTGAAGCGCTCGTCGTACAGTGAAACCGTTTCGACAACGACGTTTGCCCTCTTCAAGTGCTCCCGCATCCACTCAACTGCCTTATTCGCCGGGTCGACGACGAGCGGCGTCTGCTCCGTGTCCAGCATGACCAATGCATTCTCCAGGCTGAGTCCATCCCCCGACAGACCCTCGGACTTGTATTGGAGAAGATCTCCCTCGGTGCGCAGGAAGCGCGTCACCTCAATAACCTCTGGGAAGCCCAGCCGGTCGCACCACATCTTGAGAAAGCGACGCCGGCCGTCCTCCGTCTCCTGGCCAAGGTAGGTCAGGAAAGCGGCGGCGACGAGAGCACGTTTTGGCATGGTGTTGTTTGCCTCACGGATTGTGGTCGCTTCAGTGGTCCATCGACCTTTCTCACCACTCAGCTTGTCCAGTAGGTCCTTCGCCTTCGCCAGTTCCTCCTCAGCGGTCTGCAGCTTACCTCTGAGACGCTCTGCCTCCTTACACTTCTCAGAGAAACCCTCGCGCAGCTCCTTAACCTTGGTATCGATCTTCTTCAGCTTCTTCTGCAGGTGCTCGAGCTTCGCTGCGCCGTCTTTTTGGTTCGTCTCAAGCTTCTCCAGCTGCTGCGTGAGAGGTGAGATGCGCTCCATGATACTTGAGTACGACACCATGGCCTTGACCCACTCCGCCATCGGCGCCGCCGCCACCGAGGCACGCTGAATGGTTTCGGCCTTGAAAAAGGAGGCGCGATCGTGCAGAAGCTTATCGACACGGCGGCGGATGTCGGGGGTCACATTTTTGACATCGAAGTCGAGAATACGCTGTTTCGCACCTCGCTCGCCAAGGAACTGTCGCATCGACTGCCACGAGACGTCATTCATACCGAGCAACGCTAGGACACCCTCGAGAACGACGCGGATCGCCTCCGGTGGGGATGGCAAGGAGCGGATCTCGCTGAGCTGCTCGCTGCGGATGGTGCTGACGGCGTCACGCGCGGCTTCCATCATCGGTTTAATACTCCCCAGTTCCGCCTCCACCTGTCCACGGCTTTTTGCAATGTGCGTCTGCTCTTCCTTGAGACGCTCCTCGAGGATGGTCGCCTCGTCCCGTTGCTCCTGAGACTCCTCCATGCTGGACTGGATCTCGTTCAGAGCCTTATCCGCGGCCTTCTGCATCTTCTCTACCTCCTTTTTCTTCTCCGCGACGTCCTTCTTCACCTTCTCGACGCTCTCCTCGGCCTCCTTCAGCTTCACCAGCCCCGTCTCCAACCTCTCCATGTTATCTTTGCTGGAGCTGCTCTTCCGGGCGAGGATGGCGCGGAAGGTGTTGAGCAGCACCTGCACATCGTGCGGAGTGGAGCGGCCGCCCATGCCTTCATGAATGGCATTGATCTCGCGGTGTACGTGGAAGCCTTTGTTCGTCGGGTTGGACTCGATCGCGGCGATTTCGCCCTTCAGATACGTCTTGCAGATCGTCTTGGTCATGTCACCACTCCACGTCCCCATCCACAACAACTCACACTTGCTCATGAGGGCGGGGTTGGAGTGCAGGCGAATCAAGAAGAGATCGTGACGGTGGTCCATGAGGAGGGCAATGCGCAGGTTGCGCTGCAGCCGCTCCACAAAGTAGGCATAAATCCCCCCCATGTGACCGTCGTTCGCCGCTTCGTCACGCATCGATGAGAACATCGTTTCCAGCTCCTCTTGTGAAAACAACCCTGGCACCTCGCCGCTGCTTAACAGGCTGTTCACGTACTCCAGAAAAGTCGCGTCGACAATGTTGTGATCCTCGAGGAGGAGGACCAGCGGCGTGTTCTGCACCGTCGCGCGCTGGATCAAGCCGCGGAGGTCAAGCCGGAACTGCTTGAGGTTGTAGTCGTGCGTCATATTGAGCGATGCCACCTCGCGCCGTTGCTGGTGCGCCGCGAGGAGAACGGCGTTGCGCCGTCCGACACCGGTGCTGCCAACCAAGATGAGATGGCCGCCCGGGCGAGCCAGCACTCGGTCGACGTAGGTCACCCAGCACAAGATCTCCGGGATGAGAGGGATGTTGAGCACCTTGAATTCGCGACTGTACTGCAGTAGCCCACGCTCTGCCTCGTCCCGCACGTCTTCGTACTTTTTCTGCACTAGCTTGAGCACCGCACGGTGGTTGGTCGCCGCTGCCGCAGAAGCGCCGTCAGCCTCGTCACCTCCATCACCTTTGCCGGCTCTCGCGCTATCGCCAGTCTTCCTACCCTCGTCGTCGCCAGTGGCAGTGGTCGGTGTTGCCTGCTCGCCAGTCGCGCCAACGGCGGCGGCACTGCTCTCCTGGTCAAACCAAGTGACGAACATCGTGGCGAAACGATCCTCCTTTGCCGGCATCGCGTAGCCGATCGTGGCGAGCTGCTCCGAGAAGGTACGCAGCGCTTGTCGACGGTCCTCAGCGCTCGGGAGGCAGTCGGTAAAGATGCGGCTAGCCTCGTAAGCGAGCACCGCCGGCAGCGTGGTGCGGGTATCGATGTGGTAGAGCAGCACATTCGTGACCCATTTGGTAAGATGGCGAGGGCTAAAGGAGAAGTGGGCGTACTCTTCACCCTCAAACTGGTGGCGCACCTTGTCGTATACATGCAGCATGAAGTGCGCCAGCCGCGTTCCCTTTTCGTAATCGTTGCCTTGGCCAATGCTCGTCTGCCGCAACAGACCTGCCCAGTAGGTGGTGTACACCTGCGAGAGACTCGTCTTGGACGGGTAGGACACGGTCACGATGCTGGCGAGCGCTAGTAGCCGCGGTGTGACCGGGTAGCGGCCGGCCGATGGAGTAGGGTTCATGCTGGCGACGATCTGCACGCGTTCAACCCCCACCCACTCGAGGTCCTGGTTGTAGAAGCCGTTGTACATGATCAGCTGCTGCAGAAAGGAGTGTAATTCCACAGTGCCGTACTTGTCCGCCTTCGGCAGATTCATGCTCTTGAGAATGATAACGACCCGCTCCCCCTCACGCGGACGGTACACCGGCCCGGCATTTGTGTTTGCCAGCACGCACGTCTGCTCAATCTTCTGAATGACGTGTGTGGAGTTCGTCTGCGCACTGCAGTTGATCGTCGTTGTGCGCAATGTTGGTCGGGTGGAGAAGACGTAGTCCAGCAAGACGCTCTTCCCGCACCCCTCCGGACCAACAACGAAAAATGGTTTGCAGTTGTCATCATCCAAGAGCGGCTGCAGCGTGGAGACGAGTCGCTTCACCTCCACTGTCTGCACCACCGGCGGGCGGCCCGCAAGCAGATCGGCTGAGGTGACCGGGGTCGAGAGGTCTGCCGTAAATTCCACAGCGCGATGGAGCGTGTCATCCCAGTACGAGTCAAAGGGGCGGCTATCGGAGCACGGCTTCTGCCCCATTGTGGTGTAGATCCAGTTCGCCAGCTTCGCCGCACTGCCGACGTTCAGGCACCCGCACAGGCCGCGCACCAGCGAGTAAGCGAAGTCCTCCACATTCTTGGTTAGCATCACATGGAGAAGACACGTCCGCAGCAGGCCCATGCGCGTCGTAGGAACAGAAAAGTCGTTCAGTCGCTGTGCCTCGTCGATAGCGGCGAAGACGTATTTGAGGATGAGTGGCTCCACCACATTCTTCGTATGCGCTGAATTGAACGCCATGCCGGACTCCACCACCGCCTCCAGCTGCACATCTTTCTCGGAGAAGAAAAGCACGCCCATGCGCGACACCGTCGCCGGCGACGCGTACTCGAGGCTGTGCGTCTCGAAGATAAAGTTCACATTGGACCCAAACTGAATACGCACACCGTTCGGCATTGTCAGTAGCTTGTTATCATCCAGCACCGAGTTGAGAGATTCAATCCACTCCGGGTCAATGTCGCCATCGCAAAGTATCCACGGACGCGCCTCTTTCGGCTGCTTCACCATGTCGCGCGCCGCCGCTGTCAGAACACCATCGTACCACTCACGTGTGTCAGGGTCCATGTATCCGAGCAAACGATGCCGCGCCATCGCCTTGGGGTTCATGACGTGCATGGGCACCTCGATCTCCATCGTCTGCAGGGCCTTGCGAAGGATGTTGAGTAGGGTACTCTTGCCGCTGCCGCTGGGACCCACCAGCACCACACCCGTGCGCTGCTGCAGAGCCTCGTACAGCTGAAGCACCTTCTTCTGCTGTGCGGGTATCAGCTGCAGGCCCAGTGCTTTAATCGCACTCGCCACTGCCACCTCCAGCTCTTTGTAAGTAACATCCCGCGACTCTACGCCGGGGAAGATGTCGCGCAGCAGACCTTGAAAGACTCGCGCATCGTCGAAGGTGAGCTTGCTGATGGTGTTGATATTCAGTGACTGCACAACGAGCTCTGATTCAATCTCCAGAGTTGCTGCAGTTCCTGTGTTCTCCTTCTTCCAGCGCTGTAACAGCGTACCGCCCAGTCGCAGAACTGCCTTCAGCGGGCGCAGGCCCCAGTCATAGTGCCGTTGTCGACTCATCAACTGCCCAGAGAGACGGTAGACCGCGACAATGCTCTTGGCCAGCTCCCGTGCATGCGTAAACCCTTCGGAGAATAGCACCGTTGATGTGATGAGCTCGTTGTCAGGCACACTCATCGCCACCTCGCGGAAGAGCTGCTTTAGATTGTCCGGCAGTCGCGTGCGACCGCCGTATCCCTTTCCAGCAGGGTTCAACGTCACGAAGATGCCAGCGTTGGCGCTCACCGTGATTTCATTGTTCAGTAGCATGCAGCTCGGCTCCTTGTTCTTGAGGGCCTGCTGAATGACTTGAATCATCTGTGAGATGGCGGACAGCTGATCGATTTTGAGGCGGTTGAACTCGTCAAAGCAGCCCCACGCACCACACTTGACAATGCCAACGAAGATTCGCCCCATCGCTTTGAAGTCAATGCCCTCATCGCAGTTAAAGACAAGCACCTGACGACCCATGGCCGAGCCGAGGGCCTTCACAGACTCCGTCTTGCCGGTACCCGCGGGGCCGTAGGGGTTGCCGCCGTAGCCGAGGTCCATCCCCTTTGTGAGGACGAGGTAGCAGCGGTCCGTCAGCGGCGTGTACACGAGCTTCGGCGCGTTACCTTGGTACTCGTACGCGTAGTCGAATTGGGTGTCGGCCATATGGACGGTGCAGCGGCACGTGCCATCCGTGGCCATCCGGTACCGCAGCTGCTTCTTCCACCACCACTCGTCCACGCTGCGGACGTTTCGCTTCATCAGGAGTTCCACAACCTCGATGTTGTGGATGGTATCGAGGATGAGCGCTTTCACCTTCAGCACGTGCACCGCATCCAGCTCTGGGGCCATGGCAATCAGTCGGTTCAGTCGACCACGGAGCGACGCGAGCAGCTGATTGAGAGACTGCGCAGCAATGGCAACTTCGGCTTCTAGAGCGAAGTGCACTCCCTGAGCCACCTGAAGGATCTGCGACGGGTAGGTAAGGACACTGTCCTTTGCGGTCGCATCTGACTGCTTCACGCAGCCGATGAGAAGCGCGTGCAATGTTTCCTGCATGCTCGCATCCAGTGCCAGAAGCCAGTCTTCCACATCACTCCCAGTAATCGTCACCGGCTTGCGCAGCTCCACCTCCTCTCCGTCGGCACTGATCATGTGTGTGATGCTAGTGTTGTCGCTGCTGAATGTGACGCTGTTGATGCCCATAAAGAGTTTCTTGAGATGCACCTGAATCACAGACGGGTTCTGGCTATGGCCGAGCATCTCGAGAAGGTCCTCATCGCTAATAAAGTAAAAGCGCGGCATCTTGCTACGCTTCGCCTCCAGGAACTCAAGGAGGGACCGTTGGCACCGCTCTATTTGTTCGAGGATGCTCTTCAGTTTCTCATTCACATCCATCTGGTTCACCAACGACATCACGCGCGGGTCTGCCTCGACTTCGCGCAAGACGCCAACGAACTCCTTGTCTACGCGTTTGAAGCGGGCCTGCTCCTGCGGCAATGCCCCGCGGGCAAAGATCGGCTCCAGGTACGCCCACCGACGCTGAATGTTGTTCAGCAGCGTGAGGCTTTGCGAGAGAGCAACTAGCTTCGATTCCCACCCAGACGCTTCGTCAGCGAAATGGACGAAGAACGGGCTATCTTTGAGTGAGTTTACCAGGGACTGGTTATCGCTGACCTGCGTCATAATCTCCTTCCAGTCTGTAATGAGGCGCACCTTGCTGGCGCTTTCTGTGGGTGCTGTGAGAGTGAAAACAGCATCGAGTGCCCACGTGCGCATGTCCTGCAACGCTTCCCGAAGCTGAATCTCGCCGTGTGCCCGAGCGTGCAGGTGTTTCAACTCGCCCTCCTTCGCGAGTAGCTCCACGTAGTGGTCGAGAATCAAGCCGAATGTAAGGCTTGTGCTGGTTGTCTCCTTGGGTATGTTGAGGAGCCGAAACATTTCGTTCCAGTGCTCCGTCATCCACCCTTCGCCGCGAACAAACTTCAGTAGCGGCACTACATTCGCCCAGTCCGTGATCATGTTCAGCAGATAGGCAGCAATAGGGTTGTTCGTGGTGTTGCCTGTGCTCGCTGCGTCACCGCTTTCCTTGTTCTCCTTCCTCTTCTTGCCCTCTCCGGTCTTGTCCTTTGCACCCACGTCGTTGCTCTTCATCTCGTTCAGCCTCGTTTGCCATTCCTTGCAGAAGTCCTCGAACTGAAACGTATGCCCACGAAACGTGAGCCAATCCTCAGTGCGCAGCTTCTCGAGCTCCTCCTCAAAAGAGTCGTAGAGTGACCACATGGCACGCGTCGACTCCACATCTTTTTTGGTGTCCCGCAGCACTCCAAAGACCGGCTTCACTTGTCCAAAGAACTCGCACTTGGACTCAAGCTCCTTCGCCTGGAGCTCGAGATCAGCCAAGTCATGCAGCTGATCCTTAAGAGACTGAAGCGCCTTGCAAATGGTCTTGGTTTCCTTGCCCGCAAAGGACTGCATCAGCTGTGTCTTATGCCGCTTCCACCCGTCCGCGAAGCGCTGCTCATCTTTCAAGAAGCGCTGGATGAGGCCATTGAGGGAGACACGCATCTTCGATACCGCATCATCCATCACTTTCGTGTGAGACGCCATTGCGTCCTTCATGTGGTCCCAGCGGGTGCGGGTGGCGCCTATGTCGATGGAGGTGCCGACATGGTTGCGCAGCTCCTTGTTCTGCTCCAGCACCTCCCCCAGCTTCTTCTCGTAGGTGTCAACTTGCTCCAATGACTCCTTGTAGCGCTTATTGGCCTCTCCGACATCGTCCATAGTCGTTGGTTGTCTCTCTACAATGTTTGACACGCGTAGAACGAATTCGTCGATGTCACTGAGCGAGGTCTGGATGTGGCGACGTATTCCGTTCAGCAGTGCCTCCTCCAGGCGATGCAGATGCTCCTCGATGCTTGCGCGCACGGGAACGGTGCTGATGGCAAAGCAGTCGATCTTCATGATGTCCTCGATCTTTCCTACCTTTTCTCGGTGCTCTTCCACAGTACGAAAGCCCTGGCTGATCTTCCCTGACATCTTCTCCATCCACGCGTCTGCAATCGAGTCCAGGTGAGGGGAGCCGTTGATGCCGCATAGGCCGACAACGATGTGCGAGCGAAACGCTTTACGGACGCGGTTGAGCTTCGCAAAAAGCTCCATCGCCTTTGTGTGCACTGTGAGGATGCGGTCGTTATTAGTGAGCGGCATCAGGGGGTACATCTCATATAGCGTGCTCGCGTCCTGCCGTTTGGGCTGCAGTCCGCGGAAGCGCAGCGGCACACTTACAAACTCACGAAGTTTGACGTAGTAGGCCTCGCGGATGGCCTCCAAGCTGGGCTTGAAGTGCACAACTCCCTGCCTCAGTACGAGTTCCACCTTAAATTCCGTCATTTCCTCGTGCAACCGCTCCAAGCCGCGGCGATATTGGTACTCGAGAGCCTTGTAGATCTGCCCATCCCAGTGCCGACGCCAGTCGTCGTGATCGCCCAAGCGCTGCCTCGCGAGGAAGTCCTCCATCCTGCTGCGCAGGTCGTCGACGGTGATGCGCCACTGCTCCATCTGCGAAATGAGGTCAACGTCCATGAGGGCAATCACATGCTGGCCGAACTCCTCGTGAAAGCGGCGGACCTGTCGGTTGGCATTGCTGAGGGCCTCAATGGTGTTCTGGAAGCGCAGGTTGGTGCCCTCAAGTTCTTGGTAATTTGCGACAGGCACAGCCCTCGAAGCGGTGCCGTCATAAAGCACCTGCAACACGCTCCTCTCGATAGCAGGGACAAGCATCCGGCGTGTGCACGGGAGAATCTGTGCAATCACTGTGTTGTGATTGGCGACGCACTGCTGTGTACGCAGGGCTGCGGCGCAGAGATGCTCACAGGCGGAAATCGTGCTCTCGGTGCTGCTGCTCAGCCTCCACAGCTGCGTACCTGCTGGCCCATCTTCCGACGCACTATTTCGCCGATCGCCAGTGCCGCCACGGCGCCGTTCCTGGTCTTTCTGCACCTCGGCATCGCTCAGCCACGCCCGTACGTTGCGCACCTCCTGCATAAAATTGCGCAGTGATACATGCACTGTGCACGTCAACAGATACGGTTGTTGCTGCTGCAGCTGTGCATCCTGGACCTTCGACACCACGACGGCGTCTTGAAGTTCCAGCATCTTCTTTGCAGTCGATTCCACGGACGCACACCAATCCTTCATGGCGTCCGCCTCTTCCTGACTTGCCTTGCGAATCAGCTCACGCGCGTGAGCCGTCACTTTCTCCGTTAGAGTATCTGTAGAGCCGAACACCTTGGCTGCCTCCTCAGGTATCATCACGCACTCTGCCACGCACCCTTTCGCTGCACGTAGCTTCTGCAGTGGCGTCGTCGCGCGTCGACTGTTGTTCTCAAACCGGGCGTACACGCGATTCAGCTGCTCGACAAGGTACGTGGCTACGCCGTCCATTTCGCGAGTCACAGCACTACGCACCTCACAGGGGCGCAGCAGCGCGCAGTGCTTCCGCAGAAGACGCAGCTGCGCGTCCGAAGCTGGAGATTGAAAGAGATGCTTTACGCGGTTTCTTAGGGAGGGCTCTGTAAACGAGAACTCCTTCTTAAATTGCGCGACTCGCGACTCCCACGTCGTGGCGGACACGCCACGCATGTCGACAGCATTCACCTCCGCAAAGATATGCTCGGGGTGCAGAGTCGACGGAACCGCCTCGCCCAGTGCCTGCATGCTCGCAAGCGTCTCACGAATCCGCAGCACTGTATGCAGGCGCTGCGCGAAGGCGTCGAGGCTCTCGTCATGAAACATGTGACCCTCCCAGCCGACCCAGTCCTGCCGTATCAACTGTGCAACCGTCCTGTTCCACTGTTTGCAGAGGTCGACAGCGCAACTCAGCTCCTCGACAGGCATCCGCCATGGGGCCCGCCAATCGGGGCTGTACAGATCCACCTGGCCACGCAGGTACTCCCTCAAGTCACCGGAGACTATGCTCAGCAGTGACAACGTGATGGCCTTGGCGCGGTCTGTGTTTGTAGAGCGGTTTTCGTTCCAGTAATGGGCCAGCGTACGGTGTACCATACGCAGTGCCTCAGAGGCCTCAGTAAGGTTGAATGACCTAGAACGCCACGCGGCTGGGAGTTCAGCCTCCACAGAGGTGGCGGCATTTGACGCGAGTGCCTGTGCCCACAGACGTGTGTCAATCCAGACCTTCGCCAGTTCCCCCTCCGGCAACTTCAGCGTGCTGTACGAGTTCCGCAGCATCGAGTCATCCAAGCTTTGAAATGTCGTACCGTTCACGGTAGACTTCGGCGCGGCGGTGGCGACCTTATCCTCCAACTTGGAAGTGCCAGAGCGGTGGTGTGTCTGCGCACCTTCGGCCACATCGCCGCTTGGCGCTGCTTCGTCATCCGTGTCCTCGTCGGCTTTAGTGGTTTCCAAGGCCGTCGGCGTGGCAGTTTCCGCCTCAGCCACAACGGACGAGGAAGTCCGCGAAAACGCTTTCACACAGATCGAACCTTGAAGCACAACGTCGCACCGGGTCCCTTGAGAGCACAGAAGGGATGGAAACTGTACAATGGCGCGTGCGCCGTTTTTAGACTCTGCCACAACATCTTGGTAGAGCATCTCCACCATCTCCGCCACACCAGGAACCTTTGGCAGTGCATCCACGCACGGGCTGCTGATGTCGTCCTTGCCAGACTCACTGCCCGCGCCCAGCGACACGCCCGATTTGCGCAGCAGCTTTGAGAAAGAGACGCTCTTGTCAGCCAACTTCCCAAACTGTGTCTCCTCATCCTCCCCGGTAAGCCGCACGGAGGCAGTGCGGCTGCCGGTGACATCTCGCACAAGTGCGCTGCATAGCGCCTGTACCTCAAGCTCTAGTTTTGTATCGGGCCCCAAAGGTGCAAAAGAGATCAGCAACCAACCGTCGCCGCGCCGAGACTGTACATGACCACAACGAATGTGGAAGTGGCGCTGCGCGGTGCTGACCAACTGCGACTCGATCGATACAAAGCCTGACATGTGCGTCGGGTGGAAGCCCACCGAAATGGTTTTCGTATGCGTGGCGGTGTGTCTCCTCTGATGAGGCGGTCCGTCTTCTCCACCGTCTCCAGCGGACGAGAAACGTCGTCACAACACTCGTCAAAACGAGACACCTTCAAAAAAAAAAAAACGAACACCGCCAAGTGAAGGAGGAAAACCACAGACGCAAGAGGGCTTTACACACTCACATACGCATGTGCGCGCGTGTATCGTCTCTGTCTGTACCCCCACTCCACCTCCTCCGACAGACACCACACACACACACACACACCCTTTCACGCACTCGGTGCACAGTGAAAGGTATATATATATATCTCTGAGGTAAGGAAGGAGCAGGACACAATTCGGATCGAGGCGGAACAGAAAACAAGGAGAGCAGTTTTCGATTTCGCTCCTTGTGTATACAGACGACAGGGGGGCGATGTCGTCACACCCTGCACGCGTCGAGGAACCGAGCGTGCGTAGGGGGTTTTGCGGAACAAAAAAAAAAAAGAGCACAGCAGTGTGCACACGCGAGCACTGCACAGCTACCAGAGTGTCCCACCCGCGAAGCGGAAGACTATCGAGACAGCAACAACTCACGACAACGCCGAGAGAGAGAGAGAGAGAGAGAGAAGGAATAGTGTGGGAGTGTCAGTGATGTGATGGATAAGGAAGATGGAGATGGTTGGTTACAGATGTAGCTTCACTGCTTTCACGTACACAAGCTCGTGCGCACACGTACACAAAGCGACTACTTGAGAGTCGCCCGTAATGGCAGCGTGCGCACGCCAAAATAGGTTAAAAGAGGGCGTACGAGATGGCGTTGTCAATGTTGATGCGCCACCACACGTGTACTCAGATAGAGGCCACGCCAGCATATGTTGTCCCGGGGATGGTGAAAGTAACGGGAGACGCAGGAATGAGGGAAGAGAGACAGAGAGATGCACATTGAAGAAGTGAAAAGGGAGGAGGACGGCAATGAGGCCATCCATTCCTATCAAAACTCAAGGGGAGATCTCTCTCTCAGACCCCTGTACGACTCACCAGTCATCCTTTCATGTGACGCAATTTCTGTATGTTTGCACCGCTTGCGTGTGTAACCACTTACATCGCCGCAAGCACCTTCCACTCAGCCTCAGATGCAGCAGAACCGTCACTTTAGTTTGTAGAAGACCTCATGTCTTCATCTCTGACGTCGTTCTAATCAAGAGCGTCACAACGGAAGTCTCAGCACAGGTATGTGCACGTACACCAAGTTTGCGTAGAGAACCTCGATGGGTTCGATCGACCTTACAAAGGGGGGGTCCGATAATGCGGTGCTGCGAGTGTGAAGCACAAGGAAAGAACCAGCAAAAATTGTTTTTTGTTTCCGTCGGGTGCACTGCACAACGTCTACATCACAAATACCATCACCGCTGGTGTCGCATCGCCATCTGCCGACGCGCCTTGGACACTAGTTCACTTGAGGTTTTCAAGGCTCCCCTCTTCCTTTTCCCTTTCTACTTCCTTTTCATTGCCCATTCTTCTTGAGCTGGCTGCGATTGTGCAAGACGATCAACAGCAAAGAAGCAGATGCAAGTGGAGAAAGGCAGGGAGACCCATTGAGACGGTCACAAGTTCAAGGCAGAGGGCCATTACAAAGGGAGGCACACGCAACACAGAAGAGATGAGACATCAAAAATGGTGCCACAAGTTCACCAAGCACAGACAAAAAAAATTACAGAAACGTGCACGCACAAGCTGACACGCTGCGAGACACTCGGCCCTATCTACCTCTCCTCCGCGTCTCTCTCTCACACACACAGTCCGCCAATGGAGATCAGGGGGATGACATGAGGAACACCGCAAGGAGAGCACAAAGACAACGCGCGCGCACAGGACGACTGCGGCACGTACGTGAAGGAAGTCGAGAAGGCAAAAAAAAATTGCAGCACGAGCTTCAGTACCACGAAGGTGGTCACATGATCACACGTGTACGACGTCAAAGGAAAATCGTCAAGATAGACGACGTGCAGCAGAAGGGAGATGGGGAAGGGCATGTTTCCGCACCCCTGCGAGACACCGTTTCGTGCCCCACCTCTTCACCCAGCCTCACTCACAGCGAAGAGGCTGTAGGGAAGCGTCCAAGACTGCGTAAAGGAAAGGTGCTGAGTGCCGCCAGCAACGCTAACACGAAGAGAAGCAAAAAAAGAAATACAAGAGAAAGCACACCACGGACAACGGACGCACAAGCACAGCACCTCTGTTGCTGCTGCTGTTTGTGTTGGTGTTGGTGGTGCCACGTGTGTCCCTTCCCCTTTCTATGGCATACAACATGGGTTCAACTCTACAGACATACACAGTCGGCTCGCTGTCACACGGCACCCATTCGCATGCTTCTACCCCCTCGCTGTGGCCCAGGATCCCCCCACCAGTTACCATCGATGGCTGGGGCTGGATACACTCGAGTCACACGAGCACGTTGCCTATCATGCGGATGGCACAAGCCAGTTCACTGTTGCAGGTCAGCCCGAAGCAAAGCCATTCAAGGCCTGTCCGCCCACATCCGCAGCGATATATCGCCCTGGCCTCCCTCTGTGGTAACTGACTTGGCCTTGTCATCGCCACGAGTGCTTCGGCACTGGCAGAGGCAAAAGACGGAGAAGGGGGCGGGGGATCGCTTGGCCTCCCCGCAGAGTAGAGGTGCACTGGACGCTGAGGATATCACGCTTTGAGGTCGTGACAGCTGACCAAGGGTGAAAGGAAAGCATAGATATGCCTACAGCAGACGCCGCTACCTAAACAGAGAGAGAGAGCGCACCTGCTCGAGCCAAGCCAAGGGAAACCGAGAGCGACGGAGAACCCCCCGTTCAAGCGAGACGTCATGGGCCAGTATGTGGTTGCGCCAAAGACGTAGAAGAGAGAGGTGTCGAAGCGAGTACACCATAGCACACAAGCACGCGTCCCTTTTTTCCCCGCAACAGCCAATACGTCCACACATACGGTATCTAGCCCCTTCCACGTCACCCGATGGCCCTCCTCCCTCCCCCCTCACTTCAAGCATGGATGCCACAACCCGCCCACGCTTTTCACTTCTCTCTCTCTCCTGCACTGCTTGAGCCACTTCAGCTCAGCAGAGGTTCTAGCTTCGACAAGGTTCCCCAACGAACCAGCCACACATGCCAACCTGTCTCCCCTCCCCCCTCCGCCCTTACTCTATGTCCTCAGCCCACCGTTTTGCTAGGTGCTGTGGTGTGTGTCAAGTCCGCCAAGACGTGCTCTTGTCCCGACTCTCTCAACCAGTCACGGAACATAGATGTGATGCGTTGGTGCAGCTCATCTACAAGGTCGTTGCGTCCCGCCTCCCTCAGCTTCCCAGTGGCATCCGCAATGGTATCGTTCACATCACGTATTCGCTGCAGGCGGCGGTTCGTTGCATCGCGATACGGAGCCGGCAGCGGGCACGGGTTTGTGCGGGTAACGTTGCTGAGGTTCGCAGACTGCGTTAAGGGGAAGGGCATACTTTGAAACTCCGAAGGCGGCAGAATCGATTCGTGACTGGGCAGACCCACGTTCCATACGTTCAGCAGTGGGCTAATGCCGGAGTTACTGATGTGCTGCTCCATGGCAGGATAAAAAGAGTTGTACGGCGCAAATCGCACCCCACTCCCGGAAGGCAAATATGTCGCGCCGTTCGCCTCATTGCTGCTCGCGCCTGATGCTCCCACCTCGTCATTCGAGCTCTCATTCAGAATGAGAACTGGAGGTGTGTTCACACACACGTATAGCGTCACATTGGTGCAGTTGCTCACGATGATCGCTCCACAAAGAGCAGAAATGGAGCAGTGATGGCAATTCTGCACAGTCAGGACGCCACTCACCGGGCCCAGTGAGACGGTGCAATTTGTCAGGGAGCTAAGTATGGTGTGGGGGAGCATCGAGGGGGCGTAGATGTGCGTCTGCGCGCAGTTCAAGATGGTTAAGTTAGATGACAGGAGGCGTGATGCCATATCCGGCAAAAGGGTGTATGGCGTGATGTGTACCGTGCCGACTAGATTCTGGATGGTGATGTTGTTGAAACCAAAGGCGTTCGCTGCCACGGTGGTGCCACTGCCCACCTTCTTTATGTCGCCGTTGGAGCGGATGCGCACTCGCAAGTACTGCGAAAGAACCGCAATGTCGATCGTCTTCTCGTTAAACTGCCAGAGAAAGCTGATACTGGGTCCGAACGGTTGTTCAACACCGTTGACCACCTCGCGAAGCAGATATCCAAGCTCCGCAGCGTCAGCCATAGTCAGACGAGACGCACGCGTAACTGCGACGGCGCTGATAAAGTCGTGCAGATGCTGCCGCACGTATTCAGCTACCGCCTCTGATGTGACCTTGTTCGGCGCGCCTGCCCGCTTGCGCTCTACGAACAGCTGACAAAGCAAAAAGATAAGAAGCCCCGGAAGGCTGACCTGTCGCGCGGTGGAGGCGGCTGGCCAGCGGCCTTGATCCACGGCACCACCCATCTTCTGCAGCAGGGCACGGTTGCTTTCCTGCCGCAGCTGAGCCACGCTCGTCCGCTCTCCACCGGAATAGGCTGGTGTGTTTTGGATGCAGCCCCCGCTTAATGCAAAGAAGACGTCAAAGATAGCGTAGGCGGTGGACTCGCCCAGCCCAAGCACTGTCATCGCCATCTCCTTCCACTTTGCCAGAGAAATAGACGTCTTGTTGCCGGCACTTTGCAGCACCTTGAGCACAGACGCCGTCGTCAGCCCGCTCGGCGCACTCAACAGCGCACCGCAGTTTTCAAAGAAAACGGGGTTCACGCAGAACACCGCCTGCGTCGCTGCAGTTGAGCTTCCGGCATCGACACCGCTCCCACTTGCGCCAGTGAGCTGGCTGGAGCCGCTGACGCTACGGCCAAACGAACCGCTTGGTCTCCGCGGCATACCTGTGTATACAGGTTTCTGGGAAGGAAGGAGGGGGAGGGGGACAGTTACAGCCGCCCACACAGGCAATACACCTTCGACGTGATCTCCACTACAGACGCCAGTCCCTCGTTGTTGAAAGACAGCTAGTGTGGAGTGGTGCACGAGGGGCCACAAACGAGAGAGAGAGGGAGGAGAAGGGAGGTATGGTCGCAGGTGGCGCTCATGCACACGCAAGTGTGATGGCAAATTGATCATGTCCCCAAGCCGAATCAGCGAAAAACGCAAGCGTGAATAAGTAAGACGCAAAAGCCTTCGATCAACGCACACTCCAGCGCCGGAGCTCCGGTGGCGTGGTTAGCAAAACGGTGGTGTCCCCACTTGCTACACCCTTTCCTCCAACGCTTCCCCTTTCACCGGATTCGGTTAGACCTTACGTGCTTCATATCCCTTGCGCGCTAGCCCACACAGCCTCACGGCACCTCTGTGAGAGCGGCCCAGGCGTGTGGTTCCACACGCCACAGCCAGGGTGTTGATGATGCCTGTCAGCCGTGCAGACGCATGGTTGGCTGCACCTGCATGGCCAGTCGTCGCAAGCCCACACTTTGACGTATACGTTCATATATATATATTTTTTTTTTTTGTAGTGGTCTATTTTTTTTTTTACACACATGAAAAATTACGAAACCCAAACAGCAAAGAATGCCCTTAGCAGACACAAAGCCTGATTCCCGCCGTTTTTATTGTATAGCCTTTCCCAACCTGTCGGTCAGCGTACGTACACTCCACCACAGATCACCTTGCCTCCGTTGCATCACGGCTATGCCAAGGAGAGCAGGGGAATCCAACGTCGCTTGGTACCGCTCAGCACAGTGCAATGCACATTGCATACAGCACAGACTAGGTCCAGGGCCACGCTCGACATTACCTCAGTACTGTCAGCACAGAAAAAATAGTAGGTGGGTGCGTATCCGTAAATAATGGGCGCGATGCGTCGCGAGCTGGCACAGGCACGCTTACGACTACTCGCCTCTTCGGCAAAGCACCCGCAAAAGGTGTATCCAGCGGCATCAGGAGTCCACCAGTCGTACCCGAGGGCAGGCTGTGTAGGCTGCTTGACTTCCCCATACAGCGTTGGCGCTGAACCCTTGGTTATCATGCGCTGACGTGACTGGAAGCATCCCCAGATCAGACAATATGAAAAGAAAAAAAGAACTTTCAATTCAACACCAAAATGGAAAAGAGAAAGGGAGCACAAACGTGCCCCCCCCCACCACCATCAGCAAAATGCAAGGTATAAGAGAAAAAAAGGATTGGCTAAAGTAGCAGAAGCCTGAGCAAGCGCTATTGTTGAATGATCTCCCCTCTTCTTCTCTATTGGCGGACTCCCGTGTGTGTGTGTGTGTGTGTGTGTGTGTGTCGTTGTCCCTCCGATATGAGCTGTAGAGACGACTGCCACCGGTGCACGCACCAAATGAGCGGGTATACAACAGACAGGCACACGTGTCGGCATCCGCCCGGCAAGCACTGCCCAGTAGGAGGCAGTGCCCCGCCTTCTCCGAGAGCGCTGAAGAGACGCATCAAAAACAACAACAGAGGCAGCGGCAGGGTACGGCATCTGAAAAGAAAACGCAACGAAAGAGAAATCGCACACCATCGGCGTGCATGACGGGGGAGGGGAGGGAGGGCGGCGCTGATGGGAATAAGAAGGGTATCCCTTTTCTGTGTACAATTCTTTCCTATTCACTGGAAGAGAGAGAGAGAGCACCCTACAAACATCGGTGCCACCGGTGTGCTGGTTATCCGACAGCGTACATACCACGCGCAGAAGTACAGTTCGAATGCACGAGGGTTTGCGCAGGAAAGGAGCTATGCGTCTCGCCCTCTCTCTCTCTCTTCTTGTGTCTCTCTGTGTGTGTGTGGGTGTGTCTGTGTGTGTGCGTGGGCCTTTTACGTGTGCCGTAAGAAGAAAAATGTGTCGGCGAGCGAGCGAGAGCACGGCTCCACCCCCACCACCACCACCAAGACAGCCATGAGTGACATTAGCGATCGAACACTAACACACACGCACACATACACAGAGAAAGAAAAGTACAATGGAGAAGCATTCGCATCATGCGAGGAAACACAACTCCTGAAAAGCAGGAGGGGCATGCGTCGTAAAGACGAAAGGAAAGGGAGGGCATGCGAAGCAAGCAAGACTTAGTAGCTGAAGACGTAAAGGGGAGGGGTGGGAGAGATGTTGCGCAACGTTCTGCACAACGCAAAGCACTCAAGTTGACACGTAAGCCAATGCCGCCGACACACGCCCGCTGCGGTCCACGTGTGCAGCAGACGAGTGGCGTCTTGGGCAACGAAGAAAGCGAGAATCCACCCGAGCTTATGTGCGACCCGGTATTTTTCCTTGTTTTGACCGAAGAAGAAGCAGTAGCAGCAGTGCACAAACGTTTGCCGCTTGCCCACCGCCCCCGCTGCCCCTGACCCTTCTCTCTCCTCCATTTCCTACGTCACATGCCTGCGCACCAACAAGACCTCCTAGCACACTCTTTGAGCGTAGAGAGGCAAGCACGCATGCCCATCTGTGCAGAATGATGACTCAGAAAATGGACAAAGCAACTTCGAAGTGGTTCAGGGAGTGGAACAGAAGGAAACCGTGGAGATCCATATAATACACAGCATGGGTATATATATATATATATATATATATATACATACCCAAGTATAAAGCATATAGACACGTGAACTCTGGTGCAAGTGAAGTGCTCCCTTTGCAAGGGTCCGCATAGTGGCGAAAACATATGTGCCGCTCTCCCTGTTGAGGGTCTGTCTACGGTGCTCGTCGATGCTCGCGCCGCGATGAGGTTGCCAATTCGATCCCTTCACGTACGCTTCTCGAACGCGAGCTGGATGACCTGAATTTCCGTGTCGGACAGCAGATCCACCCCGTGGTCGACAACGCGCCACCAATCAAACAGACGCATCTGATACGGATACAGTTTCCCTGCATTACCCACCACCTCATCTGCCGTAGCACCGGTTTTGTAGAGGCAGTACTGGCAATATCGATCCATGAACTCGAACCGCGGGTGAGCGTTCGTGTAGCGGCCGGTATCCTTGTAGTAGAAATGCCGCGGCGGCTTGCCCGGTGGTGGGCGTCGAAAGCGACTGTCCACCTGCATGCCCTCCTCGAGATAACCGACGTACTGAAACTTCGTTTCGATATCGAACCTTCTTCTCCCGACCTTCTTGGACACCGGTAACTCCTCCTCGTACCCGCCTCGATCCCACAGCCGCGTCCACGGGTGCTGCCGGTACATCTCCAGCCCGGCGTCGCGAAACTTGCCCGGCGCCTTCGGGTCTGTATACTCCTGATATCGATCCTTCATGCCGGGATGGGTGACAAGGTAGCCAAGCCACATGGACGGCCCCGGATTCGACAAGACGAGCTGCCCGAGAAACTGGGACTGCAGCAAGCCGTCCGCCCAGTGTTCTGTGTTGCCAAAGTGGCCGACATACGTGTGCACCGGAAGACCGTACACATCCAGCACTGCGTGAATGACGCACGACAGCTCGCCGAGAGGGGATGGGAGGACGTAGCGGCGCACGTCCAGGATGGGGTAGCGGGTAAGGAGAGCGCACCCGTATGTGTTGTCGAGGACGGTGGGGCCGTAGTCCGTATAGCGGAAGCCAAGGTGGTACGAAACATAGTCGACAAGATCGCGGTTGCCGTTCGAGAGATGCATGCTGTCACTCTCGAGCAGGCCGATCACGTTGGCCTTCGTCTTCCGAAGCTCCTCCACGATGCGGGAAAAGGAGTCGACGTTGTAGTTGTCCAACCCGAAATGAATCGTCCAAATCGCGCCAGAGAAGAACGTCATCGCCTGAGCAGCCCCCCAGACGTCCACGCGGTCCTCGTGGCTGAGATGCGTCAGATGAAATTTGGGGTCCACCGGAACGCCGTCCTTCGACTCCGTCACGTTCTTGCCCATACTCGTGATTGCATACTCCCATTGCCCCTGGTAGTAGGCCTTCTCAAAGTTCTTCATGTACGGGTCAGTGACGATGTTGTGCGCCTTGCGCAACTCGATCAGCATCCTGTGCAAGTGCAGCACCTCCTCTTGAAACTGGATAGCCGTCTTCTTGTTCGCTGGGAATGACGCGTCGGCGCAGCCCATGGTAACCCGCTCGCCGAATACACACACAAAAGAGAAAACAATGATGACGACGACCATTAGCGGGATGGTGCGCTGCTTCCGCGCAGCAGCGACGTCAGTGATGCCCGCCGCGACGGCACGAGAGTTGCGGATGCGACGCGCCACAGTCCACGCGGTGAGGTACAGCATGCCAACATGTGCCAGGATGAGAGGCCTCGACTTTTCACGCACCAGCCACGCCATCGGCACAAATGGGTAAGAGATGCAGAGTGCGTAGAGAATGCACAAGGACGTCACGCATATGAGCCATGTGAGCTCGAAGGAGAAGAAGAAGGAGCCCTCATCGTCAATAGCGGCATCCGTGCTCATCACTTCTGCGATCTTTGCGAAGCGGCGGTCGCGCTGGTGCACCCACGTCACCTCCATCACGAAGGGGAAGAGCACACCAATGCAGAAGGTGAAGCCGAGCCCGCCCATAAAGGCCAGATGCTTGCTACCCCAAAATGTCTCTTGGGCCTCCCAGTACTTCACATCCACCTGCTTCCTCGGCGTCTCCATAGTGACCGGGTACCCGTCGTGCGGCACCTCATACGTGAAGTTTGTCTGCCTCGTAGCAAACAGCAGCAGTGTAGTGCTGAAGGCCAACAGCACACCGAAGCGGACCCAGGAACCGCCGAAGACTACGCAGAGCGCGCGTCGCACGACCCCGGGGTTACCCTTGGGATGCAGCAGCACGAGCGCGAGAGGAAGAACGTCTGTAGAGTAGTACAACCCAGCTGTGAAGACGCCTGCGATAACGAGATTCGCTGGGAACGGCTCCACCGCAACCATCCGCGGGATGTAGTTAGGGCAGTGAAAGAACGTGATGCCGATGCCTGTGATGCACCCCCACAAAACACCTAGCAGCGCCTGGGGCACCGGTGTGTAAAGCGTGGCGATGGGCGCCGCCGTGTTCTCGCTGCCTTCGTCCATTTGGTTCAGACTAGAGTTAACGCCGCGCATCTTGGCAGCATCAGCGACCTTCCCACCAATGCAGTCGGCATACGCAGCTTCACGGCCGCTGCTCGAGGTGCTCACCGTCAAGTCCTGGATCACCTGGTAATCGTTATCAGTATACGACTCGTGCATAAGCAGTGTCGGCGTGCTTATCTTCGGGGTAGACAGTGCTCTGCACTGCTGCTGGACCTTCTCTTTCAGCGCAGTACCCATCATGGCATGGCGGTAGATGATGGTGGTGAAGATCAGGCCCAACAAGATGCCGTAGATGCTGCCGTAGAAGGGGTCTGTGAAGATGGGTGACAGGCTCACATGCTGCACACGGAGAAGCATGCAGAGAACCAGCCCAAGAGGCATTGTCATTATCATACGGTGACTGTCATCATTACTCCCCGCCCCTGAGCGCCTCAGTATCGCAGTGGAGGGGTATAGAAAGCGCGTGTAAAGCGCCAGCGAGAGCAGCAGCGGGCCCACAGCGACCACAAAAATCTTCTGGACGGGTTTCCGGCGGATGACCTGGTGGAAGTGAGAGAATGACGCCAGTGCATAGAAGAGAACGTACATAGGCGTTGTGCAATGACTGAGGCCGATCGGCACATGCGACGGCTTCAGCCAGGTTTGCGCAAAGGTGCACGGCCCTGTTGCCCATCGACGGAAGGCGGTTATGCGCAACAGACACGGAGCACCAAGCACCAGCACAAAGGACAACTCCCACGACAGCGACATGGAGATGAGTGGCATAAAGTACATGTGCTGGATGAGGTGCGCCGCCATTTCGAAAAACATGTGCGCCCAGTACACATCACAGATCCACAATGACAGTTGCGATGGTGCACTGCAGAAGCTGAAGCTGTGCAAAATCACGTTGTTATCGAGGAAGAAATCGCCCGTGCTGGTACGCGCTGGCGAGGTGAGCAGCTTCGTATCCTCAGCAGAGGCACCACTGTCGCAATCCAGCATCGTGTCGGTATCCCCCTTGAGCACTGGCACCTTAACGAAGACACTACCGTCACCACCCGTGTGTCCGTCCTTGGTGCTCTCCTTCGCACCGTCATTCTGCTGCAGCCATGTCGGTCTCCCAGCATGGTGGGCGTGATGAGCCCAAAGCTTCTGGTAGAAGATCGGTGGCCCGCTCAGCCACCACCCCTCCTGCTTCAGGTCAAACCAAGCCGAGCCATCAAAGACGATGCTGAAGAAGAAGAAAATCCACTCGCAGATGCTCGATAAACTGAACGAACCGTTCGCGCACGTGCGGAGGTGATAGCTATCGCAGCACATGACGCCGATGATACCAATGACCTCGCCACAGAGGCAAATGCGCTTGACCGCGTATGACGCGGCAGCGTCTTGCTCGGTAGCGTAGATGGACATGTTGAACTGACTGCGTCGAACCAACACCGTGATGGTCACATGTAACACGATACAGAAGGTGAGGGAGGTGCAGAAGTTGAGGCTGTGGTACGTGAACGGCTCGGACATCACTACACAGTAAACGGCGGCCCCAATGAGTCGACAAGTATCAACCCAAAACGCCAGGAGCGCCAAGAAGGCATTGCTGCTGAGGAAGGCCTTCCACGAGCTGCGGAAGCGTTGCATGTCCTCCATGCCACGTGAAGCTCTTTGCCAGAAGACGCTAAACAAAGAGATGCTGGCACCTAGGCGGAAAAGGGCGCCCAAAGCAAAGGCCATCTGCCACGTCTGCCTTTCCGGCATCTTGTCACCGACGGTGGCACTGATGCTAGGCCAGAATTCGTAGTGGTTCTCCCCGCATGAGGTCCTCACAATATCGTTCCAGTGGAGGGCAGCGGCCATGTAGAGACAGGCGAACAGTGCATACCCCGTGGTCAGGGCATAGATCAGCGCCGCGTACGACGATGAAATATAGAACACGTGTCGCATGTTTTTTTCTCTACCTCTGTGTGTGCGTCTGTGTATGTGTGAGCATGAGGAGAGAGGCTGGTGTGTGCTGGCAGAGAAAGAAGCAGGCACACAGCAAGGTGCAGAGAAACGGCAGAAGCAAGGGGAGAAGGGAACTGGGATCCTGAGAGACAGAAACGCCGTCTTCGCGCATGCAGCGTAGAGGTGTAGCGGAATGGGGTGCAAAAGATGCGAAGAGACAGGGAGGCAACGAGCAAGTAAGACACGAGCGAGAGAGGCGCGAGGAGAACCACACCTGAACACGCATGAGACCGAAAAAGAGCGAGTATTTGTGTTGGAAAGTTTTCCGCAGATATGCAGGCGGTAAGCGGAGAAGGATTGCAGCAATAGAAGGACTGAAAAGGGAAGGCACCGACGCACAGGCAAATGCACCCCTCCCACAGGGAAGAGAGCTAATGCCGAGATGCCCTTCACCTGGGCTACCTTGAGTGTGGGGGGTGGCGGACGAGCGACAGCAATGCGCACAAGCCCACGTGAATGCTTCATGGGAGGAGCACACCTCCAGGCGTATGCTGGTTCGCTATGGCTGTGCTTTCATGGTTCTACTCACGATGTGGCAGTCCGCAGCCTAGTCTCCAGCGCACCACATTGCACGTGTTACCCCTTCACGCTTCCCGCTAGGAGCTGCGCCACACGACATTGTCCGCTGAGCGTACGTATTCTGCCGTAGTCTGGACGTGGTGATGGCTACCTAGAAAACCAAGCCCGGGTCTGGTATTTCCACATGTGCCCACTGAGCCATCATGGCTCGCATCCGCGCCGGCGCGCGCAGTACATTTTGCGTCCACGCCGTTTGCAGCGGTTCTAAGGGCCCCCAGGGTGTCCTCAGGTGCGATCTGTAGGGATATGTGGGTCCGCGTCGAGGAAGACCTTCTCACCATGTTGTCCCAAGACCATGAACATGGGAACAGCCCATCGAAACCTGAGCCGTGCACTCACACACCGAGCGCGACACGAGGCGTCTAGAAGTATGTTGTGAAGCAGCGCCACCTACACCGACCACTCGCGAGGTGGATATTGCTGCATTCGCTCTTGATGTCACGAGCAAGAAGCGTAGAGACTGTACTATATATATATATATGTGTGTGTGTGTGTATATATGTATATGGGTGTGCGTATGTATGCGTGCACTCGTGGGCCGTGCGCCACGGTGTGTAAAGTATGGGAGGTCTACACGCCAGTCCCTGACGGGGAAAGGGTGAACCTCGGGGCCGTCAAAAGGAGAAAAGCAGAGACAGTCAAGAGCGAGCACGGCAGCTTGAGAATTACACCCATGAAGCTCATGGATTCCTCGTACGCATGGAGGCTTCTCTGTTCACCGCTCAGGCGAACACCCAAGAGAGACAGAGACCCACAACAACACAAAGGGTGCCCACCTTCCAGCCGCGAGCACACGTAGCGATTCGTGCACGGCGTGGAAAGGAGTGAGGGAACAGGGGAGGAGAAGGAGGAGGAGGAGGGAGGCCTCAGTGAGACGAATTAAATCATCGTGCGTCGACATGGTGGTCGTAGTGGCACGTGTACGCATGACGCCGTGCGCGAGTCCGTGTCGTTGACTAGGAGGGGTGTCACTGTACACACAACGGCAAAGAAGCGACAAGGCCGCACAAAACAAAACAAAAATGTGCTGACTATCACGCAGGCGCGCGTACAAGTGTGTGGGTGGACCGGTCCGCGGAAAGGGAAGGGGAGGGGGAGGGGGAAGGGTGTGCATCATCAAGCCCATCAAAAAAGAAGGAGAAAAACATGAAAAGAGTGAGACAGGGCAACAGAAACTGAAAGGGAAAGCGAAGTCGTGGTGGCACCGAGGCAAAGCTCATCAGCGTGAAGCGAAAAGGCAAGGGAAAGGAGTGGGGGTGGGGAGATTAAGGCAACGCAAGGGAGAGAGAGAGGATCGGGAAAAAGGCATTGATGCGATGTGTCAGCACCCGCCGACACGCTGCTGCGCGTCAAGAAACAAAAAAGGTAAATATATTCACGCTAGTGCGTTGTTGTTGGTTGGTACATCATCTCGCGCTCCCACCCGTTTGTCGTGTATCTGCCGTCTCTACAAGTTCCACGAGGTGTTTCGCCCCGCTAAATCACGAGAGGGGCGCACGTGCATCTCCGCCTGCGGGTCGTTGCGCAGGTGCTCGGCTGGTGCCTATTCTGTGGACAGCATCAAGAACTCTCTGATGTGGATTTGTGGGGAGAGGAGTTCTCTTGACTTTTGTTTTTCCACCACCACTCTGACTTCAGTTTTGTGCAATGCCCCCTTGTGAAAAGAGGGCAAGGGGAGGTGTTGTTGGCCGATGAGGCGGGCGGGCGCTTGCAGCGTCTATTGATCCGCCTCATCACGCATGGGTATCAGCGTTCGTGACGCGTGCACAGACAGGCGCGAAACACCCGCTCCGCCAAACCGCTATCACCCACCTCCATTGATCCACAGCGCCTCCTCCTCCTCCTCCCATCATCACCACCGGCTCTGAGGCAGAGAGGGAAGAGGATGCTGGTGGATAGGCAAAGAGAAACGAAGCGAGCGTGATTTCAAAACCAAAATAAGCACACATACACATACACACACACACATATATATATATATATGACTGCGTACAAAACAAAAGGCAGAGAAGGATGCAAAACAGCAGTGCAGAAAAGGGGCGTCACGGGGGAGGGGAGAGTGAGAGGCGTCCGCACTGTTGGGATTGCCCTTTCCCTTCCTGCACAGCACGTCATCTGGCCATGCGAAGCGGTGGAGAGGCAAAGAGGTACCAAAAGAGGGAGTGTCCCTTTCCTTGTGTGTGTGTGTGTATGTGTGTAGATGGGGACAAGAATGAAGAAGGGAGAGACCACCATACGCAAACAACTAAAAAAGGGGGCAATAAAGTTTGGAACCACACAAACAATAATTAGATTGAAACATCCAAACAGGAAAAAGGAGAACACACACGCACACACACACGAAACGAGGCAGTTTCACATTTACGTCACGTATGTGCGTGCATGAGTGCGTATATACATATATATATATATATATGTGTGTGTCCCTCCTCCTCCTCCTTTTTTTTTGGTATTTAGTGTCGATGTTCTACTCTTTACAACGGGGCGCGTGCGGTGTGCACCACAAAGGTGTGTATGGCAAGGGTGTGTGTGTGTGGGGGGGGGGGCAAAGGGAAAGAGAGAGAGACAAACAAATACGGCATGTCAGCCAAGGATTTCGCAGCTCGATGACTACGTACACGCAGGTGTCAGTCGGGGTGCGGAGAACTTATGTTGTCTCTCTCTCTGTCTCTGTCTCTCTGTGTGTATATGTGTGTGGCGTCTGCGGGATACGGCACCACATCGCTTCCGCTAGCGTTCTGTTTGCTTTTCCAGTTCATGAACGCTTACGTGTTTTTTTGCTTGCCAGCACATTCACGTTTTTTTTTCCCCCGTTGCCCGCTTCCTCTCTTCGCTTAGTAGCGACGAGCATCATCCCTTTTCCAGCATGAGGAGAGAGAGGAAGAGGGAAAGGAAAGGGAAGAGAGTTACACCAAGGGCACTTGGGCAAGTCTGCATATTCGCAGTCGATCTGACTTCTGAGTGATGTGTGCGTTGTCGTGTCGCCCACACCAAGTCCATGCCGTCAGGAATAGAGCGCATCTTGTGTGCAAGAGCGCTGATACGTGCGTATGTCTGTGCTTATCTGTATGGAGAAGAGTGCGGTGCCGCCGGTCTTTCGAGCTTCCTGTCACACTGAGTGAAGAAATAAAGAGGGTCGAGTCGGTGGAGGAGCGTGTCATGAAGCCACGGACAGTGGGGAAAAAAAAGTGCGAAGGGTGCCAAGAACACCACTGCGGCCCTTTCTCGAAGTGCGTGGGTAGAAGAAATACCACCGACAGCGAAGATACAGATTTGGGCTTCCACTGTACCACAAGAAGAGAGCTCAAGTGGTGCACCCGGCCTGCCTGCGCCATTATTATGCTCCCACAGAAGTCAACAAAGATAACCAGAGCTATAAGGGAGCTAACACCAAAAAGAAAAAAAAGAACATCCCAAAGGCTGAGGTGCCCACTCGCCCGCTCGGGGGAGGGGGAGGGGAGGGGGAGGGGGAGGGGGAAGAAAAGGGTAGGAGACCAGGAGTGAAGAACGAGAGCGAGTCATCGGCCTTCACGGTCCAAGGCACGCCCCCTCCTCATCGTATAGAACAAATACTGGGGAGATGGCGTGAGCATACGTAAACTTGCCATCTATGAAGCACGACAAAGGGGGAGGGAATAAATAAATTAAAAAGAAGGCAGCGAGCCTGGCACGATCCACTCCGAGGCAACGCACATATGAGAGAAAGGGAAAGCACCACATAAAAGTGCGTACATAGGCGGGAAGAAGACGGGTATGGGCGGAGGTGTATGAGTTTATAGAGACAGACACAGATAGGTAGGGCTAGATAAAGAAAGGGGGCAAAGAGAGAGAGAGAGACAAAAGGAGAGGTGGGAGAGAGAAACATGAGGAGCCGGCAAGCTAATATATAAAGGAAGGCAATAAGCTACGTGAAAGCAGAAAAACAAATTGAGGTTTGCTTAATCTTAGGACCAGCCAAACTATGAAAGATCGTGATAACAGTCCAGGTGGTGGTGGCGGTGATGGGGAGAAGCAGTGGGGCTGGGTATAAAGTCAGGAAGAGAGATGGTAAGGGTAAGACACTGGAGAAAGCAAGCCAATGAGTGCGACGATGCAGGTAACCACCACTACCCCTCACACACAGACACACACTACCTCCCTCCCTCCCCTCAACGCATCAGCGACCACGTTTGTGGGGGGTTAGCGGAGGGGGGGATGGGGGGGGGGGGGGGGGGGTTCTAAGGCAGGGGAAAGAATGGCAACAGCAGAGGCTACGGGAAAAAAAAAAAGGGACGGCTGTCGTCGCACTACAGCAGCGGCAGTCGGTTTTTACAGGAGCAAGTGGGAAAAGGGGGAGGGGGGAAAGAAGCAATACGGGAGATGGGGGCTTGTGGTAGTTGTTGTGGGAAGGACAACAGGCGGCGAGTATTTGTGTGTGGGTGTGTGGGGGGAGGGAGGGGGTATAGAGGGCGCACAGCCGGAGTCCAACTTCTTCCCGTCAGATTACATCAGGAGCGCGTGCGTGCACGCGAGCCTAAGCGGGGGCTGATGGATAAGCGGGAGCGGGTAAGGGAATAGACGCCATCATCGAGCATTGAAAGAAACACAAAGAAACCAAAGAGGGGAGGGGGGTGGAAACCTCAGAGAAGACCCTGGGCACGCCAGCAGAACGTGTCACGGCTGAAAAAAAAAAAAAGGAAAACGCCAACGCAGGAAATGTGACACGGTAGCCGAATTAAAAACACGAAAAGAGCAGCGAAGAGTACCGGCCCAGAGGCGAGGACGGCGCCGCAGGATGGGAGGCCGATCTGGAGCAAAGATGCATGGTAGACAAGGAAACGGCAAAAGGAAGACACTCGTCCTACAAGCACGCACGCACCCATGCACAGAATGTAAATGTTGACGCACACATACACACGCACACGCACGCAGGGGGTGAAGGAGGAGAAAGGGGGGAGGGGGCAGAAACAGAGTCGATCAAAGTTAGCAGCAGTGAGGAACATCAAGCAGCGGCACAGAAGAAAAAAGAACACAGAAAGAGAACAGAGCACACTTGTGCACCCACACGCATGCCGGGCGCACGAACCACCTCGGCGCACGCACTGATGGCCGAGCTGGCTAACATAGAGGAGGGAAAAGAGCTGCAGGGATAACGCGGACTATTCTGAGGGCTTTCTGAGGAAGAAGCGTGCTTGGACGCCTGCTAACACAAAGCCCAGGTTTGGGCCACTAATGCGCACACACACTCACCTTCACATAAGCTCTACCTCGCCCAATGGTCACCTCCCCGGCACTCCCTTCCACGTTTCCACCGATGCTTCGGCACCTCTGTGGGAGCGGGTATGTGTAGTGCTGCCCATCTCTTAGTGCATCTGCCGCAGCTGCGGTGACCCACACGGCAGCTGCAGATCCAGCGGTGGAGGCAAGAACGGCTGGCCATTTAGGCAGTCGATGCGTGGCGATAGCGGCCCGGCATCTGTACCGTTCCCCGACAGGAAACCCTGACCGATGGCATCACTGAAGAAGGCTGGCGCGCCAGTGCCCCGTGACGACGTCATCATCGGATTCTCGGCAGCCCCATCAATCTGATCGATGACGCCGGCCGCAATATTCGTGTTCTTCATAGGCGCTGCCTCCCCTCCAATCGCGCCCCCCGCACCGCCGTCCAAAGCAGCGTCACCGCCTTTTTGGCCCTTGGGGTTCTGGTTCATACTGCAGTTGGCATTCAACGTGAACACCTGCGGCATCATGCCACCAGAACCGTTCGCAGGCACGCTACTTGGATCGCCGCTCAACTCCGTACACGAGTCGCGCAGCGAGCACAGCAATACGTGCAGGTACTGGTACTGCGGCTCCTCTTCAAAATCCATGCAACGAGAGTAGTTGAGCATGTCCCGAAAGGCCTCCGGGCAGCCGGCGCAGATGGCGTCCAGTGTCATCTCAGCCTTCATCCGCGCAATCCGCTTCTCCTTCGCGACCGGGTCACTGATGCGCAAGCCCGACCATGGCAGGCGGCCACGAAAAAGGTAGATCATGACGTACACGAGCTGCTCAATGTCGTCGCGGCGGGACAACGTGTAGCCCATGTGTGTCCGCAGCGATGCGTAGCGCGGGGTACCAACGAAGCTGTGGTTTGTCATGAGAGGACGATGTTTGCCCTTGCGGTCGCGGAAGTGGACGCTCAGGCCAAAGTCCACCAAGTAGAGCTGCTCCGGGTCCTCGCGGCCGAACAAAATATTATCCGGCTTCAAGTCCGCGTGCACGTATCCAGCGCGGTGCACGTGTTCCAGACTCCTGAGCACCTGATCGGCAATCATCACCGTCGCAAAAAACGACAGGCGCCCTTGCTGCCGATGGACGTTTGCAACGGATTGGCCGTGCAGGGACATGATGAGCACGCGGCTCATGCCATCCTGGCCATAGTACTTCAGTTTTGCAATCCCCAACTTCTCCTGCTTCGCCTCCTCTGCTGCCGCGGAGGCCTCATTCTCGGAACGTCGCCCATTACTGCATTGCGCCCTCTTTTCCTCTTTCAGCTGCATCCACTGGTTCTGCTGCTGTTGGGCCGCCGTGTGAGCCTGGATGCACTTGTGGATCTCCTGCATCACCTTCGCCTCGTGAAAGAGAAACGACTGCTCGGGGAGAGCATTTGCGTCGGTCACCCGCTCCACTTTGATCGCAATCGGCACCTGCTGGTCACGCTCCTCTGCGCGGTACACTTCGCCAAAGCCGCCGCTGCCGAGCCGGTCGAGAAGAGTGAAGCGGCCGCCGAAGATGCTCTGGGGTTGGTTGTGGTGGCCCTGCTGGTGAGTCTGCGGCGGTTTCGGCGGCGGTGGCGATGGCTGCGGCTGCTGAGTGACAAGCGGGGTGCCAGCTGTCACTACAGGAAGTGCCGTGCCGTGCCGCGGATGCGGCAGCGTGCGTTGGTTATTGTTCGGATGGCGAGAGAAATCTTGATGCAGGTGTACGGCACTGACTCCCATGTTAATGTTTGGGTAAGGCGGCGGCGGTGGCCTTTGCCCCACTACATCGTTCTGCGTGTGCACGGCCTGTGCAGTACGCCCCGTCAGCGTCATGTACTTTGGTGTGATAGAAACGTATCCAATGTGCGGGTGTTGGGCAGGGTGTCTTCAAGGGAGCGACGGAAGAAATAGTGAACGCAGCAGGGGGGACGTCTGATCAAGCGCTTTGTGGGCTCCACAAGATTCTGTGGAAGAGAGCCGCGGAGAAGAATGGGCGAGAAGGCGGAGGGGACACACAGGGAGAGGGGCAGATAAGGGGGGTTATAGATCCCTCGGAGAGGCCTGAAAGACGCGGGAGGGAGGGGGGGGGCGAAGCCAGAAAAGCGTTGTACACTTGACGAAGACGAAGAGAGATGCAAGATGGTCTTCCAACTACCAGGTAAACGAGAACGTCGTGTGCGCAACAGAAACGTAGGGGGGCGAGCTGAAGCCAACAGAGCGAGCAGACCAAGACGCGGACGAGCAGTGCGGTGGACAGCGGCAAGAAGAAATCGCACGGACCTCTCGTGGCAAGATACCGAGAATCAAACAGAGCTTGAAAACATGGAATAAAGAAAGGGCCCACGAACTGATGATGTTGAGGAGGAGCAGGGTGTAGGTATGCAGCACAACAGGTTTCGATAAAAAAAAACAGAGAAGGGATGAGATTGAGATTGAGACACGGACACTAATGCCTCTCTTCGGTCTTTTTTTTTATATTTCGCGTGAGAGTGTGTAATTCTGCTGGGCTCTGCTCTTACGCCACCACCGATTCTTTTACTAGCGTGAACGAGAGACAGGGAGAGAGGGAGGGGAAGAGGAAAGAGAGTTAAACTGAGGCCACGTGGGCAAGTCTGCATATCCGTTACAGTTGATCGATCCTCTGAGAGAAGGAGAGGGAGGGGAGGTGGGGCGATGTGTGCACGCCCTCACCGCTGTCACCACCGTCATCCCGTAAGGGACGGGAGTGCGTTCTCAACAGAGATACGCATCAGCGAGGGTCCATAGCGGCTCACCTGTGTTTGGGCGAGCACAACGAGTCACCCCGCCCTTCCCATTTCCTGTCGCACCTTATCGTGTTTCCAGCGTGTGCCCCTTCGCGCTGAGCGTGCAGAATCACGGCTCGGCGCGTGTGTGAGACGCACAACGCATTTTAGGCGGCGTGTAGTGGAATAACCTATGGATGAGACGTATCGGTGTGCTACAGCTCTACGCCTCGCTGCATAGAATGTGTGAAGATAGTCTGTGATGACCGAAGCGATGGCGGAGGCGCCGTCCAAATGAAGGGAAGCCACAGTTCCTGCCGAGAAGCCAGCAAAGCAAAGAGTGCCCCCCCCCCTCATCGCGTGCCCGTTACGGAGGCAGCCCCCACCCCCACTTCCCGCTGCTCTGCCAGTGGATTATCTCTCTCCATCCCATCTCCCGTCTCACGCTTCTGCCTGCAGCTGAGTACCAGAGCTACGGGGGGCCATTGCCCCCCCCCCCCATGTTTGGAGCATGCGCTGCAGAGCTGGAGCCCTCGGGCGAGATCCGCACCTAAAAGGGGAAAGGAGTAGAACGCCCTCTCGAAGCAGAGCACAGTGTCGTTTTTCTCCGCTGGCATCACGCCGGTCTCGTTGAAGGTAGCACCTTAGACCGTCGACAAGATGACGACAACGGTCTGCACTCTTCACAAGCCTAGCCAACAGGGGTGGGTTATGAAGTGTTGGACAAGGTGCGTGCACAGCGCATCCTATGTCAGCGACGGCGTCGTCTCCCGGCAGCGGGCGTGTGGGAATCAAAGGAGGAAGTGGGAAGCGAGACACGGGAAAGAAGGGAGCGAAGACGTGTGCGTTTATTATGCAATTTTCGGTTGGCCTCCTGTTCGACGAGCAGAAAATGAGGGAAACACGTCCTCCTGTGTGTCCCTCGATGTGTGTGTGTGTGTGTGAGAGAGCGAGAGACGAGCATCAAGGCTACATCTTGTCGTGCGTTGTGTGTCCAGTTTTCCTGCAGAAGAGGAATACGGGAAAAATGAAGGGCGTTTGGACTCCGTGGTATCGTGCAGAGCCGTTTCGATGTGCAGTGACAGCCCGTGCAACAGCTTTGCACCCTGCGGGCGCGTGCGAACGCGCAGGGACAAGGGCATCTATGAGGGTAAGAAGAAGTACACGAGGGAGGGAGGGGATGGGGTGCAAGGGAGTAAAACAGAAGAGCAACCGCAGCAAGTGAGCGTGAGCATTTGAATTGGTGAAAAGGGGGTGCACGTACACAAGCACCGCACCCAGAGTAATCGCGTCGTGCGCCGCTGACTTTGGGGCGAGGGCGCAATGGCCAGCCAGTGGAAGAGGGAGTCAATAAACACGAGGATGTGTACATACGCATATGAACGCGTCAACACTCGCTTGCTTGCAAACCCACAGGCGCGCCATGGAGCCTGTTCCCACGTCGAAGTAGCCCTACCAGGCTAGCCAGCTTGCGCTTGCGCAGAAAGCACACGAAACCTCAAATACGTGAAGCGAAGTACCTGTGGGACATCTCCCTTCTCTTGTTGCTGCTACTGACTCCTCTCTGCAGACGTCGACGTGGCCGTCCCCCTCCCCGCCCCGACACCTTTTTCTTTCAGTGCGGGATGCAAACATAAGCGCTGTACAGGCCTCAGGAATCTAGGAAAAAGGGAAAGAAAGAGTGAGCGAGCGACGGCAAAGGGGAAGGGAGGGGGGAGGGTAGTGCGTGCACGCGTGTTGATAGGGGGGCGGAGGCGGGGCTCGTGTGTCCATCATCTCTGTATTCTATTCGCTGATCTTTTTTTTTTCGCATTGTATTTCTACTCGTTTCGACTGTCACCGATGCCATCCAGTGATCCTGCTCCCGCTGCAGGCTTCTGCGTTGAGACGAGGAAGGAAAGGTACGAGAGGCGAAGAGAACGGAGACGAGCACGGCAAAAAGAGAGAGAGAGGTGGTGGCCTGAGGCCAGGCGGCGGCAGTAGTGAGATCGTCTGTCTCACTCATACCCGCAACGACAGTGGCCGAAGCTGTAGATGTGTCGGGAAGGAAAACGATGAGGAAGTCGGTATGACGGTGGGCAATGGCTTCTGCAATGGTTGCCGCTCTGGCGAAGAGCACCTTGAAGGATGATCAGTTCGGTAACCATAATGATGGGGCACCTCGTCTCCCCCAGTGGACCTCAGCGGGTGGTTAGCCACCACAGTAGCACTATTGCGGGGCGTTTCGACGGGCCCGGTACAGAGACTAATGCCCCGCCTACTGTCGCTAGATTCCTCATCCTCTCGGCTAACCCACAGCTCTTCCCGATCGTCATTCTTCGGTGTGAGGGCTTCGATATATGGTGAAGTAGGGCGACGGCCTGACTGCGGCTGTTGATGCTGTGCCTTCGGCGGCCACAGCGACGCCACCCCGCACGTCACGCGGAGTAACTGCCGCACCACCGCTGAGACCTCCTCAGCAAACAAGAGACTCTTCTGCAGGCAGAAATTCTGTGCGAGCCGCGTCCAGCGCCCCACCAACGTTTCCATCCCTTCCAGATGCGCACGGAACGTCACAGCGAGGCGGTGAGTTAGTAGCGACTCTGCCATGTCGTTGGTGGCCATTTCCAGTGCAGCAATCTGAGCCCGTGCAGCGCGCACTGCTTCATCAGCCTCACGTCGCAACTGCTGCTCGTGGAGAACGCGACGCTGAAGTGCAGCAGTGTCGTGGCTGCCGACATCGCTCAGCTGACCGTCAGAATCATTTGCCGCCGCCGCTTTGCCGCGTGTTCGTGATCTTGTGTCAGTCGGCTGCCGTGGCCGCACCGGCCCCCGTCCTTCGCATGTCAGCGGGTGTGCGTCTGGTGAAGGAGACGGCAAGGGTAGAGTTTGGCCATCAAAATCACCACCGCCACCGACGTGCAGCTGCGGTGTCGTTGATAGTCGGCCGGCGAAGTAGTCCCACAGCTGTACATCCGAGTCCCCTTTGAGGCTCCTGGTGCCGGCGGTGGCAGCACTATAGCGGCAATACCTTTCATCGTCATCCTCTCCACTGAGCACCCTGCTGCTGTGAGTGGCGGACTCCCACGACCCGTCCTCCATACGTGGGGAGCGGCGGTATGCCTCCCATATGGCTTCGTTGATCACAGACCACATCGCGCGACGCCCGTCCTGATCCAGCGAAGGGCGAGGCGGAACCACAGCAGCGGCAGCGCGCCCGCGTGACTCATCCTCGCTGGACAGCCTTGTGTCTTGCACACCGCTTTGGTCGTCTGTTGGAGAAACGCGATCAGTTTCATGGCGATGCCTGCCGTTGGTGCCTCGCTCCTGTCGCGGGGCGGTAGGGGAGGGAAAGGCCATTCTCGTCGATGACGCTGCAGAAGCTCGCGTGCCTGGAACGGCGATGTTGCCGTTTGCTCCGGCTCGGCCTCCAGAAATGGTGTCATCATCTTTACGGCAAGCAGCATTCAAAGCCCTGTCATCGTACTTGTCATGTGTGCTACGCTGCGGTGGCGTCAGTTCGGGTGGCGAAAATTCCCTATTCCGTGACTGGCGAGGCACTTGGCTGAACATATCACGATGGCCCTTAATTGGTGCAGCTTGAGAGCGACCAGGCATCCGATCATGATGGTGCTCGAAGTACCCGTGGGGGTCAGCCACAGCAGCTAAGTGATGCGCGGCCTCCTCCACGACGCGGTTGGACTGAGGCGACCGATGTAGCTCCACAAGAGAGCGAGGCGAGTACGCCAGACCCGTATCGCTGGTATGTGCCTTTCCACGTGTGTTTGCCGATTTCTCAGGCGGGACATCGTATAGGTGTCTCCCCTGCTGTGACAGTGACGAGGCACCAGGCGTTACAGGCACGGTAATCGCTGACGTCGCTGAAGACTTCACGCTCACAAGCTGCCGCTCCACGTGGGCGAGCTCTTCGAGAAGCATGTGACGCTCCCTTGGCGCCATCACTTCGCAAAGCGGGAGCGGTGACTTCTCCTGTGACAAAGATGTCCGAGTCGCCGCGAGTCGGACGGCGCGCCCATCGCGCTGCAGTAAGTCCTCCAATGCCTCTAGAAGTTGACTCAGCACCTTCCCCTGTAGCGATGGGGAGAGGAACGTGAGAGGCATGCGAGCAGCATCCATGGAAGGGTTCAGGTAGCGCTGCTGCTGTTCTGCTGCACCGTAGGTGTGCAACCGTCGCTGTTGCGTTTTCTCGTGTGCCAGAGACGACTGGATGGACTTCATACGCTCACAGGAGCGCACCACCTTGCGCGCCATCAGCTCTAGTAGCAGCTTGTACTCGCGGATTGCGTTGAGGTATGCAGCAGTGCGGTAGCGGAGCACTGGCGTATGGTGGCAGCGCTGAAGGACCTGCTGCGTCGTGGCACGCATGTCCGCGCCAACGGCGATGGCGCAGGTATGGCATAGAGTGAGCAAGCTCACCGGCAGCTTATCGGCCGCTCGTGCAAAGAATAGCGCAGGCGCTTCAGGCCAGGTGGAACCTGGTCCATCCCTGCAACACACCTCGCACACCCAGCACATGGCAGCTGAGGAGGGCACAGAAAACGCCACATGTGACGTCGAAGGAGGGGTGAAGCCAACTACAGAAAGATGGCGCAAATCAGCGTACCCGACACCGTGACGACTGCCACCTGAGCCGGCGACAACAGCCGTGCCACTGTTGTGACCGCCGTGTTTCGGAGGTGTCCGCGGTTGCGGGCTTGTGTCACGCGCAGACTCTGAGACAATGTGCGGCGACTTCTGCCATGCAGAATCGCGGTTTGACGCAGGTGCTGCATGACGCCCGTCGCCGACATTTTTTGTGCATATGCGAATCGGGGAGGAGTAAGGTGGTGCATGACCACGGCCCTTCCACGCAGCGGTCGAGTACGTGAGAAGCTTAGGTCCGTGCACCGGTGATGCTATAGCGGAACGGGACGGTTTTACCCGATATTCACGCTGCGCAGCTGGTGGTGACAGCACATTACCGGATATCTCTGAAAACGACGCTGTCGGGTATCCGCGCGTCAGCGGCGATCGGCTCTGATACGTAAATGCCGCCAGATCTACCGTAGCCTCTGGAGCGTAGTGAGCCGATGACATTGAAGGTGCCAATCCCTCATATGCACGTCTTCCTTTCTCCGCACCGGGTGATGCAGGGGTGTGGAAACGAGGTTACTGGGCAGCAGGCCACCAATAAAATAAAACGTTTCCCTTTCGTGGAAGCACAGATACACCGATGGACAACTTACTCAGAAGCTCAGACGGCGAGTCTGACTGAACTTTCCCAACACGACGGGCAACTAACCGGATGTCGATGCTAGAGTGATACACATGCGTTAATGAATCCATATCAAAGGAGGACGAAGAGAAGTATACGAGAGTCAACGTTCGTTGCGATGTACATCTGCCAAGAAGGAACATCAAGTGTGGGAAGGACGAATGAAAGAGGCAGTTGCGATATACACGACAGAGGAGGGAGAGGTGGTACGTGCGCGCACAGTTTCGACAAGGAGGCTTCCACTGTCGGTTTCTCCATGTGCCCGCGTGTATCCCTGTGCTGCATCCTCACGCAAAAAAAAAGTCTCGAAGATGGAGAAGAAGCGGACCGCCGTGCTGCTCCCCTCGGGCCGCCAGCCCTACCACTTCCTTCTTTGTGTTCGTATTTCTGTGGAGCGTCACAGAGTAGACACCACAGTCGCTGCCTCGCCATCCCCATGCGAGCGTTCAAACACTTTAATTGCCTCGCCTCGCTCCGGCCGCATTCCTTTTCGCTACTAAGCGTGACGGTAACACAAGAGCTGGTGCTCTCTCGTTTTCTTCTCGAGTAGTTGTGCGCAGTGGGCGAGACAAGGGGGACGGGGCAGCATCTACTCGCTCCCGCGTTGTGCGTTCTCTCGCTTTGTCTGGATGTGTTTAATTTTTTTTTTTTTTTGTGTGTGTGTGTATGAGTGACCGGGGGGAGGAGGAGGAGGTACGCGCGGATAGGCGTGAATGAACCTCTGGCTGCTCCGAAAACTGTAGAATCTACGAGGACGACAGAGAGGCAGGGACGCGGCATGGAGGTGTACGCAGGGGGGTTTCGCAACGGCACGAGCACCTGCGACAGACGAGGTTTAGAAGAAGGAAGCGGTCGCGAATTCGTCCCATGGAGGCGTGTCTGCTTTCCGCGGTCACACCCCCCTCCTGCACCTCACCTCCCCCACAACACGAACACCGCCTTGTGCTCCTCCTCCTCCGCTCCACACACGTGTCCATACTCGTATGTCCCTCTCCCTGAACGGCGCCTGCACCTCACCTGCTGACCACCGCATCACACGAAAAGCAGAAGCGACAAGACACGAGCAGCGGACGCACATCAGCAGGCGGGTGAGGAGCGGGCCACGAAGTTACTCCGTGAAACCACCCGCCAAGCACGAAAACTGAGGCAGCATGGGGAGCACACAAAGCCCAAGCCAAAACAAACATCAAGATAAAAGCGAGCGCTTCTGCAGTCGCACTCGTGTGTGCGCGAGCAATGCCATCTACAACGACCACCACACTTGCCGCACGCGTGGCAGACGCCAAAATTAAGGTTGAACAACACCAAACGAAGATGAAGAGTGCACAATACGTTCCTCTTTTCACACCCCCTCTCCTTCTTCAGGGAGCAGAAAGACGGCACACACACACACAAGTGCAGCGCCTCTTCTGTTGTCGAACGTGTGTCCCTCCCCCTTTCTATGGCATACAACATGGGTTCAACTCTACAGACATACACAGTCGGCTCGATGTCACACGGCACCCATTCGCATGCTTCTACCCCCTCGCTGTGGCCCAGGATCCCCCCACCAGTTACCATCGATGGCTGGGGCTGGATACACTCGAGTCACACGAGCACGTTGCCTATCATGCGGATGGCACAAGCCAGTTCACTGTTGCAGGTCAGCCCGAAGCAAAGCCATTCAAGGCCTGTCCGCCCACATCCGCAGCGATATATCGCCCTGGCCTCCCTCTGTGGTAACGGACTTGGCCTTGTCATCGCCACGAGTGCTTCGGCACTGGCAGAGGCAAAAGACGGAGAAGGGGGCGGGGGATCGCTTGGCCTCCCCGCAGAGTAGAGGTGCACTGGACGCTGAGGATATCACGCATTGAGGTGCTCCCTCCCGGGCATTCAGGACCGCAGACACACACACACACATATGCATGCATATGTATATATGTATATATATACATATATACGTGTGTGTGGGGGGGGAGGCAACAAAACGCCGCGAGGAGGAGAGGTGTGCGGTGAGGCTGCGTAAAACAGACATGTGGAACGCATTTGGTTTCTCTTGCAGGGCGTGGTGATAAGTTGCAGAGAGGCCGAAGCGCATACAGGATACAGATGAGAGGGGGATCTGCAGCGGCTGCGGAGGCGTGCTTGGTGTAACTTCAGATTAAAAAATTTCTTTCTTGCACTCCAGTAGTGGCGGTGGTGGCGGCGGCGGCACTCTTCAGGCAATCGGCAAGCGTGGGCACAGGCAAAGCAGTTGCGTTGGCAGGATGCCCCACACAAGCGTAAAAGGAGACGCAAGAGGGACGAAGAGTCGCACGTCAGATCGTTTCAAACAATCGTCAGCCTCTCTCTTCTTCGTTTCGCTGATTCTGACACCTTCCTCCACCCCTTGTCGATGATTAACCCTTTACTTCCGCTTGCAGGCGCGGATGCACGTGCTCGCGTGGGAAGGCATTGTTGATTCACTACCACCGCGCCACCATCGCATGGTGCATCATCCCGCCTTTGTTAAACACTCACTGGCAGTGCTATGAACAGCGAAAAAAAAAAAGGCAACCAAGAAAGAAAGGAGCCCGTCGCCTTCGGTCAACGTTCGCAGCGTTGTCGTCACCGGAGGGGGGGGGGCAACGAGCATAAACGCGCGCACAGGCACACGCACTCGCAGAGAGAGAGAGAGAGATGGAGAAACAGGGAAACACGCATGACCAATGGTGAATGAGCAAGCCAGAGCGAGGTGTAGAGCGCGTGCATGCGTGCGTGTGTGTGTGTGTGTGTGTGTGTAAGCCGGGGAATAGGACACGGAAGAAAACGAAGCGAAAGCGCACGAGGCAGCACCCTCTCTAGCACCAACGACACGCAGCAAGAAAGAAACTGAGAGGGAGGGGCATTAAGAGAGTCGGAGCATGTGAGGTTCAGAAGGGGTGACACACACACACACACACACACACACCTCCCTCCCTCCCTCCCTCCCTCCTCCCTCCGTTCACTGGATGACGCTGTGCGGTACAACAAACGAATACAAATACTAGGGTGAGGCAGTAACAAAAAAAAAACGTGCGCGACCTAATGAAACTGAAACGCGAGAAAAAAAAGAGTTCAGACAGGGGGATGGTCAACGTCCACATACCGACATGCAGGCAGGCAGCAACATCTACCAAGGCCGACAAGACAAGTGGGGAAGGGGAAGGGCTGAGACGCTGCAGAGACGCGTGGCATCCCCTTAAGAGGCAGCAGAGAGAGAAGCGCAGGAAGATAAAATATGAGAGAGAGAGTTCCACCTTCGACAACGAAATCAAACAAGGATGGGACAATGACAATGGCGCATCTGATAGACAACAAAATGAAGACCCGCCACAGTCGTGTGGGTATCTACCAAAACAAAGGGGAGTGGTACACACGCACTCGATCAGTCCGTGACGGTGATCACAGCAATGACATCGACGCACACACGCACACCGCTAAGGCAGGAGGCAGGGGGAAATAGGTCCTCGTAAGACACAAAGCCCGCACTAGGATAGGCAAGCAGAGAAGCGAAGGGAGAAGACATGCACGCACACGTGCAAGTGCAACGCACAAACATGGTGCAGCATGCACGAGAGGAACACAACGTAGCATCCGTCTTGTACTCCGTTCCGCTGCTTCCCCCGTGTGTGTTTTCAGCTTTGTCAGGTGCACTGCAGAAGGGCCACGGAAGAGAGGTAAGGAGGGACCGAAGACAGAAAAAGAGCTGAGGTCGGAAAAACTACGAAGCGCTCAGCCTCGTCACCGGCCCCGTCGTGTTCACCACACAGTGGAACCTGTGAAGTTCTTATGGCAAAGACGGCGGAGGGCGTCCCATAAACGCACCTCGGGTAGCGGTATTGGTGTGGCACAAGAGCAGCACGGCAGGTCCCTCTCGTGTTGCTTCGAAGAATGGGAATTAACGAAGGTGTCGCAGGTCTTTCTGATCCTGTCTTTGGCACCCGGCAATGACGACCATGGTGCATGGCTGGCTTATGAGAGGGAGGACGTCGAGGGTCGAGGAGCAGTAATGCGCCTTAGAGTGCGGGGGTTACGGCGGTGCTTCGGTTGCGACCCTGTAGAAATAGACAGGGCATCCACATCAGTTGTATTCACAGGCGCATTGGCAGCGCTGCCGCTCGAGCTGACCGCTTTCACAGCTCCTGAGCTCGTCGTGCGCGACTGCTTCGGCAGTGAGATGGATGTCGCGGTCGACCTTAGGCTCACCGACTCTGGACTCGAGTCGGAAGCATTCCGACGGGGAGTGACCTCTACAGGCGTGCCCGATGGCTGCTGATTCAGTGAGCTGCGCGTTGGCGCTATGCCTGACCGCGTGTTGGGTCGTACGATAGACATTGACGACTTTCCCGAACATGCACCAGTGCTCGCCACCGTTGTCGATGGCTGCTGTTGTGCCTGCGTATGCGAAGTCAGCTGGTAGTGTGGCTGCACTGACGGCGGCACCGTCGAAATCGGCATTACTTCTTCACGGATCGCGTTGATAGACGAGCTGGTGGTCATCAATGCGGGCGGGTTGCCACAGGGAGAGCCGGCGCGTTTGCGAGTTACTGATGTCTTTGACAACGTAGCTGCAGAGATGACACGATGCGGGCTGCGCACAGACCCTGCACGCAGGCCATCCGTTGAAGAGCGCAGCGAGTTGGTGTTTGATGTCCCTGGTATAACCACGTTGCGCGGCGACCGCTGCACAGCCTGAGAAGAGGTGCTCCCAGAGAATCCCAAGGTCGCAGCTGAGTTACGCGGCGTGGCGTGGCCTGACTTGTCGGTCCCGCCTCTGTTGCAGTTGCTGTTCAGACGGCTGCTGGAGCCGGCATTAGAGAGAGTAGTGGTAGTCGAAGCAGAACGCTTCGCCCCTGCAGTCACATCGGAGGAGATGATGACGCTCGACGAAGAGGGCGGGGGTCTCGGTGACGGAGCAGGTGATGTGAAGGGGTGCTGCACGCCCAGCGACTTCACCCTGTTGCTTCTGCTGGCACTGTTGTGAGGCGAGGCATCGTGCTGTTCACCTGCCCTGTGGCCCTTATTGGACAAGGTGAAAGCAGGTGTTACTGTTGCCGGTGCAACGGCGGCAATAGCAGGCAGCGGTGATGACATACCACGAGTCGGAGTGTGGTCCCGCGGAAGCAGCGACTTCTGTGGCATGTGCAAGCCCTGCGGCTTCGATGCAGTGGTGCAACCCGCCTCATCTGTCTTCGCCTCCAGTAAGGTATTGCTATTGCCGCCGGAGGAGTGTACATAACCGTGGACCTGCTGGTAGGAGTGATTCGGCGATAGATGGGGCACCCCCGCGGTGCCAGTGGCTCCCGTCGATGTGGTGACCGGTGCTGGCAGCAGTGGCGGAGACGCGATAGTGTCGGAGTTCGCAAGGCTTCCTTTCTCCTTCGGAAGTGACTGCTCGAGGGTATGCGGTACACCAACCGGCAGGTGCAAAGGCGTCATGGGGCGCATGAGGGTCATAGGGATCGATTCTTCAGCTGGTGAGAGCACAGGTGCATGCGCGGACGCTGCTATCGCTGGGGTCCTCTCCAGATCGGCTGAGGTTCGCCCCAACGCTTTCATGGGTGAAGCAGTGCCGCGTATGTCCGAGTCATCGGACGGCGGCACAGACTTGAGCCGGTCTACCGACGCCGTCACCATGGCAAACTGGCTCGCTGAGGAGGGCGCCTGCTGCATGTGCGTGGGCGCAGTGCACGTCGACGCTATCGTCGCTGACGGCGACTTTCGTGCTGCCGGTAACTCCCGCGTTGATCTGACGACAGCAGATGTGCTGCCCATTGGTAGGGGTGAAAGATGAGGCCGTAAATGGACCGAGGACGCCGCCAGCTCAGCGTTGCGTGTGTCCCCGAAAGTGCCGCTGCCGTTATTCGCGCTGCTCATCAGCGCACGCGAGAGAGGCACCGTGCTAAACAGTTCGTGAGGATTCTCCTTTGATTCCACAGTTGGCACGGCAGTCGGGGATGTGACAAAGCCTTCCGTGGTGAATTGTGGACTCTTCCGAGACGACAGCAGCCGCGCAGAAGACGAAAACTCTCTCGGGCTGTAGAGCTCGCCGCCTCCCTGCGATGGTGAGGACTTGTGCTTGGGAAGCACCAGCCGTGTCGCAGCAGCAGTGGCAAAGTTTTGCGGGCCTCTTTTCACCATTGCAGCAGCGAGGGTCTTCCCCGGAGCAGCCTCCACGGTGCGACATTCGCTGCTTGAAATGCTTAAGCACGCAGTTGACTTGTTCATCATGACGGGGGATGATACCCCAGAGGTGTCCTCCGTTGTTATCTCCACGGGCGGGCGACAGCGCACGGGACTCCGGTAGTCAGTGGAGCAGGGGCTTGCCTCTGAGTTGCACCAACTGTTGAGATACCGCTCGCTCGTTGGCGACGCAACGGAGATCCTGATCTTCGCATTCGGCGACGCGAGTGAAGCGTTGTCGTTATCGCTGCTGCCACCGCCAATCGTGACGGGATCATCACCCTTCATAACGGCCAGCGAGGTTACCACCTGTGACTCCACCGGCTTACAGTCGTGGTTACCCTTGTTGCTAGCATAACCGCCAGTACCTCTCCCGCTTCGGCCTTTCGATGCGTTGCCGACGTTGAGGCACTTGTCATCAGCGCCTGGGGTGCCTTGCATAGCAGGCAGCTCTCTTCGCGTGTCCTTGCTCATCACCCTGACGCCGCGCTGAAGGGGCGCCTGACAACCTAGAGGCGCCTTCGGAGACAACGACGGCTGAAGCGGAGCCGTCGTCACTGTCGCGGCAGCTGGCAGAGGAAGTGCTTTCAGCTCCGCCACAGACGACTCGAGCCGCAAGGGGGTCGCCGCACCTGCCTCACCCTCCTTGGCGGCAGAGTTTTGTGATCTGGAGCCGAGCGCCATGGCAGGGTTGCGAGGAGAACGGACACCTGCGGAACTGCTCCGCGGTGTGCCGGCACGAAATGCCTGCTTCAGGGGCGTGTTGGTGATGCCCGAGATGCAGCTGCTGTAACCCGAACACAGCCCAGCCGCCGAGGATGCGTCCACAGTCATCCTCGGTGATCGCGTAACGACCGAAGAGAGAGTCTCCAGTGGGTGGCACGGCGTGGCTGACGAGCGCAACGGGGTGCAGTTTGGTCTTTGGGCAGAATCGAGGCCGACATGAGCACACTGACAAGGGCTCCTCAGCGGACTTGACACATCCAGTCGAGTACCGTCACAGCACGTTGCGCTGCTGCCGCAGCCGTGCTTTGACCCGGCGCTGGTACCCCTGTGTGGATTCACCTTTCCAGTTTCGTTGGGCGGAGACATGGAGCGGCCCGAGCACTTCCTACCTGATCGCTCGCTGCCGCACTGCCCCCTCTTCGAGGACAGCGGCACTGCATCATGATCGGGAGCTTGGGTCGACGTCTTGATACAGTGGAGAGCAAGCTTCGGAACGAGTGCCGTTTGTTTTGTGGAGGTGAAGCGGTGACTGTTCACGCACGGGCGTTGGCGCGACACCTCCTTGCTCACCACTGGCGTTCTCGATGAGAGACTCCCGCTGTTATGACTGCTGCAACTTTGCAGTAAAGGCATGCTTGCCGCCCGCCCGAGAACCTTGGCAGCCTTAAAACCCCGCTTCTTAGAAGGTTGCGTGGAAGACAGCACAGCGGCACTAGGCGAAGCGAATCTGTTCTTATCCTCGAATGTTTCCAAAGCAGGCGAAGTAGTAGCGACAGTCGCCGTGGCTACGGCGTCCCTGGGAGTGCCAGCGAATGCCTGGCTGCCAAACTTCGATGAGGAGCCTAGGGTTGGCGACGCTGCTGCTGAGCCTCGAGCAGGATTGGCCTCTGCATGCGTCGCATCCTCTAAGCGGCGACTCTCCACCTTCTTGTTACCGGCTTCGTCACTAGTGGCATTTTGGTTGTGGTGTCCGTGCAAAGAATGCCCATTCTTTGCGTCCGTTGTGGTGTGTTCAAGCGTGTTGTGGTCGCTTTGGCCCGTGAGCCGCGGGCTCGTGCCATCCCCAGGAGCCTCAGCTCTGGGTGAACGGCAGCACTGTCGGCGTTCCTCCGCAGCCGTCTGTGCCTGTCGCTGTCGCTCCTTGCGGTCGGCGCGGATCCTATCGAAGATGGGCAAGTCCAGTGCTTCGGCTGCTGTCATGCGCTCATTCGGGTTGTATCTGAGGAGCCCCTTGAGCAAGTGAAGAAATTCACGGTCATCTTTGAACATATCGCGTATTGGCGTGAGTCGACATTTAGAAAAGCGAATCACTTCCGGGGTGGAAAGGAAGTCTCCGCGGGAGTTGAAGTACTTGCTCGAGTACTTCGAGTGTTTCGAAAAGGCCTCGGGCAGACGCCCAACGCGACGGTCCATCATGTGCAGGTGAGTCAGGTCATCTCGGTTTTCGAACAGGCGGTGGCCAACAGCAACCTCGTAGAGGATACAGCCTACACTCCACATGTCGGCAGCGTAGTGCCACTTGTTGCCGAGCAACACCTCCGGTGCGCGGTATGGACGCGTGGAGATGAGGTCGGAGTCAAGTTTGTCCATGCGCCAGAGAGACGCACTCCCAAAGTCGCAGACAACCCACTCGTCGCCCAGCGAGTTCTCAGCGACGCCTCTGTCTGCGATGAGGATGTTCTCCGGCTTGAGGTCGGTGTGCACCATATGGCACTGGAAGTGTACAAAGGCCATCGTTTCTAGCAAGTCGTAGCTGAGCTCGAGCAACTTCTCGTGCGTGACGACGCCGCGGTTGAGGCCAAGGCGGCGACTGCGCAAGCAGGGTCCGTGCAATGGCATAATGAACACGGGGCAATCCTGCCAAACGAAGCACTCGTACATCTTAGACACGCGCGCACTGCGACTCTTGTCGTGCTCGTGCAGAATAATAAGCATCTGTTTCTCGTACTTGGCGTCGCTGCTGTACTCCTTCTTTATCACCTTCATCGCCAGCGGATTACGTCGCTGCTCTCTTGTCGGCAGGCGCAGGTCAATGACGCGGTACACCTTCGAAAAGTTGCCGGAGCCGATGGAGGTGACGACCTCATAATGGTCCTTCACCAGCGTCCCTTTATCGATTCGAATATGCTCCCCTCGTGACGTCATCTTCTTCTTTTTGGGAGAGAGTGGTGGCGAAACTTCAGTTCAAGAAGAGCGCAGGATTGCTGAGCGAAAGGAAATGGCAAAGGTGTGACGCCAAAACGCAATTGAAAGGTGTGGGGCGCCGCTGCTACAGACCTCTTCTTGTCTGCACCCCCTCCAGCCTAGCAAAACGAAAAAAAAATAAAGGAAAAAGGAAAAAGGAGGGGAACGTTTTCTACGGCTGGCGTGGCTACGTGCTCCACAATACTTCTCCTCCGTCACACGTGTCGGCAAGCAAGGAAGTGAAAAGCGCGCGAGGAGGAGGGGGAGGAAGAAGAGGGCTCTAAAAAAGCAGTGGGGCATGCGTCGGACCAAGTCGGCAGATAAGCGGAGAAATAAGAGAGCAAGGAAGAGTGGAAACGAACGTGGGCGCATGCATAAAGTGGGCAAGGTGCCCTTCCCTATCTGGCCAGGTAGCACAGAGCCTTGCCACCTGACACACACACACACACACACCTGGGAGAAAAAGAGGGAGACGTTCACTCGCACCCCACAGTGAGGCAGCACAGCAACGGCGAGCACAGCCGATACAAGAAACAGCGTGAGAAAGACGGCGGAAGCGATTCACGCGTCTCTGTGCAGCCGCATCTCGCACGTTCTGACTTCCGCTCGGTGCTTGCGCGCGTGCCTGGCCGTCGAATCCCTTTTACATCCTTCTCTGCGCAGCGGCGAGCGATGTTCTGCGTGCACATGCACGTGCATGTGTGTGTGTGTGTGTGTGTGTGTGTGTGTGGCGGGGGGGTGGGGTATGCACTTCTTTTTGAATCATTTTATTACTATTATTAGCTGCTGTTTGCGTTCATTACGGGCGCGCACGCACACACACTCATGCGGTCGTGCGCCAGCAAGCGGGCAGAATACGCGGAAGACGGTACGCTGATGTCACAAGAGTGTATGTATGACCTATGCGGAGAAGACGATGAGTACGCGGAAAAAAAATGTATCAAAAACGAAGGGAGAGGAAGGGCGAAGACGAAGAAACACACGAGCAGGCAAACAGAAGAAATGCGCAGCGATGCATGTCATTATTAACGTGTGAGAGAGAGAAGGATAGAGAGAAGGGGAGAGAAGGAGAGAGAAAGGAAGCAGCATCGTCAACATCTAGAAGGCCGCCGCCACCGTAGGAACTCAATAGCCATATAGAACTATATACGCACCGAGAGAGAGATGTATACACGACACGCAAAGCAGAAAACTAGACAATGATAGTTGCTTTCAATGAGAATACGGTTGGAAAGCACTGCAGGTCCCATGCTGAATGGCGCAGAGAGTGGGCATCACACACACACACACAACACACGCACAAAAATATACATACATACGCACACAAATATACATACACACGCACACAAATATACATACATACAGGCAAGACAGCGGCTCCGTCACCACTTGAAACAAAGAAACAAGAGCCTCATCTAGGGCTGAAGACAAGGTCTAGGTACCACCCCTACTCCGCATACGCAAGTGCAGACGACGTCGGCCTCCATTTCAGAAGGAAAACAAGAAGGCCAAGTACGCACACCACACAAGGCAAGGCAGTTCCGGTAGGCATACAGAGACAGGCAGGCGCCCGGTAGTGGTGATCCATGCTGGGCGCGAGGGAAGCGCATACAACGCTCCGTACGACAAATATCAGACGAACACAACCCAAAAAAACAAATCCATGAAGTTCCCTTCCTTTTCCGCACATCGGGCGGCACACACACACACACACCAACTCACCCATTAAATGGTGAGCTGCACAACACCCGTGTAGCTGTCCTTTCACATCTTCCACTACAACCTCTGCACGCGACGACACACTCTCTCATTGCTCACCGAGCCATCGCCCACCAATCCGTTGCACGACCGTGTCGCAGTTCCAGTCCCACGAAAGACAAGAAGTCATCGTGCACAGCACCTCGCCACACCCGATCGCACACACCTCACTTGGTGCAGCACGAGTACCCGGAAGTAGATACATTTGCCTCGACCCTCCAGCCTATTTCAGAGACAGGCAGCTTCCACGTACTTTGGCACAGCAGACTTCAGCGCCTCGCTCGCCTTCGCGGCAAAGCGCTTCTGGAAGCTTTCCTGGAACATCGCAACAAGCTCCTTCGTCGTCTTGTTGAACGCCTTTACATCCTTCCACGCCTTGCGCGGATCCAGCAGCTGTGCCGGCACGCGCGCGCACTTCCTTGGGATCTGCAGGCCCCAGCCCGGGTACACGCAGTACGGCTCCTTGTCCAGGCTGCCGTCATGAATCGCGTCGATCACGGCGCGCGTCACCTTCAGCGGCATCCGCTTCGCGCCGCGGTCCGCGCGCCCGCCAGCGTACCCGGTGTTCAGCAGCCATACGCGCGCATTGTGCTCCGTCATCTTCTTCGCCAGCTGCTCCCCATAGAAAGTCGCGTGGCGCACAAGGAACGGGCCACCGAAGCACGACGAGAAGATCGGCTTCGCCACCGGCGTGCTGCCCGCCTCCACGCCGGGAACGTTCGCCGTGTACCCCATGATGAACCAGAACATCGCCTGCTCCGGCGTCAGCCGCGCAACCGGCGGCATCACGCCGAACGCGTCGTTCGTCAGGAAGATCACATTTCTCGGGTGCCCGGCGACCGCGTGCGTCAGCGCGCCGGGGATGTGCTCCAGCGGGTACGCAACGCGCGTGTTCTTGCAGATGGACTCGTCGTTGAAGTCGATCTCGTGCGTCGTCTTGTTCAGGGTGCAGTTCTCCGCCACAGCGCCGAACTTCACCGCGTTGTAGATCTCCTCCTCCGTCTTCGGGTTCAGCCCGATCGCCTTCGCGTAGCAGCCGCCCTCGATGTTGAACACGCCGCGGTCCGTCCACACGTGCTCGTCGTCGCCGATCAGCATCCGGTTCGGGTCCGCCGACAGCGTCGTCTTGCCCGTCCCGCTCAGCCCGAAGAACACAGTCACGTCGCCCTTCTTGCCGACGTTCGCGGACGCGTGCATGCACAGGTGGCCCTGGCGCGGCATCAGCTCAAACATCACTGTCAGTATGCCCTTCTTCATCTCGCCTGCGTACTCCGTGCCGAGGATCACCTCCTCGCCCGTCTTGAAGTTCAGCGACACAGACGTCGTCGACGTGACCCCGGGCACGGACTTGTCTGCCGGGTGCTCGCCGGCGTTGTAGATCGTGTACTGCGGCTCGCCAAAGCTCTCCAGCTCCTGCGGTGTCGGGCGGATCAGCATGTTGTGCATGAACAGCGCGTGATACGGTCTCGTTGTGATCACGCGCACCTTCAGGCGGTAACGCTCGTCGTGCCCGGCGAAGCAGTCCACGACGAACAGGTGGTCGCGTGAGCTCAGGAAGTCCATCGCGCGCTTCTTCACCTTTGCGAACGACTCCTCGCTCAGCTTCATGTTTACGCTGCCCCAGTCCACGTTCTCACGCACGTCATCCGTGTCCACCACGCGCTTGTCGCTCGGCGAGCGGCCAGTCTTCGCGTAGGATAGCACGCAGAGCGCGCCGCGCGCGCTCAGCCTCGTGTCCTTCTCCAGCTTCAGTGCCCACTGCACCAGCTCGGGGGCGGTGAGGTTGCGGTGGATAATCGGAGCCATGGTTGATGCCCAGGCGGGGTGATTGTCAGGTGGATGAGGGGAACACTGGTGTGATACGTGCGGCGAGGGGGTGTAGTGCGTATGTCTGCGGTGATGCTTACTATTTTCTCTGGCTACGTTGTTTGATATTGGAGAAGGTGTTGACTGAATGTGCAAGTGTGTGACGTGTGTTGTACAGAAGTGTCACATGCGGTTGGAGACGACAGAGCGTAGGTTGTTGAGGGAGATTCGGATGAGGAGAGGGTCGGCAGAGAATGAGAAAGATTGTGAGAGAGACAGCCCTGGTGGCAGGTAGCCCCAAAGCGGACGACGTCGAGGTGAAAGGTGAGGTAGAACGAGGCGCTCTGATAATGTCACTGCGCTTCCTCTGAGGCGGTGAGCAGCGCGCGCACTCGAAGAAAAAGGTTACCTGAAAATCTCTTCAGCAGTCAAGGATATGCTCGAGAATCAGGGTGGAGGGAGGCTTTGTCATTATCTTTCTTTCTTCGCTGGTGCGCAGGCATAGCCATCTTTACGGTGGGCAGTGCCCACGCGGAGGCGGAGCGGGTTGGCTTGCAGGAGGATGTGTGTTTCTGAATCAGTGAAGACACGTTGTATTAACTGCACGGCTGCACGAGGAGGAAGCCCCATCCCAGAATGGGGAGCTCAAAGGAAAGGAAACTTTAGTTTTCTCTTCCTCAAAAGCCGAGGTCATCACGAGTGGGTGGTGAACAAAGCGGAGCCGAAAAGCGGCCAACGCTGCATATGTGTGCGCGCACATGTCTGCCGATGCCCTTCTTGAGTGTGGGTCCATGTCACTGGCATGTGGGAACAAATGAGGTTTAGATTTATGGTAGTTTAGTTCCTCACCATGGACGTTCCCACAAGGCGTGAGACACAAGAATTACACACGCGCACACACGCAGCCAAAGATCGAGACAGAGGGAGCAAGAAGAAGAAAAAAGAAAAAGCAGCATCGTCGTGATGAAGAAACATTAGTCGTGCAAACATCTTCTGAGCTGTTGTTCAGCGAGACGCCAAGAGAAACAACAAGAAGGCCACCATCACCGCCACCACACCATCATCTATAATAAACGTTAACACACGGACGCACACCTCAGTCCTAGTGGTGGAAGTGCCCTCTACATGTAAGACGGCATAGTGACCGCCAATACGGCGACTCATGGAGGGGAAAATAAAAGAGGAGAAAGGAGGATTGTGTTGGAGTGTGATGAGCAGCGCGAAGGCGAGTGCAAGACTGAAACGAGTCGACAGGGAGGGAGAACGTACACAAAGACCTCGTCTCAGATGTCGCCTGTTTCTTTCTCCTTTGTATGGAAAGCACAGGAAAAGTCACAGCATGGCACACCACAATCGCACCTTCCGCTCGACGGTGTAGCACAGCACACTGGCCACACCACGCAAAAAATAATAATAAAGGAGCGAGTGAAGAAGGCGACCCGATCACAAGTCGGGGCAAGCACATCAGCATCCGCAAGCACACACGCACCGTGAAGAGAGGAAAGCCAGATTCAACTGATGCGCTACAACTAAGGCAGAAGCGACCGGAAAACCGAGAGGAGCCACGCAACACAAGGCAACGCGAAAAAAAGGGAAGAAGAAAACCAAGGAGGGCATGCCAGAGGAGTGTTCAGTACCCAAAGCGTCTGCGTCAACGCGCAATGATGGCAAGACGGCGCGAGAGCACAGGTCAAGGAAGGGGAAAATGTAGATATGGAAGCAACGCAGCGAGAAAGGGGCGGAAGAAGGAGAGGTACACCACCATGATCACCGCATACGGCGGAATTTCACGTGTGGCGTGTGCGCCGGTGCCTGACGGTGGTCCGCCTGCGCACACACGTCCACCTTTCTCGAAGGCTACACGGTTTCTTCGCCTCAGCCATCATTACTGCCCTCCACCCTGCGTTTGCATTCGAACATACGCAGCAGACCAGCGCACGGCCCTCCCCCCTTCCTCCTCCTTCCCCTGTCCCGCGCAGTGTGCAGTACAGATGAGAAGAAAACAACACCAGGAAAGGAAAAGAAAAAAAGCGAGAGCGTGTGAAAAAGAGCGGGGCACTGACAGAGAGGCTGGAGCAGAAAATTGGTGCGCAGAGAAGCGGTTGTGTGTGTGTGTGTCGGAGAGAGGAAGAACAAGCACGGTGGCCCTGTCAGCCAGCAAAGCACACCAGGCACGGGAAGATCCGCCATATCAGGGAAGAAGAAAAGCAAAAGTGTCGGGTCGGCGTGGGCCTTCTCCTTACCCTGCCCCACGGCCAAGATGGTTTACCTACGTGCCTCTGCGGGTGAGTGGGTGACACCTAGCATTGTCTCCACGTAGCAGGTGCACGTCCGTCTTCCCTTAGGCTCTGCTGAGGTGTGGCTTGGACTAAGAGGTGTCTTTTCGGTTTACGCGTTGATGCTGGAGCGAGCCCTCTTCCGAGTAGGGGCCGGAGCGGAGGAACCGGACAACGACTTTCGCCCGGGGGCATTAGACAGCGATGACGACACATTTCTCTTGGTCGAGGGCGATGATCGATGGGCAGTGAGACTTGTTGCACGCCTCCGGCTACCGCTAGCGCGAGCCTCTCCGTCAGTCACTGAGGACGGTGCTGCCCTTGACGAGGAGCCTACAGAGTCCACGTGCTTGCCCTCCTCGCTGTCATCCTTGTCGTCTGCGACCTCTTCAAGATTCGGCATGCGAGGTGCTGGTGACGCCATTGAGATGGCGGCGTGTGGTTGTCTATTGATGGCTGCACGAGTTCGTGGAGTCAGCGGGGTCAGCGGCGGTACGGAGGCCGATAGCGCCTCTGCGTCGTGGATGTCCAGTGCGCTGCTCAGAGGAGGAGCCGTAGTTGGGACTGTGTTGCGGTTACTGCACCTTACTACAGCATCCCTAGTGAGCTTGTCAATGGTGTCCTCGTATTCGGCGACAAGGCTTTCAGCGCGTTCCAAGGCGGCTGTCTTGGTGGCCAGCTGATCCTCGAGCGTGTCCATGGCCGCGCGAGATGCAAGCTGCGCAGCCTGAACCTTCTCGAGAGCCACCTCACGGTCGTGTACAAGGGTTTCCAAGTGCTCGATTCGCGAAGTCAACACATCTTGCGGAGACGGTCTCAAAGACGGAAAGAAATCAGCGTTGCTGGGGGCAGCCGCAAGACTCGTGCGACGGCTACGAGCTTTGTTGCTGCTGTCTGTGCCACCACCGTACTGTGCCTGGGTGGCAGCCAGCTGTGTTGTGATGCCGCTGAGGCTCTCTCGCAACGCCTCCTGTCGGCGTGCCGCCTCAAGCTCTGGTGCGGCTTTGCTCAGCATCAGGTCCCGCATTCGTGCCTTCAACTCCTCCAGCTCTGCCTCTCGCACCTTCAGCTGTTGCCGAAGCTGCTTAAGCTCCTGCATCGCCCCACCACCGACGGCTGTTGACATGCGCTCCAAGTCATTGTAACGCTGCTCAAGCCCCGCATAGTCCGCGCGTAGCGTCGCCAGATCCTCACGCAGGTGCTCCGCTTCTGCAGCCTGGACGCGCAGCTCATTGAGCTGCTGCTCCTGTGCCGCACAGGCCTGCCGCAGCGTCGTCTCTCGTCCCTCCAGCTCGCGTGCCTGCCGGCGAGTGAGCATGAGGTCAGCCTGCAAACTGGATACCTGCAGAATCTGAGCCTGCTCAACGGCCTCTACAGTGGAAGACGCCGTTGTGAAGAGCTGCACTGCGTCCTCAGCAGACTTAGCTGGTAGAGACACCGACTTCGGTGTCACGGAACCGCTCGCATTGCGGCTGATGCGCAAATTACCCTCAAGACGCAAGGAGCGTAGCAGCTGGTCTGCCTCACGGGTAAGCCGATGGTTCTCGTCCTGAAGCCTGCGAAGTAGGGCATCCTGTTCCTTTAGATCGTTTTCGACCGCAGCCAGCTGCTTTTCTGCGCGCACCTGCGCAGCAGTGGCGCGTGCTTCCGCACGGCGCGCCTCCACAACCTCTGCTGTGGTGGCTGCTGTTCTCTGCCTGAGCTGCTCCTCGAACTCAGCTTGGGCCGAAGCAATCTTTTCCGACGCGTCATCAATAGCAGCAGACAAGTTGTCGGCGCGATCTCGCTCATTCATGAGGTCTTTCGCCAATGCGTCCATCGCTGAGCGCAAGTTGGCCAGGTCCAACTCCTTGCCTGCCAGTGCGCAGCGAAGGTCCCCAATGGTTTTGGTTGCCACACCCTGGTCGTCTATCAACCGCGAAAACGCTGCCTCAGCACGACTTGCGGGCACAGCCAGACACAAAGATACACTCGGCGCGTCTGCACCGCTGCCTTCCCCCACTTCCTCTCCATCGTCCTCCTTGGCCTCTGTAGTGCGACTTCGCCGACGCCGCCGACGCCGCTCCCCTTGACCTTCTGCATCGCTCACGGAATTCGGCGTTCCACCGATATCCAACGCTTCCAGCCGCTGCTCCATAGCACTGACCCACTGCAAAGCGAGAGTCCACGGCGACAGGATTTCGCGTACACTCGTTCCTGTTCCCGACGCGTTGTTTGTCTGCGCAGACGACAGCCGCACCGCCTCCTCGGCGACTCGGCAGAACGCCCTTGACATATCCACCACATGCGCCATGCCAAGACGCACATATTGCGTTTGACGCTCAAAGGCAGCCATCGCCGTCGATAGCGCGTCCTGCAGCCGCTCCTCTTCCCGGCATTGCGCATCCTGCACTTCTGCGGCACGATCTAACTCTTTCTGTGTCGCCAGAAGCTGGCCCAACACATCTGCTTTTTCCGTAACAACTTCTGCTAGCGCCTTCTTCAGCTGCGTCACCTCATCTAAAAGGACAAGACGGGCTTCATTAAGTTCCGATGCGTCATGATTCAGTTGCTCCACGAGTGACTCCTGCTCACCAAGTCGAGCCACCGTCCGCTCCAGCGTCGCCTGCACATCCTCGCTGCGCTGCAGCACCTCAGCCAGCTCGGCAGCCGTTCGGCTCAGTGCCTCCCGCAGCGCCGACACCTCCGCCTCCGCGATCTCGGTGCGGCGCACCTCCGCCGCGCACCGCTCCTCCAGCGACGCAGAGGCGCTCTCGCCGTCCGTCTGCCTCGACGCGAACGTCGTCACAGCAGCGCGTGAAGTGGACAGTTTCTCCTTCAGCTGCGCATTCTCCTTCGTCAGCTCCGCAACGCGCGCCGCGAGCCCCGCCTCAGCGCTCTCCGCTGCAGCGTGCGTGGTCTCGCGCTTGCTCTCCACGTCCGCAGCACGCGCCTCCAGCTCCGCTACAGCGCGAGTCGCACGCGCCAGCTCCTCCACCGTGCGAGCATGCTCGGCCGTCAGCTGCTCCTTCGCCTCCAACTGCGCCTGCAGCCGCCGCTCGGCTTCGCACACCTCGGAGGCAGTCCGATCCAGCGCGGCAAACGCCGTACTGAGCTCCACATCCTTGCTGCGTGCCGCGGCCTCTGCTTCCTCTAGGAGCCCCTGCAACCGCTGCTGCGCGGCAGCCGCGCCCGACGCTCGGTCCTCCGCCGCGGAGAGATTCCCCTGAAGTTCAGCCATCTCCTTCGCAAGCGCGTCACGCTCGTTTGCAAGCAACAGCACCGATCCCTGCACAGTAGCCAGTTCACCCTGCAGCCGCGTGCTTTCAGCGCTCAGAGTCTCGACAAGTGACTCCTGCTCACCAAGTCGAGCCACCGTCCGCTCCAGCGTCGCCTGCACATCCTCGCTGCGCTGCAGCACCTCAGCCAGCTCGGCAGCCGTTCGGCTCAGTGCCTCCCGCAGCGCCGACACCTCCGCCTCCGCGATCTCGGTGCGGCGCACCTCCGCCGCGCACCGCTCCTCCAGCGACGCAGAGGCGCTCTCGCCGTCCGTCTGCCTCGACGCGAACGTCGTCACAGCAGCGCGTGAAGTGGACAGTTTCTCCTTCAGCTGCGCATTCTCCTTCGTCAGCTCCGCAACGCGCGCCGCGAGCCCCGCCTCAGCGCTCTCCGCTGCAGCGTGCGTGGTCTCGCGCTTGCTCTCCACGTCCGCAGCACGCGCCTCCAGCTCCGCTACAGCGCGAGTCGCACGCGCCAGCTCCTCCACCGTGCGAGCATGCTCGGCCGTCAGCTGCTCCTTCGCCTCCAACTGCGCCTGCAGCCGCCGCTCGGCTTCGCACACCTCGGAGGCAGTCCGATCCAGCGCGGCAAACGCCGTACTGAGCTCCACATCCTTGCTGCGTGCCGCGGCCTCTGCTTCCTCTAGGAGCCCCTGCAACCGCTGCTGCGCGGCAGCCGCGCCCGACGCTCGGTCCTCCGCCGCGGAGAGATTCCCCTGAAGTTCAGCCATCTCCTTCGCAAGCGCGTCACGCTCGTTTGCAAGCAACAGCACCGATCCCTGCACAGTAGCCAGTTCACCCTGCAGCCGCGTGCTTTCAGCGCTCAGAGTCTCGACAAGTGACTCCTGCTCACCAAGTCGAGCCACCGTCCGCTCCAGCGTCGCCTGCACATCCTCGCTGCGCTGCAGCACCTCAGCCAGCTCGGCAGCCGTTCGGCTCAGTGCCTCCCGCAGCGCCGACACCTCCGCCTCCGCGATCTCGGTGCGGCGCACCTCCGCCGCGCACCGCTCCTCCAGCGACGCAGAGGCGCTCTCGCCGTCCGTCTGCCTCGACGCGAACGTCGTCACAGCAGCGCGTGAAGTGGACAGTTTCTCCTTCAGCTGCGCATTCTCCTTCGTCAGCTCCGCAACGCGCGCCGCGAGCCCCGCCTCAGCGCTCTCCGCTGCAGCGTGCGTGGTCTCGCGCTTGCTCTCCACGTCCGCAGCACGCGCCTCCAGCTCCGCTACAGCGCGAGTCGCACGCGCCAGCTCCTCCACCGTGCGAGCATGCTCGGCCGTCAGCTGCTCCTTCGCCTCCAACTGCGCCTGCAGCCGCCGCTCGGCTTCGCACACCTCGGAGGCAGTCCGATCCAGCGCGGCAAACGCCGTACTGAGCTCCACATCCTTGCTGCGTGCCGCGGCCTCTGCTTCCTCTAGGAGCCCCTGCAACCGCTGCTGCGCGGCAGCCGCGCCCGACGCTCGGTCCTCCGCCGCGGAGAGATTCCCCTGAAGTTCAGCCATCTCCTTCGCAAGCGCGTCACGCTCGTTTGCAAGCAACAGCACCGATCCCTGCACAGTAGCCAGTTCACCCTGCAGCCGCGTGCTTTCAGCGCTCAGAGTCTCGACAAGTGACTCCTGCTCACCAAGTCGAGCCACCGTCCGCTCCAGCGTCGCCTGCACATCCTCGCTGCGCTGCAGCACCTCAGCCAGCTCGGCAGCCGTTCGGCTCAGTGCCTCCCGCAGCGCCGACACCTCCGCCTCCGCGATCTCGGTGCGGCGCACCTCCGCCGCGCACCGCTCCTCCAGCGACGCAGAGGCGCTCTCGCCGTCCGTCTGCCTCGACGCGAACGTCGTCACAGCAGCGCGTGAAGTGGACAGTTTCTCCTTCAGCTGCGCATTCTCCTTCGTCAGCTCCGCAACGCGCGCCGCGAGCCCCGCCTCAGCGCTCTCCGCTGCAGCGTGCGTGGTCTCGCGCTTGCTCTCCACGTCCGCAGCACGCGCCTCCAGCTCCGCTACAGCGCGAGTCGCACGCGCCAGCTCCTCCACCGTGCGAGCATGCTCGGCCGTCAGCTGCTCCTTCGCCTCCAACTGCGCCTGCAGCCGCCGCTCGGCTTCGCACACCTCGGAGGCAGTCCGATCCAGCGCGGCAAACGCCGTACTGAGCTCCACATCCTTGCTGCGTGCCGCGGCCTCTGCTTCCTCTAGGAGCCCCTGCAACCGCTGCTGCGCGGCAGCCGCGCCCGACGCTCGGTCCTCCGCCGCGGAGAGATTCCCCTGAAGTTCAGCCATCTCCTTCGCAAGCGCGTCACGCTCGTTTGCAAGCAACAGCACCGATCCCTGCACAGTAGCCAGTTCACCCTGCAGCCGCGTGCTTTCAGCGCTCAGAGTCTCGACAAGTGACTCCTGCTCACCAAGTCGAGCCACCGTCCGCTCCAGCGTCGCCTGCACATCCTCGCTGCGCTGCAGCACCTCAGCCAGCTCGGCAGCCGTTCGGCTCAGTGCCTCCCGCAGCGCCGACACCTCCGCCTCCGCGATCTCGGTGCGGCGCACCTCCGCCGCGCACCGCTCCTCCAGCGACGCAGAGGCGCTCTCGCCGTCCGTCTGCCTCGACGCGAACGTCGTCACAGCAGCGCGTGAAGTGGACAGTTTCTCCTTCAGCTGCGCATTCTCCTTCGTCAGCTCCGCAACGCGCGCCGCGAGCCCCGCCTCAGCGCTCTCCGCTGCAGCGTGCGTGGTCTCGCGCTTGCTCTCCACGTCCGCAGCACGCGCCTCCAGCTCCGCTACAGCGCGAGTCGCACGCGCCAGCTCCTCCACCGTGCGAGCATGCTCGGCCGTCAGCTGCTCCTTCGCCTCCAACTGCGCCTGCAGCCGCCGCTCGGCTTCGCACACCTCGGAGGCAGTCCGATCCAGCGCGGCAAACGCCGTACTGAGCTCCACATCCTTGCTGCGTGCCGCGGCCTCTGCTTCCTCTAGGAGCCCCTGCAACCGCTGCTGCGCGGCAGCCGCGCCCGACGCTCGGTCCTCCGCCGCGGAGAGATTCCCCTGAAGTTCAGCCATCTCCTTCGCAAGCGCGTCACGCTCGTTTGCAAGCAACAGCACCGATCCCTGCACAGTAGCCAGTTCACCCTGCAGCCGCGTGCTTTCAGCGCTCAGAGTCTCGACAAGTGACTCCTGCTCACCAAGTCGAGCCACCGTCCGCTCCAGCGTCGCCTGCACATCCTCGCTGCGCTGCAGCACCTCAGCCAGCTCGGCAGCCGTTCGGCTCAGTGCCTCCCGCAGCGCCGACACCTCCGCCTCCGCGATCTCGGTGCGGCGCACCTCCGCCGCGCACCGCTCCTCCAGCGACGCAGAGGCGCTCTCGCCGTCCGTCTGCCTCGACGCGAACGTCGTCACAGCAGCGCGTGAAGTGGACAGTTTCTCCTTCAGCTGCGCATTCTCCTTCGTCAGCTCCGCAACGCGCGCCGCGAGCCCCGCCTCAGCGCTCTCCGCTGCAGCGTGCGTGGTCTCGCGCTTGCTCTCCACGTCCGCAGCACGCGCCTCCAGCTCCGCTACAGCGCGAGTCGCACGCGCCAGCTCCTCCACCGTGCGAGCATGCTCGGCCGTCAGCTGCTCCTTCGCCTCCAACTGCGCCTGCAGCCGCCGCTCGGCTTCGCACACCTCGGAGGCAGTCCGATCCAGCGCGGCAAACGCCGTACTGAGCTCCACATCCTTGCTGCGTGCCGCGGCCTCAGCTTCCTCTAGGAGCCCCTGCAACCGCTGCTGCGCGGCAGCCGCGCCCGACGCTCGGTCCTCCGCCGCGGAGAGATTCCCCTGAAGTTCAGCCATCTCCTTCGCAAGCGCGTCACGCTCGTTTGCAAGCAACAGCACCGATCCCTGCACAGTAGCCAGTTCACCCTGCAGCCGCGTGCTTTCAGCGCTCAGAGTCTCGACAAGTGACTCCTGCTCACCAAGTCGAGCCACCGTCCGCTCCAGCGTCGCCTGCACATCCTCGCTGCGCTGCAGCACCTCAGCCAGCTCGGCAGCCGTTCGGCTCAGTGCCTCCCGCAGCGCCGACACCTCCGCCTCCGCGATCTCGGTGCGGCGCACCTCCGCCGCGCACCGCTCCTCCAGCGACGCAGAGGCGCTCTCGCCGCCCGTCTGCCTCGACGCGAACGTCGTCACAGCAGCGCGTGAAGTGGACAGTTTCTCCTTCAGCTGCGCATTCTCCTTCGTCAGCTCCGCAACGCGCGCCGCGAGCCCCGCCTCAGCGCTCTCCGCTGCAGCGTGCGTGGTCTCGCGCTTGCTCTCCACGTCCGCAGCACGCGCCTCCAGCTCCGCTACAGCGCGAGTCGCACGCACCAGCTCCTCCACCGTGCGAGCATGCTCGGCCGTCAGCTCGTCGAACCGGTGCTGAGCATCTTCCAGTTGACGCGCAAGAGACTCCAGTGCCGCATCAACAATGCTTTGTTGGGAATCCGAAACCGTAGCAGGCTGGGCGGACGGCACTATGGGAAGGCTTCCCTCTGCGTGCCGTGCAGCCATCTCCAGCTCCCTCACGTGCGCCGGGAGCTGCTCAACTACTCGCTGCTGCTCCGCGTATCGTTCACGATGTGTCTCCTCGGAGGCGCGAAGCCGCTTCTTCTGCGCCTGCGTTGCCACCAGCTCATCCCTGAGAGCCATCATGATCTCATCTAGATGGGCGTTCTGTGCCGCCGCCGTCACCTCGGCCTCGGCCAGCGCACGGGGCTGGGACGTCAGTTCAGCCTCCAGGGTGTTCACCTCCGTCGTGAGGTCAGTCTCCACGCGCACACGTTCCGCCTGCAGGGCTTCTATGGTATGCTTCATTTTCTCAATGCAATGGTGCGCTGCCTCCAGCGCAGAGAGCTCCCCTTGCTGTGGCAAGTCGTCATCTGCACGGTCCTCTAGGAGGGCCTCCACTGCTGAGGAAGGTGTCTGCGTATGCGCTTCCACTTGCGGTCGTGGTGATCTGAGAAGAGCGAGCCGTTCTTCTTGCAAGCGCCGCACCTCACCTATAATGCCATCGCGGTCGCAGACAAGAGCATCGCGTTGAGAGCGCAACGTTTCGAGCTCAGCCTCCAATTCCTGTCGCTGATGTGCTACCGCACTCTCTGTCGATGCAGGTGATGTGTGGGGCAATGCACTGTCTGTTTCTTCGTCACGGTACGGTCGCCGCTGGTGCGGATCCCCTTGCTCGAGCTCCTGCATGCGCTGCTGAAGCTCACGGAGCTGAGACTCAAGGCGCTCACGTGTGTCACAGAGATCCTGCAGCTCGGCGGAAGCGCTGAGTAACTGCTCCTGAGCAGTGTGAAAGTTTTCTGCTAGCTGCTGGTTTCCACTGATCGCCGCGTCAAGCTGCTCTTGGCGCAATTGGTTCGCACGCTCTGCCAACTCCAACTCCCTCTGTAGATGATTGACGAGAGACTGCATCTGTTCATTGCGAGCCTGCATGACCTGACGTTCCTCCAGTCCAGTGGTGAGCGACTCGTGAAGCTCCTCCTGGGCCTGCTGTGCACTCTGATGGTAATGCTTCTCTTTTTCCTGCAGTGCAGCAACCTGCGCCTCTGCCTTGGCAAGAGCAGCAGTGAGATCATCGTAAGACGCTTGGAGTGCTGAGTACTCTTTTTTCGAGATCGGTGCGCGCTGGGTTAGGGCGGCCACTAGCTGGTCTTCCGTGCTCTGCATATCTGCGCACTGCTGCCGCAGCTGTGCAATCGTGTCGAGCAGCACTGCGCGATCCGCTGTGGCAGCGGCACTTTCTTCAGCGTGCGCGGCCAGTGCTGCTTTGTGGGATGTGTGCGCCTCTTCGAGGCGGTGGCTGAGGGATGTGTTCAGGCACTGGAGCTCCCCAAGGGCCGTGTGCAGGTCAGCAGACGCCGCTTCAGCTCCATCCTGCAATTCCCCTTTGCTCCGTAGATCAGATGGCGGCGAGGTGTGAGGTGCTGCAGCGCCCTCACCGGAGATGTTGCCGCTTCTCCGGTCATGCTCGGCTGCAGTAGTGCTGCAGCTGCGGCGCTGCAGGGATGCCACAGTTGCCTTTTCGTGCTCCTGCTGGAGCTCACGCAGCTGCGCCTCCTTCAGAGCCAGCTGAGACTGGTAGAAGTGGAGAGCGATGGAGGGGTCCGCGCCGCTTAGCACAGACATCTTGGCCTGCATTTGACAGGCCTTTCCTTCGGCCTCGGCGAGTTTTTGGCGCAGTTGAGTGTTGTCCTCCCGCAGGTTCAGCAAAGTCTCGCTCGCCCTCTCCTGCTCACGCCGGAGCACGTCCATTTGCATGTACATCCTATGCAACTCTTCCTTCAAGTGGGCCACTTCGCCACGGTACTGGTCGCGCTTTGCGTACGCCTCTGACAGATACCCGCTGCACCGCTTCGACGATTCCTGCAGGTGGGACGCGTAATCGTAGAGCTCATGGCTGCTGAGGTGATCAATGTCGCGGTGGGCAAGGGACGTGAAGTCGCCGGCGTCGGCGTGGGTGGACAGCGACTGCGACGTCGACACACCGCTAGTGGCAGCATACACAACAGGGGAAGTGGGTACTCCAAAGCCCGCGAAGCCGGTGGTAGTAGTGCGAGTTTGTGCTGTCCGTATCGCTGGTGGAGGCGGCGGCACCGCAGGTACGCGTGATTGTGCCAGCTCCCGCACACTAATCGGCCGGGCAAGATCGGCAGAGAGCACGCCAGCAGGCGGTGGATGTGCGCGTTGCGCCGCGTACGAAGGAGAATTCAAATACGCACGGGGGCCGGATATCGGGATCGGGTGTCCCTCGTTGCAAGGCGAGGACTGCTGGTGCGTGCCAGCCTTGTAAAAGTTGTTGCCCCACATGCGCAAGCTGTGTGCCCGGTGCAGGCAATCGTCCTCTATACCGGTGGAAAAAGATAGCTTTGCAGTTCACACACACACACACGTCCCCTCTCGTCTTCTTATTCGCTGTAGTTCCAATCCTGTGGAGTTGTGCGTGTCACCCGGTTTTTTTTTCCTGCGTGTGCGTCTCACCGAAGCCCTTCTCGGGTGACGTCTTCTCTCTTGATACTCTTCGTTACCCCGCCTTCTTCGGTTTTATGTTTCGCTGTTGCTGTCCTGGCGGTTGTCTTTCGTGTGTGTGTGTGTGTGTGTGTGTGTGTGTGTGTGTGTGTGTGTGTATTGGGGGTGGGGGCGTGCGAGTGCACTTCAAGTGAGCAGGCAAATGAATGGCCCACAGAAACTGCAGCACGATGCGGCACGTTGATGCCTCCTCCCCTTTTCCTTCACACGCGTGCTCTGGTGGTATGCAGCTGTGCTCTCGGTAAATTCAGACGCTACGGTTCTGGGATGACTGTGATGCGTTAACAGCGGGGGGTGTACATCCCATAGATACGGCAGAAAGGGAAAAAGATACAAAAGAGAAGGACTGTGTGCAAGAGAGAGAGAGACAGAGACTGGTGAGAGCATACAAGCACGAAAGTCCTCCAACACACCCACATGCCCACACATACACACGCACACACACAGCAGAAGCGGCGCCACATTGGTCACTTGAGCAAAGTTCCTCTCGGATTACCAGCACCACCACTGACAGGGTCGACCCCATCTGTGCACACAGGTGTTAGTAGGGCTTGATGGATGCGGCTGTGCATGAAAGGAGGCGGTTGAAGCAGGCGTCCACGTCCCCCTCATTCTGTGTCGTCCCCTCCTGTGCATCCCCTGCCACACCCTTTTTTTGAGGGGGTGGAGGAGGAATTGGATAAGGGCTTTCTGTGAGCAACGGCTGCCAACAACGCAAAGGCACAGCGAGACTCGCGCCCATGTCTGTTCAGGGATGTGGGAGCACACACGCGCAGCCCCCCTTTGCCACCCCCACCCACCTACCCCTTCTTCCCTTCCCTCATGCAGTGGCACCAGCACGCAAGCAAAGCACGTGCTGCCTCTGCGCTTACACTCATGCGTGATGCACGACAGTGGTGGCTATAGGAAGAGCGACAATGGGTTTTTTTTCCCATTCGCTCTCGCCCTCCACCCACACACCGCCCCAACATGCACACCAGTGCGACCTAGCCAACGCTACCCTCACTGCGTGTTGTGCTCTACAATGAACACCTCGCCATCCTGCATCGTGTACCTGTCGTTCACCGTGCGCATCTGCATCTCTGCAGACTCGAGGTTTGGCTTCTCGATAAACTTGTCCCACGCCATCACCTTGGCACGCAGAAAATTCTTCTCGAAGTCGGAATGGATCTCACCGGCTGCCTGCCGCGCTGTTGCGCCCTGTGGCACGGTCCAGCCACGCGCCATCTTCGGTCCAACTGTGAAAAAGGACTGCAGCTTGAGCAGCTCGTACACTTGCTTCATCAGTACCTGGCCACGCGGCACGTCAATGCCGTACTCTTCCAGGAACATTTGCTGCTCCTCACGCGATGCAAGCTGTGACGTCTGCTCCTCAATGGCGGCCGACACACGGCAGGTACGCTCAGCCCCAAAAGCGGCCTCCACCTCACACGCGAACGCGTTGCCATCCTTCACGTCCCTCTCTTCCACGTTTAGCACAAACATCATGGGCTTGTTGGAGAGCAGGTCGTAGCTCTGCAGCAGGTCTTTCTCCGCCCCCGTGAGTTTTGCCTTTGCAGGCATGTCCGCGGCCGCCCCGCCCTCCTCCAGCCACTGATGAAGGCGCTTCAAGAAGCTGTACTCCATGTCCTGTGCCTTCATCGTCTTCTGTACCTTGCGCATCCGCTTCTCCACCACTTCGAGGTCCGATAGGACAAGCTCACTAAGAATGACGTGGATGTCCTCGAGAGGGTGAGGAGTGTCAAAGCCCTCCTTGGGGCTCTCGAAGCAGCGCACCGTATGCAGCAGCACGGCGCAGTTTCGGATGTCAGCGAGGAACTTATTGCCGAGCCCGGCCCCCTTGGAGGCGCCCGCGATCAGCCCCGCCACATCTGTCAAGTCTACCTCAACATCGACGATCTTCTCTGCCTGAGTGAACTGTGCCAGCTGGCGCAACCGCGGATCGAAAACTGGCACCTTCGACGTGTTCGCGTCAATCGTACAAAACGGGAAGTTGCCTGTCTTTGCCAGTTGGCTGCACGTGAGGGCGTTAAAGAGGGTCGACTTGCCCACATTCGGTAGCCCCACGATACCTGCAGCGCGCCGTCTCCAAAGCACAACGCTACACCGCAGCATGAGGGATGAGGATAGGAGTGGGGGAGTGGAGCGGTCTTGCACCGTCTTTCACGTTCGTATGCAGGAGCAATCCGCTACACAGTGAGGAAAGAAGAGATGTACAGCAGGTGGAGCGAAAGAGTGCAGATGCACGAATACAGTTATGTGCATGTGCATGTGCATGTGCATGTGCATGTGTGTGTGTGTGTGTCGAAGCGCAAGACGAACATGACGCACCAGAGAAGAGAAAAAGGGGGATTACGATGTCGGTTGGAAGACCTGACCAGCGAGCCGAGGACGCCAATGAGCAACGATGCGCTGTAAAGGAAGGAAAAATCGAAGAACTGCATCAGCAGGAAACCCTCTTCAAGCGTCCCCACAGGCCCGAGAAGCAGTCTGGTGCTTCTCTTCCCCTCTGTGTGTACGTTATCGTCCTCGGCTGGATGGTAGAATGAGGGGAGGGGGGGAGGGATGGGCAATGATGGGGTACGCGAGCAACCCAGATGTTGGGTAGTCCATTTATGGGGGCACAGATGATGGTGCAGTGCCGTCGCAAACATTTTGTTCACACTATGGATAAGAAAACACGCGCGCTCTCGCTACATACGTGTGTGGCTGTGTGGATGTATGCGTCTCTGTTGCGCGTCCCTAAGCTTGCCGGTCATGCGCCTTCCCGCATGATCAGCACATACGTGATATCGTATATACGCCGGTTGCTGTTGCATGTGTTCGTCCTTCACGGCACGCACGCCGCCATCGCCATCACGACCATCACCACGGACAGCTGTGTCACGGCTCGAAGAGGCCGTCTCCTGTTGCGCATGTCTGCGCCTCAAGAGAATGATGTTGGCAAAGAGACGGAGGGGAGGAGGGATGCGAAGGAAAACGGAAAGACCGTCTGTTGGAAAATGTCTGCGAACCGCAGGCAAGCGGGCACACCTACCCAGCCAGCACGCGCGAAGGCACCAGCCGCCACCCCCCCTGCCACTCTCCCTGCCAGCTGTCATTGCATGAACGACATGTGAGAAATATGTAAGATGGTGAGAGGTGGAGGAGCCACCTCACCGTAGCGGACGAGCGGGACGGCAGCCGCAGGAGCAGAGCGGGCAGCTGAGAAGGGAAGCAGGCAAAGAATCTGTGGTACGTTCTCATCCCGCTCCCTCTGTGCCCACGTCCTCATCCCACGCCTGACCCCGTCTTCGCTCTTCACAGGAGAGTGAAGAACTCCTTTGGCTCCTCGCCTTGCTCAACGTAGAGCACACGCACATCCGCGAGCACCCCTGTTACCGCGGCAGCTCTGCCTGCTACGCCTGCAGTATCGCCGCTTTCGTGAGAAAAAACAATGCTGCAGCTAGCCCACTCACCAGCCTCCAGCGACTCGATTACCGCAGTCTTCACCGCTGGTTCGGTGGTGCGTAGCATGTGCCGCGCAAACGCGTCCATAATGTCTGCGGAGCTCTCCGCCGCGTCAGCCCCACGCCACACATAGACAGTCGTTCCAACACGCTGCTGGAAGCCAAGCACGTAGCATTGGTCCTCTTCGAGGTCGTCGAGGTCCGCCACAGTCACTTTAGTCGCCGCTGTGAATGGGTAAGCGTAGGCGAAACTCTCTCCCTCCGCCATGCACACTGCCACAAGAGTTTGTTTGTCGTCATCTCGAGCGGTACCGGCAGCGAGCGACACCTCCGAGATGCCCCGTCGCGGAAAAGAAATGCCAGCAGGGTCCGTGTTGGGCGTCAGTTCCACCTCCGTTGAAGAAGAAGTGGTACGCAGAGATACGTGTTGAGGCGGGCTTGCCACCGGTTCCGGTACTTCGGCAGCGGCGGGTAGATTGTCAGCATGGCTGCAGTACTGCGATGCAGGCGCGCCAGCTGACGATGAGTGCGCAATCGCACCACTAGCGAGCCGATCACCCACGCTGCCCCGTTGAAGCGATCCGCCATTTCCACAGGACGGCACATGTAGCTGTCGAGGCGTTCGCGGAGTACGCCCCCCTGTGCGGAAGGAGGAAGAGGCCGACGCACGTTTCACGGGGAGCAGAGGATTCCGTGGCAAAGTCACGTGTGCCAAGACGCTTGTCTGTTGCCCGCCTGAAACCGTTCCACTGCTATTGGCACCAACACCCTTTGCAGCACCTTCGCGTGCCTGCTGCCGCACCCCTTCGCTGACGTCAAGCCGATCCTCCTTAGCGATATAACAGCTCAGCATCGAGGCAAGCCGCGCGTTGGAAAGGAGAGCATCCCATTGCGACTGCCGCACAAAACGAATGCGCACCTGGCTCGCGATGTGCAGCGACAGCAGCCGCTGTGCCACCTCCACCGGCACAGCTGCAGTTGGAGCAGGGAACGGAGAAGAAGAACGCGACCACAAAGCCGGCGAAGCAGCTGGTAGCAGTCGCACCTGCAGCATCGGATTGAAGCAGACAGTCTTCCCAGCATTGGTGACACTTGTGCGTCTCTCTCCGTGGTAAAAACTGAAGCGCAGCAACTGCCGGCAGGCAGCAAGGGCCCGTTCACTGTAGATCTTGCTAAGGGCCTGCGGTCCCATGACAACACATGCGGTCACAACATCGACGTCCTCGTCGCCACCGGGCCCAGCAGCGGGACCCACATCGGTGCCCTGAGAGAGCCGTGGCCGCTCGTGTGTTCGCTGTTTGGACCGTCGGGCGTCCACGCAGCTTGTTTCGTCTGCAGATGGCGCGCTAGGCGCAAAGAGGAACACGTAGGCCAAGCGCGGGTCCAGCGACAACGTGGTGGGTGGCCCCGGTGCCGCACCGCTCATATCCACCGCACGCGTCAGCACATCGCTGCGCAACTGCTGGTGTACTTCCTTGCCACGAGGAGAAAGGAAACCACTCTTCGGTGCCTTAGCAGTGCACGGTGAGGGTGAAGACGGCGACCAGGAAGAGCCAAACGCGGCGGCGCCGGTGACGGTCGAGGAAGTGGAGCAGTCAAAGTACGCTGTCAGTTGGTAGGAGAAGGGCATCGGTGATGTGGACGTGTACGGAGTATAGGCAAACACGCTGTTCAGTAGCGGCGCGGACAGCTGCGCCTCCCACAAGCGGAGGTTCATGAAGAAACCGAGGTTTGGATTGCAGACGGTGCGACGTGCTCGCACGAGCTCGTACGCGCGGTCGTAGCACAGCCCCTGCTTCCACATGACGTAGGCGATGACAAACGTGCAGGAACGCGACACGCCCTGTTGGCAGTGCACAAACACTTTCCCGCGATGCCTCTCCACTGCGTCCTCGATAAAGGCGTTGACAACGGCAAAGAGGGAGAAGATCGGTTCGTCGGTGGCGTCGCTCAGGCTGAGGGTCATGTACCGGAAGAGGTCTGGGTAGAAGCAATCGATGTACCAGCTGACGGTGTTCACAACATGAGTGATGCCTTTGCGAAGGAGCTGCACTCGATCCCGCGCTGCGTCCTCGCCGCCCACAAAGAGATATGGCAAGATCTCTGTCACCTCCGGCTTCGATGCCTTTAACCGCTGTGCTCGCTCTTGCTGATTGTACACGTCATCGCACTCAGCGTCGTCTTCCAACGGCGGTACTGATGGTAACCCATAGCGACTCACCGAGGAGTTCTCAACGTCGACGCTGTGGTGGTCGGCGATCTTGTCCCTGCTTTGGCCGCCCCCGTCGGCGTGATGATGCTGGTGCTGGGGGTAATGACGACGCTCGGCAAGGGAACTGTCCGGCTGTGCATTATCTGTTTGGCCACGCGGAAGAGAAAGCATGTCTGCAGCCCCGGTAGGAACGCTAGTATGCTGCCTCGCCTTCGCTTTCTGACCCCTCTCCGCATTGACGAACAGTTGCAGTTTCGGCACGGCTGCCGTCTCAGGAAATAAAGGGGGCCCATCTGCACTGCTTTCCTCTGCAGAAGTGCTACAGAGTGTCACGCGTGAGTTGGGGACGGCGGCTGAGGCTGCAGGGCGGAGGCAGTCGAGAGGGAGGCTGAAGGCAAGGTTTTGTGCTGTACATGTTGCAGAAGTCAACGCGGCTGGGGCGGCAGACGAGGAATCCGGTGGAGTTGGGGTGCCAACGTGGCAATCGCCTCTCGGCGTGCCTGACGCGAGTGTCGGCGGCAGCAGCGGCGGCATTTTCGGTGACGCTGAGTTCGGTGTCCAGGAGCTTTGAAGCAGTCTGCCCATACGGGAAGTCGTAGAGTCGGCTGTGGTGGCGTGTGCTGAGCCTGCAGCCCCAGTGACTGCAGTACCAGCCGGTGCCGCCCGATGCACATCGAGTGGCTGGGGCCCCTGTAGCCAGCTCGAAATGTTCAGCGAGGGGATGGGCGGCATGATGCCAGAGGAAGAAGTAGCGCCGTTTGCCGCCGAATCTCTATGAGTGCTGCGACGCGCTGAACGGAGCGACGAAAGCGGATCGGAGCACCAGTTACTCGATCCGAACAGAGCTGTACCTGTGCTTGGCCCACCTGCGCTCGCTCCAGATGCACTACGGGGCACGGAGTAACGTGCCGAGTTCAGCGGACTGGCCACATCTCCTGTGTGCATCCACCGCGGCGTACCAACGCGGACGCCGTTCAGGACGCGGTAGACGGCATTCAGGCTGTATAGCTCCGAAGGATTCGAGGAGACTACCGTGCTGGCCACGTGGTCGCAGCCACCGCCAAACGCCCCTGTGTGAGAGCGGGTGCCCACCGGCGATGCAGTATAGGAGGCAGCGATGCTGCTTCGCCTTTCGAAGTGCATCGCGGGCACAGCAACCGAAGAGGGGCGCGTGATGGCAAGGAGCTCCCGCCGTAGTTCCCTCGATGGCCCGAGTGTGGACATCAGATACTGTGGAGACGAGTTTGAGACGCCGACATCGCTGTTGGAGTCTCGCACCTCCTTGCCCATTGCGTTGCCCGTTATCATCTCTGAGGTAGCGCCGCCACCACTCGCCTTCGACGACACCTTCAAGCTTCTGTGCAGATTCCCTTCAGCAGCATTCGCGGTGCTGCCGTCGCCGCGACGTCCTGGGGTGACGTCGAGAGTGGGGCGCATGCTGTAGGCACGGATAACAGCCTCTAACTTTGCTGTGTGTAAGTTGTAAAACAGTCTTCGATCAAAGTCGGAGCAGTCCAGAAACAGTTTTTCAATCGCGCGCGCCGCGAACAACCCGGCGGCCGCCGACATGGCGTCTGCCTGCTTACCCGTGAGAAGATGTACGCTGAAATGAAAGCTAGTGGCCCGCGGCGTCGCCTGTGAAAGCGCGGAGCGTGAGGACGCCTGCAGGCAAGCGCCAGCGCCGCCCCCGTTGCCTGTGGTGGCCGAGGAGGTCGCTGTGGCAGCAACAGTAGTAGTCGTACTGCGCGGGGTCGTTCGGCCACTTGTCGACCCGTTCGTCCGTGGCGTTGCCGAGGGCGAGTGCCAGTAGCCGGCCCCGCTGTTGTGGCTAATGCTAGCAAGAGTCGGTCGCGTCATGTCACTCGAGAACGGTGTTGTGAGACCGCGCGGAGTAAAGACCTGCACCATGTCACGTGGCCACTCAGTGGTCATGTTGGCGCTCATCGCTGCGCTGTTTGCCACCGATCGCGCAGTGCCGCCGGGGGAAGCGGCGGCAAGGGAAGACGATGGCGGTGTAGCCGATCGGGTGCTTGCAGCGGCTGCGAACGGCGTTGTTGACGTGATGAGCGTCCGCGGCGTTCCCAGGAGTGTTGATCGCTGCACAATAATGAGAACGTACACCTCTGCTGCCTTGATCTCGGCGAGACGCGTGAGATCAACGGGCTGTACGGACACCTCGCGGAACAGCCACGAGCACGGTGACAAAGGCGTCCTAGTCGACACCGATGTGGGCAGCGCTCCTAGCTGACTGCTCACGTGCCGCTGGGGGACACTGTCGTCTTTCACGTTCGGCAACGAGCAATCCACTGCTGCTGCTGCTGCAGGCGATGCTTTAGCGATGTCCGCCACATCATTCGAGTCGCTGTGACAAGAGCCATGGCGTTCGCGCGGGCTCTGCAATAAGTCACGAGTTGATCCACTGCAGTTTCTTGCCATGGAGTCGCCCGACGGTGGGAGGGGCTCGTCTGCTGGGGCTTTACCCTGCACTTCATCGGATGTCGTCTTCGGCTCACCACTGCTTAGCGCCGGTACAGCGGTGGCTTGGTCGGAACCAAGGACATGACGGATGCCCTTTCGATCGAGCACACAGCGCAGTGCGTGAAGCGATGTGTCACACTCGGCGTACTGCCGCTCGATCTCTGCCTTCATCTCCTTGCGAAACAGCGCACTAGCGCCACTGCTCGCGGTACTAGCGGCATCGTTGGGAAGCGTGTCGAAAAGCGATGGGGCGCGTGCCAATGCCTCGAGGTCCTCGAGGGAGAAAGGGGTGTTGCCAGTGGACACACGATTGCCCATCGTTCGCTGCCGCTTTCTTTAGAGTGAGCTGTTGCTGACCTCCCGATGGGCTTCTTGGTGGCGGTGCTTCGTCTCCTTTCGGCAATTGTTTTGAGGCACACTGGTCGAACTGCTCGCAACACGCACACACACACGCAAGCAAGCAAGCAATATAAATAGAGAACACCGCCAACCCTAGAGGGCACAAATACGCTGAGAGACCGTCAAAGAACTCCCAATATGAAGAACGCCTGCACACACCAAGAGAAAGGCGAAGAAGGGAAGCCAGTCACTGAAGGGAGAATAACAACGGCGCGAGTGCCGTAATCTCCAACGGAGACGGATGGCGAGGCAAGACAAAAGGTGGGTCAGTGAAGAATGAAAATGAAGACCAGGGCAGAGCAGCAACCCCGAGGAAAAGGAAGATGGAAAGGAACGCAAAGGGAAGGGCGTGTGTGAGCTCTCGAGCAACGAGAGATCATGCCAGGAAACGCACACCGCCGACAACCAAAGATGGCAGCAGCAACAGAGTGTCACTTCCTTTCTCACGTGTGTTGTTGTTGTTGTTTTCCCTCTCCGCACTCTCGCTCGCCTCCTTTAGCCTTCGCCTACACAAAGCAAAACGCACGCGCGCACGGGGGGAGGGGGAGGAGGGCGGGGCGAGCACCCACCCACGCACACGCACACACACACACACGGCGGTGCAGATGCCTGAAATCCTTTGGAGGCCTTGTTTGATGTTCGTTGATGGTCGCTACGCAATTGCTGTCGCTGGTCTATTATTTTGCTTCTGCCCCTCGTATCCCCTACCAGGTACGGGCATGCAAGATTGTCCAACGGGGGAGGTGAGGAGGGAAGAAAGGGCGCAGAAAGGAAATAATATTCACGAGCGTGTGTCGTGCGCGGGTGGGTATACATATATATGTATATATATGTATGTATATGTATATGTATATATATATATATATATGTATATGTATGTGTGTGCACAACCTGTCACAGTTCAAAGGAGAAGAATGTTGTCCGAAGAGAAACATGACAAAAAAGATAGGCGAAGCAGAAGGAAAGAGCGGAGATGGTCGATGTGCCACGCACGCGCAAACTTGTCTGTATACGCAGACGCTTCAGGCAGTACTGATCCTCCCCCCTCCCCCAACCCCAACCCCAGCCCGGCCCACCACCATCCCAGCACTACATGCATCACTGCGCACAAGCGCGGACGCCTTCAGCTGTTTGGCGTGAGCGTATGCCTGTATGTCGCTCCTGGGGGCTGGTGGTAAAGGGAGGACAGTCACGTGGCCCCCAGTTGAAGAAAGGAAAGGGGGCCTCGATCGCGTACGTGCATACAAATGCATGCGCGACGCGGAAAGAAAGCAGGCCCCATTGTGGATCGACGTATTTGAAGATGTCGCGGTGGCGTTGGCTGTGTTTCTTGTTTCTTCGCGTTTGCTTCTTTGCCTGTTGACGGTGATGATCGAGAAAAGAGAGGGTGTTGGCCACAACAGCAACATGTTGCTATGGGCAGCGGCATATACGTACAGACGCGCAGTGAGAAAGCGACGCATGGCAGTCAAGTACACAAATGCATATATACGCGCTGGCGGGAGCAAACAAGAATGAGGCAACATCGACCACACACTGCTGCCCCCTGCGCCAGCATGCGTGTGGAGTAGTGTCTCCCAGCACACGACACATAAAACGTAAATACATCTACGCACAGGAGTGGACGAGGAAGCGCCCATTCGTCCCTCCCTCCCCCCGGGAGCGCATGCACGCAAGCATGCACACGCAGGAACGCGGTCCGCCACAGAAAAAGTGGAGCTCGAAATCACTGAAGGGAAAACAAAAGGAAGTCTTCTATTGTACATGAAGCACACACACACACAGACATGCACATACACATGCACATGCGCATGTGCGCGCATTGGTGGTAGGAACGCACCCACAGGAGATCGAGGGGCAGGCAGAGAAAAGGGCACACACACACACACACACGCACCGATACTGACAAGGATGGAGAGAGTCGTGCAGCAAAGGAAGGCAGGAGTTTGGTGGGCAGTATTGCTTTGTGGTGGTGGTGGTGGTGGTAGTGACTACGGTGGCTTTGATATCTGTCGTGTCTGGGAGGAGGGGAGGGGGGAGCCGTGCCCATGTGGATACAAAGAAGCCGTCACGCACGCTTGTGAGGGATGTCGTATACGTACGCATGCGGACGTGCTTGGCTCTCCTTCACCTACGCTCCCCCCCCCCATACATACTGACGCACATGCATGTACACCCTGGCCCCCAGTTGCATTCCTTCACCGCAGCACCTCTGTCTCCCCCTTCTTGCTTGCTCTCATGAATATCACAGTTCTTCGTGTTCCTCACGCACAGGCCGGACGTAGTTGATCGGGAACAGTCCTGTGCGCTGGTTACACACGCCTTTAAACCAGCCCTCCTCCGGCGCGCGGCTGATGCAGACAATTTGTTGGCCGGCCTCAAAGGTCAGTTCATCCGGTGCGCGGGCGCAGTAGTCGAAGAGTGCCTGGAACGTCGCTCCTTCCATGTGCGTCGGCGGTGGCGCAGCAGCAGCAGTAGATACAGTTGCGGCAGCAGTAGCAGCGCTCGCGTTGATGACAGAGCCGTCCTTGTTCATCATGTTTGTCGTCGAATATGCTACCGGACGCGCAGTGCAAGACGAGGTGGCCACACCGCTTGCAATGCCCTTCGATGACGATGATGTGGTTCTCCCACCGACGCCGCCAGAGCCCGTACCGTCCCGCTGAACAATCGCGTGCATGCGTTCCACGAAGCCCGACGGTGATGACCTACCTGATGAAGTACCTGTGACAGTCGACTTGATGCCCGCCGCACCGCGAACGCTCTGCAGTGGCCCGCCCGTCCATGAGGACATGATGTCGCCAATTTTCGTTGCTTTGCACAGTCTCTTCTGGTCGCGTGTCGATGTCTTCTGAGTCTCTATATCGCTCCGAAGCTTCTCGATCGCGGCTCTCTCCCGGGTAACTGTCGCCTCGCCGTCGCTCTCCAAGTTAATGAGGGTGCGGTAGTCCAGCACGGTGTTCCAGCGGCTGAGGTTCATTTTCTCTACAATAACACGAGGGTGCACATATGGGATGCCAGAAAAGTCGAGCGATGTCAAAGTTGGTGTGACAGCCCGCTCTTCCCGCTCTAGCTTGTGGCGGATGCGCATCACTTCCTCCACCACCTCGTGCCGCTGCAACGCCAGCCGCTGGTCCGCCTCCACGTATTCCTTCGCCTGTGGATCGAGTGTGTCGGAGAGGATCTCGCGGTGCATCTTGTTCGCCTGCATTTCCTCGTCCATCTGCTTTAGCTTCCGCTCCTTTCGGTAAAGGTAGCGGCTGCATGCGATGTAGTAGTCGGAGAACCGCTTGAAATGATGCTGCTGCACAACCCGCAGCATCTCCCCCAGCGCGTTCTGCTGCTTGTCATACTTGGCAGCAATGTTGTCGCAGCCGTCCAACACAAAGTTATTGAGCGATGTCGCAATGTCCCGCGCGGCGGCAGCATTGTCGATTGTATCCTGCAACTTCTGCGCATGCTCCGCGGCAGCCTGTAGAAAGCTCTCGTGCCCACTACGCCTCCCCGCCTCACGTTCCTCCATCTCGAGTCGACGCTCCACCTCCTTGTGGCGCTGCTGTGCCAGCGTCGTCAACTCACTCGAGCATGTCTGCAGATCCTGAAAGAGGGTGAAGATGCGGTTCCACACGCTTTGTTGCTTCTCCTTGTTCTGCTGCAGGAACTCGTCGGACTCCGTGCGGTCCGCCTCGTAGCGTTTGCGCTGTTGCGTATCATCGGAGTTATAGTTGGCCATTTGCTCCCGTATTTTGAGCATGTCCTCCTCGCAAGCCTCGATCTGACGGTGCTTCGCCTCGATTACGGCAGTGATGTCGCGGTCCACCATGCGGAACACTGCCCACCGACGCCGACGTTCGCTGTTGCGCGATTCGGAGTAGTAGTTCGAGATGACTGGGTACTGCTCCGTGATGAGGCGCAAAATATGCTCGTACACGTCCAGCTGACGCTTTGAGATATCCTCAGCCAGGCTCATCTCACCATTCGCAATGCTCGCCTCCAGCAGCTGTTCACACTGATCGATATCTGGGGAAAGCTCCTCAATCGCGTTCTGGAACGCCGTCAAATCGCCGAAGACGCCACGCGTATTGACGTCGTCGATGAGCTTTGTCTGCAAGGCGTTGGTGATGAAGACAAGGTCGCGTGGCTCGAATACGACAGACTTCAGCTCGGCTTCGCACTCCTCAATGAAGCGGCGCTGCTTCGGGGTGACGAACGAGTGTGATTTCGACTGCTGCAACGTGGACACGAGCTGAATCACCGCCGGCAGCTCTGCGTGCTGATCCCCGTCCAGCTCCACATTCCGGCGCACAAGTCGACTCTCCGCCATATGCAGGTTGCAGTGCTCGACAACGGCCTTGCTGTTCCAGAAGGCGCCCTTCGGTGCCGTTACATGTTGCTGCAACTCCGACAACTGCTGTTCGCATCGCTCGTACTGGAAGTCGAGCTGCGAGATGCTCTGATCGAGCCATGTCTGAAACGTTCGTATGAACTGATCGCTGCTTACAATAGCCTGCAGCTTCAACTCTTCCTCGAGGTACACGCGCTTGTTGCGCTCGAAGAGTGACACGGCGGCGGTCATGCTCTCTCCCCAGCAGTGCGTAAACAGGCTCGGGTACGTGTCTCTGTGTGTGTGTGTGTGTGTGTGTGTGTGTTTACGAAAGACTGCGTATGTGGTGCTGTTAATGTGTGAGCCTTCTGTGATAATGCGGTGGATGATGCGACGACGCGCCCAATCACTGTCCCGTTGAATATCTGAAGATACACACTTCAGTCGGAGAGCTAGCCGGGGTGTGTGATATGGCTATGTTTAGCTGACTTGTGAATGGGGCACCTGAGGCAGGCCTTCGATCGTTTGGGCGCAGGCGGCCTTGTCCTGTGCAGCGAAGCTTCCCGCGTATCTGTGAGGAGAGGGAGTGTCGATAGAAACGGCAAGGGAAGGAGAGCGACGAGAGTAGGCCATCAGAGAGAGCCCCAAATATGTGCAGGACGGCCCAAAGAATGCTGCAGTGCATCGCATACACAGTGAAAAGCGTGTTTTGCTTTGCTGTTGTTAGTTTCCGCAGGTGCGTACATGCGTGCTGGCACAGTTGAACACGGGGCATCAAAGGGACGAGCACCGGCGGTCCAGCAGCAGAAAATACGGGAGAGGGAGACGAAAACAGAAAAAGGGGTGGACTGCCACATCGTCCACCTGGCATTCCTCGCACTTGTTCTTCTCTTTTTCGATACTTTCCACCGGTGTTGAGTGACACATCAACGCTGCTCTGTATCGCACCCCGTTGTCGGTGTCTCCTGAAATACTTGAGGCTGACGAGCCGAGAGCAGCTCTCCAGTCTTCCAAGTGCCTCCAACGCCACTTCTCCCTGGCACGTGTTGTGCTCACGTAGCTGCGCAATGCTCACAGATGTAGCGGACGTGGTTGATCTGCATGCATGCACATGCTGAGAACATGCTCATGCGTACGTGCGTGTGTGTTTCAACACGCATCTAGAGAAGCACACCAAGGGTAAGCTGAAGAGAATAGAAGCTCTGTCATACGTACAACGTGCACGCCCACCTTCGCGCCGCTGTGTAGCAGGTAAGCGTGTGTGTGTGTGTGTGTGTGTGTGTGTGTGTGCAGCTATTCGACTACGTATGCGTCCCTGTACGCGTGCTGGAGTCCCTCTACCCCTTTATGAGGTACCCTTTGCACATACATGCGCAAACAGTCGAGGGAAACAAGACGCTGCCTGCAAAAGTGATGGGCAAGTGTCTGCCATGTCTGCAGATTTCGATGCACCTCCACCAGAGGCAAGCATACACAGAAAGAGAAACTGCAAATGCAGATGCATCACATACCCGCGACCCATCCATGATCCAGTTGCCCCTCCAGCTGTGCGCGCCATGCCGCGTAGCCGTCGCTGTTAGTCGACTTGGATCTGTCGTCTGTCATATTGTCACTTTTCACGTCGCTTCTGCTGCAGCTTCTCGTGAGCCTGTGGTATCCGCTGTGTGCTTCCTCCAGCTGTCTCACGGGTGAGGATGACGACGATGTGCCAAAGCCGTCAGCGAAACTCGCCCTCTCGAGAAAGTCCGATTTGTTCAACGAGTTTTCTGGGGCGTCGTCAGACTGCGCTGCCACGCCGTCGTCGCGCTGAGAAGTGGTAGTGACACTTGCGAAAGTCTGGTCACGTGGGAAGGACAACAGAGCAGGCAGCGTGTAAACGAGCTCCGTCGCTGCAATAGTTGCAGCCGCAACAGAAGCCTCTATGGCCGGAGGTGTACTGTTGCAGTCGTCGTTATCGCTGACGCACGGCATCTGGGGTGGCGGGGGTTCGAGCACGTGGAGGTGGGAGTGGGGCCGTGGCTGCGACGAGGGCCCCAGCAATGGCAGCGACGCAGCATGCGAAGGAGCCGTCTCGCCTTTCGGCTCCGTGCCCTGTCGCGGAAATGAGGAACTGGGTGTCAAAAGTGATCGAGAAGCTGAAGAGTAGAATGATGTCTTGGCCTGCATCGCATGCTTTAGATGTACATCATCGCTGGAGCCGTGGTTGCGTGTGGCGCCGGTTACCGAGACCTCGTAGTCAAAGTTCTCGTGCACGGGAGCAATCTGCGACGTTGTCTTCGACATCGTGCCTAGAGGTGTGTGCACAAATTCCTGGCCCAACGCTTCTGCCCCCCGACTGGACGTGTCTCGGCCGCGTAGAATCTCCAGCAGGCTGTAAGCAGCAGACGGGGGTGAAACGTGGGGCTCGGTAGCCGAATCGAGGGACGTACTCTCGTGTGTCATTGACCCTGTCCGTATGGCGTGGTCGATTGTGGTAGCATGGGGAGATGTGCCGCTCTCGGGGGAAGCAGCAGACTCTGCAGTGGTTGTATGGTGCGGAAGCGATGGCATTGGCTCACCATGTGGCATTCCAGAAACATGAACCGCAGCAGACAGCTCCCAAATCCCCGACATGTGCATCTGGTATTCCTCTGTGTCACCGCCGCACAACCATTGGACTGCGGCCCCCCCGTTCGTGTTCTCCTGTGCAGCGCTCACCTCGTATCGAGTGTGCCAGCCGGTGCCGGAGTCGTCCACGTTGCCGTTCCATGAGGAATGATCCCACAGCATCTCCACAAATTTGTGCACATCAGAAAGCGACTCCGAATCGAAACTGTCAAGCTCATGCAAGTCGGCTTGTCTCTTGGCGACTGCTACACGCGGCCGGTCATCCATCTTCCGTACAGCGGCTTTGCTCGCAGCGATAGCCACTGCCTCAGCACCGTCATAGTCCTCGCCGTGGCGGCTGTCACCGCCGCTGTAGGCAAGGTTTAGCGAGCGGCCCATGGAACCTGGTATGAGCTCACTCGAAGCGGGAATCGATGCAGAACTCGGTAGAGATGGCGCCGCATCCACCATCGCTCCTGTTCCCGCTGCTGGCGCATCTGGCGGCAATGATGGAGCTCCGTTCGGCGCCGCCCTGCCAGTCTGAGTCGACACACCGGTATCCAAGGCGTTCCCTCTACCGACGTCATCCACCGTCTGTCCAGACCTCTTCACATAAGCAAGAAGCAGCTCGACACTGCGCTGCACGTGTCGCAGTTCTCTTTTAAGATGGGCCTCGCGCTTTGCGGAAGCTTTTGCGCTGCTCTCAAGGGACCGTGCGTGGCGCTCCCAGGCGGCGCCGTCTGCCAAGGCCTGCAGAAACAGTGTTTGGTACAGCTTCACGATGTTTTGTGTGCCACCAGGCACATCTGTCACCGTGCAGCTCGTTCGCTGCGCCTCTGCCTCAAGCTTGCGCAGGAGTCGCTGCAGTCGTGAGGTGGCGCGACACGATGACAGCGGCTGCGATAACGGCGTGTCAAAGTGCATGATTTCGACCGTTGGAGTAGTCGTCCTTGTGCCTGAGTCCGGCAGTGAAGACGGTGGCGGCATGTACAGGCGGCAGCGGTGACGAGTTAGTTCATCCTCGGGTTCTTGATCCTCTACCGCTACGCGGTTGGTTGCCCATCTCTGCGACCTCGGCGGAAGTCCCTGCACTTCAGAACACCCCTGCTGCTGCTGCTGCTGCTGCTGCTGCTGCTGTGTGGATGCGCCTACCCCACAATGTATACAGTAAGCCTGGAAGCAAGGCTTCAGCTTGGCACAGTGAGCATGGGCATCGTCGGCGGAGGGAGCTGGCAATGCCGACACGGTCGGCGTTGTCCCACACTTTCTGGAAGGGGTATCGACGCTGTGGTGAGTAAAAGGGTCACGGTAGCGATGATGCTGATGCACATGCGATAGCCAGGAACTGTCAGGCGCTGCATGTGACGATGGCAGCGGACGCGAGTGATACGACCCACCCCCACCTTCTCCACTGTCCTCCCCACGGCAAAAGGCACTTCCAAAGCGCAGTGGTGTGCCGTGATGTTCTGAATCCATTGTCAGCTGTGCGTAAGACGGGTAAGGTGTGCGTACGTTAGAGTGGCGAGTGTGAAAGTGCGCGGGCTGCCGGCGGTGGGGTGACAGGATGAGGCGCCCGTTGAACGTTACCTCCGATGGAGAGGCCTTCGCACGGCCGGGCATGCTCGCCCGCTGTAAGGTGTACCGTGTCAATCTATGGATGTATTCTTGGTGTGTGCGCTGGGCATCGCCGCAAAACAACCAAACAGCGTGTGTTCAACGAGTGTCTTCCGCGCCGCCGAGATGGAGACAAGCCGCGCAGACACAGCTACACAAACGCAGGGGTCCATCATACACGCACGTATAACATGCACATGTGAATTCCGTTGAAGATACGCACGAGTCCGTAAACACACATGGGCGAAAGAAAACCGAAGAAAGGAGTCAGCGGGAGAAGCAAGGCAATAGCGTGCAAGTCAGCTGAGAAAAGGGAGGGGGCAACAAAACACATGTGCCCCTGTGCCCTCCTCTTCTCCAACGGATTTCATTTTTTCGTAGTTACCTAGCATCACAGCACGGAGACCGGTTGCTGCTTGACGATGATTCGAGAAGCCATCTGTGCCACAAGTGATCGTGTATGTATATATATATATATATGTGTGTGTGTGTATGCGTGTACGTGGAAAACCTCACATGCACAAGCGATCGTACCTCGTGGCCTCCCAAGCAGAGACGGAAAACAACGGCAAAGAGGGAGAGTCACGCGACGATACAAAGCGAGGTGCGGGTGATACATCAACGAGTCTCCCCCTCCCCCTCCCCCTCCCCTCCCGCACGCATGCGGATGCGTGCCCTCTTCTGCTCTGCCTGCCTCACGCTTTCCCCCCTCGCATTTCTCTTTTTTGCATCGAATCACCACCGCAGGCAGCAGCCAAGGCATTCAACTGTATTGCCTTCAGTACGAGACCAGGGTCTGCGCGACCGGTATCTGGCACACCTGCGCTTTTACTATGTGGGAGGGGGCAAAGGAGAGGGCAAGAGAAAACGCCCCCAGTAGCGCTTCGACGTGCTTCCTGTCGAAAAAATAGAGAAAAGGAGACCAAAGGGTTCAGATACGTTCGTCATACGAGCCTTCACGCACGCACGCACGCACACTCACACACAACACACCGAAGGAGAGAGAGATAGAGACGTGCGCATCAGCACGTACATCTGTACATCTCCTACGAGAGAAAAAGGGGGGAGAAAGGGGCAGAGGTGTTTGGGTCTCTCAGGTCGGTCAGCTCCCTCCCTGGCCCCCTTCTCTCGGTGAAACAAACAAAGAAATATGTATGTATATATATTTATATATATTTATATATATATATATAACGATGGTGTTTCGGTCACGTTTGTGAGAGTAGTTCGTCGTGGTAATAATAGTAATAGGAAACGAGGAGAGGGAAGGTACTGTCGCAGAAGGTGACCGTAGAGCGGGGACGTGAGTGAGCAAGAGATAAATGGCGCCTGGGACACCCTCGTGGGAGTTGGGGAAAGAGAGGAGGATGCGGGATCTACAATAAGGTGGAACACATGAAAGAGTGAAACGGTATCACTGGTGGTGCTGGTCGAGGGGGAGGGGGGAGAAGGGGGGTCGACTCCGTTGCGTTTGTCGCCGTCGTACACATACGCCAGTGCACAACGGTAGCGGGTGCGCACGTATCAACACGCTTATCAAGTGGCCACACAACGAATACACGTGGACATAGGGAAGACGCGAAAGTAAAGCCAGCAAGCGGCGCACTTGGGCAACACCCCAAGTAATCTGGAACGAAAAAGCGATACCAAGAGGAGAAAAGGAGGGAACACACACACGCACACGCGCAAATGCAGCGCTAGAAAGTGAACAGGATGCTGCGCGTACGCACAAGGGTGCGCAAACAGAGAAAGGGAGCAAGAAAGCGAGCGAAGGGGGCCACACAGGGAACAAGAAGTAACGAGAGACCAGAACAGGATGGTCCGCCGTAGGAACAAAACAGAGCAAGGGGTGGGGGGAAGGGGAGGGCACCGAAGGAGCGACGCCTCTCAGTCCCTTTCCGCACCAGGCCACACACAAGCACGTCCGTTATCCCCCGGCATGAAGAAGAGAGCCTGACAAAAGGCCAAAACATGTGAATCATCAGCATCGATGCCCCTCCCCTCCACCCTTCCTTCCCTGCCCCATGCGCGCCCCCCTTCCCACGTCCATCTGCAGGGAGGCACCATATTTTTCTTCCTACATCGCGTGTCCAATTAGAGGGAGGTGAATGAGGGAAGTGTGTGCGACCATCTGCAGGCACTTGCCAAGATCGCAGACTCACCGGCATCATGCAGCTATCAGAACCAAGCAATGGTATTACCCCATCGAAGCATGTCACCTAGAAACGCACGTGATAAGCACACGCAAAGTGCACATATACATACATACATATATATACATATATATATATATATATGTATACATATATATATATATGTATATGTGTGTGTGTGTGTGTGCGGGTGTGTCCTTTGGTGTGCATTCCTTCGTGTGTTTGTGTGTGTGTGTGTGTGTGTTTACGTTTTTGGAGAATGCGCACAGGTTATTCCTCGCGCTTTCCACCCAAAGTGCTACTCGTCCTCGGCCATCTTGTCAATATCCTTGTGCGTCACGGGGTGCGGGAGGCTGTCAGTCTTGATGCGAATGGCAGCAAAGGGGCTGTCGACGCCGGTGATGATGGACTTATCCTCGCGAATGCCAGTGCCGCTGAAGGCATCGCCGATCATCCATCCGCCAATGATGGCGTAGTAGTCATCCTGCTTCTTTAGTTCAAATAGCTGCTGATAAATCATGTTGCGCTTTGCATAGTTGCCACCTGACTCGGCGTGCACCTCGCCATCACCGGAGGTGATGGTCACGTTGCTGCCCACGCGGCCGACAATCGGCTTCTTGGCGTACCCATACTTGCGCAGCTCGTCGGTCAACTCATACTCCGCCTTCAAGATGGCGGGGTGTTGGGGGTGGTTGTGGTAAATCATGGGCAGGATCGCCTTGTTGCTCGGGATGACTTTCCACATCGGCTCAAAGTAGAGGATTTCCCAGTCATCGCCGAGGAGCAAGTCACACAGACGCACCTTGTCCTTCGGAGATGGCTTCCAGTTCTTGCCGCGCTCCTCCTGGGCGGCGTAGTAGTCTGAGATCGCCGACTCCCACATCCATGTCTTCCATACATTGCGCACGCGCACGCCATCGCTATCAACAATGTGACCATTGTCATCAAAGTGAAACTCGTCGAACATGACGCAGAGCTTGCCCTCCAGCCCGACCGCCTCAGCGGCCTGCATGCAGTAGATGGCCGTGTATTGCTCTTCCTTCTCCTTATCCACGCAGAAGTGGACGCGGCCAGTCGCCCCACTGCTCGCCCATGCCATCTTGAGGTTGCGCTCCACCGCGAAACCGGAGCCGCGCGTACCCTGCCTGTCCAACCCCACCGACTCCGCCCACTTTTGCTGAATGCGGCCGCACTCTAGCAGCGTGGATGCACTGTCCGCATTGTACTCGAAGCACTTGAGCTCACCCGTCTCGTTGTGGAAGGCGAAGTCAAAGCGACCGGAGATATATGTCTGCTGGTACTTCCACGAGTGGCGAATGCGGGGCCAGAACTCCTCCGGAATCGAAAAAAGCCGCAGCTTCTCATCGCTCTCCATCACCTGCGCGGTCGCCTCCATGAAGATGGCGTGCAGCTGTGTTCCGTACGCGACGCACCGCAGGTGGAACTCGTGATTTGACTCGTAGTAGCTGACCACCTTCTCCTCCAAACGGGTGCGGCTGACGTCCATGCCAAACTCCTCCACAAAGAGACGCTCTGCCGGGTCGTTCATGTCGAGCCAGTTCGTCTTGAGCACCGTTGGCTCAAAATTACGCCGCCACAGATACGGCTTCGGTGGCTCCGTGAAGTGCAGTGAGGGATGCAGCACTACCGGTGGCGTCCCTTCCGGCCGGTTCGCTCGGCCAGGAAACGTCACCCATCCAAGCGGGATTTCGACGTCGTCCGCGTCAATGTCATCGATGATGGTCCAGACGCCATTCTTGTGTTCAAGCTTGAGCTTGTACGCGTAGGAAGACTCCCACTTGTGGAAGCGATAGTTTTGATCCGCCACACAGACATAGTCGTCGCCCACCTCGGTGATGGCACCGACATGGCCAACTGGATTCGCATCGGTGGAGGGGTAGATGAGAAGCGTGTCGGCTTCCGGCTTCGTCTCAGTACCGTTTCGCACTGGCACTACCACGAAGCTCTCCGCTGTGGCGGCGTCCCTTACCTCCTTCAATTGAAAAATGTGGCAGGCCCAATTCACGTCCGGCAGCAACAAACCTTTACGCACCAGCAGCCAGCGGCGCGCAAACTCAACGCACTGGTACTTGAAGCCGAAGAAGATGTTGCCCTCAATGCTGCGCTCTCCAGAGAAGTAGTGATCATGCTTGTTGCTGTACGCCGCGACGCCGCCAGGGGCGTACCCCTGTACAGATCCGAACGGAGTGTGGCCCGGCTTATTAAAGCTCACAGGCGTGCGCTGCATAGACGCCATGGCTTATGATTGTTATTGTTGCGGTGTGTACGGGCGTGTGTGTGTGTGTGTGTGTGTGTGTCTTTGTTGTTGTGCACGCACCTCGTCGCCGACTGGTCGGTGGAACTCACTGGCGTGGAGATTTAATTTGAACGAACACGCCCTCTTTCTTCTTTTCGGTTTTCGACTCGCAAATTTCTTTCGTCCGTGACTTCGATAAAGATGGCCCGGCGTATGTGTTCTACTGAAGCACCAGTGATGGCGGTGGCGGTGACGGTGGCGGCAGCGTATGCTGAAACTTACAGACCACGGACGAGCAAGGAGGATGTGGGAGTTGGTGATACAGAGCAAAAGCGCTGACCAAAGGCAAGAGCCCGCTGCGTGTGCGATAATCTCCGTGACGCAGCCAAATGGCAAAGCGCCTCGTTGTCGCAGAGACCATGCGGAGAAGAAAAAAGGGAGGGGATTCGTGCGGCAGTGCTCCTCACCTTCACATCTTGTTTTCTTGTTGGTCGCGTCATCGCCTCGCCCCTTCTATTGACCGCTTTTCTGACTGTCTGTCCCGTTTGCGGCACAATACTCCACAGCGGAGCCGGCGAGGCAGTGGCCGCGGCACGAGGTACAAGAACAATCTCAATTTCAAATAGAATTCAAAGGGAAAATAAAGGCAAAGGCGATGCGCGCATCAAGTGCCCGCTGCGCACACCGTCACACGCACACACACACACACATATATATATAGATATATAGATAGATAGATCAATCTCCTTGAATGTTGGATGGGCATTCATTTGGCGATCTCTGCAGCGCTCGTTGTCACTGCTGCTGGGTCTCCCCCGGCATGGCTTCCCGACGGTTTTTCGAGGAGCGTGTCACTCGCATGGGGCTCCACCTCCGCCAGCAAGCCTGCATGAAGAGGCGCGTACATTGGCTTTAGCGGCACACCGAGCTGCTCTGTCGCTGTTTTACGCTCTCTCTCCAACATCTGCTGCTGCTCCTCGCGCGCGCCAAATAGGCGAAGACTCGCCAACACCTCGCGTTCTTCAATCAGCTGCCCGTCTAACCCTACCTGCCCGCCGCGCAGGAGACTCTTCCCCTGCGTTGCAACACCCTCCACCAACTCCGGCCGCTTGCCAACCCACCCATCGTAGTCTAGCAAGGACCGCGGCGGCGCCAGACCCGGGTACAGCGCCGTGCGGCCGGGATTCAGTGTCGACAGTGGCGCCTCCCATGGCTCCTCAAGGAAGGCTTGCTCGAACTGTTCTAGAAGCATCGGTGGCACGTAGATCTCCACAGCGAAGCTTCGGTTCATGATGAGCGCCTCCTTCGCCTCGTTGCTCAGTCGATGAAACCCCTTCACAACAGCCTGCTGGTTTAGCTTGCCCAGCTCGTGAAGAAAGCGACGGCCGCATGAGTAGTGACACAATGCAGGCACGCGCACCACATCCGCCACAAATGGCACCGTCCGTTGGGTCACCGCCGTCCGCCGAAGACTTCCCCCGGCAGACGTGGACGACGCTGATGACAGCGCGTGCCCCAGCTCAAACGCCTCGTAAAGAATGTTGCGGTACGCCGAGATCATCTCCACCTGGGCCTCCTCGCGATGAAAGCGGTCGTGACTGATGTCTGGGTCGACGCACACGGCGGTGTGGAAGTACTGACGAATTACGTGCGGCGATGATGGAAGCAACTGATTCGCAGTGGAAGTCGAGCTCGGTATGCTCAGTGTCGTCTGCCGCACCTGCACACCTGTCAAGAGCGTTGTATCGCCGTTTTGCTGCAGGTGACAACGGTTGGCCGAAGCGTAAAAAAAGGCAGCGGACTCGGCAGCGTCGACGTGGGCAATAACTGCGGTCCCAGTGCCTTCCTCAGTCGTCTCCACCCGTGCCTCCGGCATGTGGGTACCAAGCTCCGCAGTGGGGCGGTGTTCTAGCACTCGAGAGGGCAACGGCCTTTCGCCTCCCATTGTAGTCCAGTCGTGATAGTACACCGGATGCGGACTCGGAAATGGCAGCGGTGCCGAAACCATGCGAAGCTCAATGGGGTCTACCACAAGCACGTGCCAGTCGCGCTTCTCACGCAACGCTGCCTCGGTCCGCTGCTTGTCCTCCACCACCTTGCGTATGCGTGCGTCGCCCGCCATGTACTTCTTCTTCTCGAGTGGATTACCCTCACTGCTGGTCGGGTCGTCAGCGTTGGCTGCAGTGAGGAGTGAGACGTCGATAGGAGCGTAGAGGTCAGACATCTGTGTCAGTGGCACGATGCGCAGACGGCTCTCAAACGCTACGGAGAAGGTGTCACGTCCGCGTGGTCGGTTGAAGGTCATGCCAGAGCGTCTCAGACGATGCACACGGGAGTCATCAAGGCCTGAGTAAAAGTGACGGCGCAGCGTTCGTACAGCCGCCGTCGAGCCGGCGCAGGAGGCGGTGGAAGAAGAGCTGAGCGCGACAGACATCGCTGCTGAACGAGATAAAGAGCTATAAATGTGCACCGACAAGCACCTTCTCGGCACATCAATGGGGCAAACGCGGTTGGCGAGGGTGTTGTTGCTTTGACCAACACAGTGGGAAAATCTGTTCAGGCAGAAGGGCCCTGTAACTTTTTCATCACTCGCATCGGCGCAGAGCGTGCGAGCAGTACCCCACACGTGAGAATCGACGCCTCGACGATGCACAGACGACGTCAGCGAGGCACGCACCACTACCGATGCAGGCGCCGAGGAATGACGATGCATTATGCAAGCAATACCTCGACTGCTGTCTTTCACGCCTAACACTCTCTCAGCGCGCGTGAGAAGCGCATGCCGGCCCAAGTGCACCACCACCCACACAAAATGATGCACGTGTGAGATGGTGCCAGCACTGCACCGGGGGCGATAGACGCTCTGGGTTCGTAAATGAGTGCTAGGAAAGAGTATGATGAGCTCCACCAGATACGCTCGCACTTCAAAGTGCAGCGAAGAAGTACATACAAGCGAGGAAAGGAGGAGGAGGAGGAAGAGGAGGGAGGGGGCAATAGCAGCCATCAAGCAACCGAGCATTGAGACAGTGAAAGGAAAATGAAGGCAAGTGGTGGAAAGAATATCGTTGTCGACAGAGCCTCTGCGCACGGAGCACACGATATTCACGCAATGCGTGCTCCCATTTTTTTTTCGTTTTGTTGCTCCTTTTCTGCACAGGTGAACAAGACATGAGAAAGATGTGCACGAGATATGGTGGAGGTCACGACGCGGCGCACGCTAGCGCAGTGTGGCGGTCCGCTATCTGGATGCGCGAGAAGGGCCACAGGCAAAGGGGGAACGGTGTGAGGGCCATTGCTGTTTGTGGTGCAATGGCGTTGCAGGAACGACGAGAGACAGAGAAGGAGGGACAGTGCCCGCTCTAACGCGAATGTGTGGAGGGCAAGAGAAACACAGCATACAAGGTGTCGTTTTCTTACCACAGAGCGCACGTCCCACAGAGACACATGCGCGACAGCACGGCCGCTGCCGCGCCTGCCACTACTGGCGCTAGTGCCGCTGCTGAGATTCACCAGTCCACTTGGACACAAGAGTTGCCATGCCCCCTTTCTGCGTACCGGCACCTCCGGTGTTGGTGACGGTGATCAGTGTGTCGCCAGAAGGCAGCACCGCTGCAACGCCCTGATGCGCGATAAAGGTCAGCGTGGGACCCGCGCCAGCTGCGGTCGTCGACGCCGCGTTCAGTGAGCCCGCGTTGGCTGCCGATAATGCTCCTTGGCGCGCTCCCGCACTGCCACCACAGCCACGGCGTCGGGCGCTGTTAGTGCGCTGCTGTTTCTTGGCAGGGACCTTCGCGGCATCGCCTGCCTCGTTGCAAGCACGACTATGCCGAGGGATGCCGTGCGCTCTACCGTCCTCGTCGCCACCTCCATCCAACACGTGCACGGTTCTGGCATCGCGGAGACCGTCACCACCCACCCCACAGCTTAAGCCTTCGTCGCCAATCAACACGGCATCGGCGTCGCAAACGTGTGTGCTTCGCGCTCGCTTCGACGGCGGGTACGCTTGCTGCCGCACCGCCTGCGCAATTACGCTGTCAATCGGCAGTCGATCAAGCCCATCATCAGGAAGCTCCTCACTCTCATCCTCCTGATCGTCCCCGTCGGCGCCACCTTCGACGACGGCACCGCTGCAGCGTCGGGCTCGTTGGCCCGGTGCACCCGCTGCTGCGCCCACGCCGTTCACGTTTCCTTGCTGGATGGAACGTTGCACGAGGCGCGAGACTGGCGTCTGCGCACAACGACCACTGAAATGGTTTTCACTGCCATCGCCGGTATCGATGGTGACAAGGCCTGCGGGAGGAGCGGCAACGCGCATCATCTCAAAGGCATCAAGCTCACGTCTACGCTCTGCTTGATGCAGCAGTGGTGAAGCGGCACTACCTCGACCTTGTCGCTCGCTAGCGGCGTTGTCGTCCTCATTTTCTTCAGCACCATCCATCTGCTGCTGTTGTGCCTCCTCCAGCTGAGCAGCGCGTGCGTAGCGCTCGTTGACGTGACGCTTGTGCGTGGCAATCTCCTCCACGACGCAGTCCGGCTTCAAGATAGAGTCGCTTGCGCCGTTCCCTAGCCGGCGCCACACCGACTTCTGTGAAGTGTGCAGCAGCTCCATCAGCCGTTCATCAATCGCGTCCCGCTCACCTTTTTCGGCAAAGGCATAGACAGCCGCGCTCAGCTCGGCCTCAGAGAGAAGCGTGCACGCGTTCTTCGCGTTGTGATTGAAGACGTCGGCAACCTTCACTCGGATATCTAGCGTGTTGAGCTGCGGTACTGCCGGGACGATGAGACCATGCGCAGCAAGGCCGCCAGGTCCCAGAGGCGTGCCCACAGCACCACCACCCAGTCGTCGCTCCGGCTTTGGTTTTACGGGCCGCAACAGCTCGCCTGGGTTCGCGACGACATCCATGTACTGCTGTCCAAAGCGATTGAAGTTCGGCTGCGGATAGGGCGCAGACGTGACGTCGGTGAAATCCACAGCCAAGCGAATGAGTGGATACTTCAGGTTCGGGTGGAACGCGAGTACGTCATCGGGGATGTGGCCTACATGCTCTTCGGCCTCGCTGATCATGTCGCTCATCACGCGGTGCAGGAAGGTCTCCACCGCGTCAAGTGTTCGGCCGTCAGGCAAATCCTTCCGAAGCTCTACGGTGCGTCGCACAACTGGACGCACGCTGCGCAGAGTGTATGGAGTCAGTCGGTACGATGTCCCACGCACTTCGAGGATGCCATACTGCTTTGGGTTACACTCCTGCGCGGAGAGGGATGTCATGATGGTGCTGCCTGGCTGCACCACGTCAAAGCCGTCCGCCGGCTGCGGCACCATGAGCTGCTCGTGCTCGTTGCCCCAGATCACGAGATCCATGCCGAAGCCAGCGAGCATTCCTTCCATGATGCCGTTTTTACTCGCCGCGCCACGCACGCCGCGGTTTTGATGCAGGATCAGGATACTAAACCACTTTCGGCCAGGCACCGGCTTCGGATAAACAAACTGAACCTTCCTCAGCCGGAAGCAGCGGTGCAGTCGCTCGTCGCGCACGTTCCCCAGGCCATAGAGTGCGAGGAAGGTGCTTCCCTTTCGCAGCAGCACCGGCTCGAGGACGATGTCTTCAAGAGAGGTGACGTGGCCAAAGTAGTTGAGGTAGCCGTTGGTGGCGAGTAGGTCGAGCGACGAGGTGCCGCCAACGGGGTCGTCGTGGTTACCGTGAACAGCAAACACCGGTAGTGCAACGTTGATGTTGGGGTCCTGGAAGTTGGCCATGGGAAGCGCGTGCGTCGGGAAGTTTGTCGCCGGGTCGCTGAGCAGCGAGAAGGGCACGGCCTTGTTGCCGAAAACGTACTTCCGGAACAGGGAGCAAGTGCGGACGAGACAGCCGAGACTTGGTTTGTTCTCGTGGAAAAGGTCACCTCCGAGGAGCATAGCGTCTACATCGTGCTCGGTGCGCGCGGCGCGCAGCACCTCTTCGAAGGTGGTGAAGCTATCATCTCCTCGTCTGGGGTCGCGCTCAGCGAAGCCGAGGTGGTTGTCAGTCGTGACAAGAATCTTGAAGGTGTTATCAGACATTCTACGCGCAAGAGCGGGCGCCGTCGATAGCTTTCCCTTGCCTCTCTAGCAGAAGATCCGTGATTGCCACTGTACCAAGGAGTGCACACAGTGCAAGCCCTCCAAGGAAACGCCGGACTCGAGAAAAACGACAGCAGGAAGTCTGCAGTGTGGGCGTACGGCTCTGCTGAGCTCAACTCTCTTACTTTTTTTTGAATTTTTTTTTTCTGTGGATCCCTCGTCACTGTAAGGGTGTGTGTACTTGCGTGCGTGTGGATGGCGTTAGCTCTATGTGTAGTTCAGTGTAGGTGCATGTGTGTGTGTGTGTGTGTGTGTGTGCGTGTCGGCGTAGTGAGAGCAGCACACATGATAGGAGTTTGTCTGTATGCGACCACAGGATATTAAAACGTCGGCGCTTCGAGCACCATGACTGGGGAAGGCAACAACAACAAAAAAAAAGAGAGGGGAGATCGAAGTAGTTAAGAGTCACCGCAACTCAAAGGACAATTGAAGAACAATGCACACTGCCCTCGCGTAAGCACCAAGCGCACTGAGTAATTCTCGTATTGTATTGAAAAGAAAAAAGTCGTCACAAAGGGGGAGGGAGAGAGAGAGGGGGGGAGAAAGGGAAGTCAAGCGTTGTCAGGTGTTCGTTGGCCGACGCAGTCTTCCTCTCTTCCTATCCTATCGCATTATCTGACCCATACGCAAGGTGACACGCAAGCTCTTCGCACTTCGGTGCGCTGCAGATGTTCATCAAACCACAGCTGTTGAGTGCGCTCATGTAGATGCCTCTCTCTCTCCCTCATCCTGCATGTGTGTCGCTCGCAGTGCAACGAGCACGTTCGGTCGCTCACCCTCGTATTCCTCTTTTCCATTGCAGTCGAGTAGACGCCTGCGGTCATTAGTCAGGTAGTGTAAGCTCAGCGGTACCGTCAGACACCGCTTCCCTGTCCTCTTCTCCCACGTCCATGTCGAGCAACTTCATGCACGCAACGCAGCAAAAAAAAAAAAAGAAAGGTGCAGCAACAACCATACATCGGTGTGTCCGTCAGCGCCGATCGCCTACATCATCGAAACCTCGGCCACCACGGCGGAGAACACCATAGTTGTCGCCTTCCTCATTCTTTTTTTTGCCCGTGGGCTACGCGTCGTAGACGCCACACTGAGGCGAGCCTTCTCTGCGTACAACAGAAAGAATGAAAAAGGCAAGGAACAAGAGCGGTGCTCCCCACATCAGCGCCTTCAACATCCTCGCTCAGCTCAGGCATGAGGGAAACAGGTAGGGAGGCAGGAAGTTCCGTAAAGCAACCGCTTCCGCTTAGCCTTAGAAACAACAGGGACACGAAGCAAACAAGCTCACGTGTGAGTTCGCACACACGTACACACACACACACGCACACACACGCATCGATCTGTTTCGCTCTCTCACACGACCCCCTCACAACTGCACCCATTTTGGTAATGGAATCTTGGTCTGGTAGTCGCGCACTGAATCCTTCACAGCACGCACCTTACCAGTCTTCTTGTCGATCTCCCACATATGCGACGGCAGCAGGCCAGCGCTGTTACGATGCATGGCCACCTCCGGGCGGTTAAACTGCGGCATCGGATGATGCTGACGGACCTCCCAGTAGGTTCGGATCTTCTGCGCCTGCTTCCATGGCGTGACACCATCGACAAACTGCAGCATGTCGCGCACCTCGTTCTCATAGTTGCGGAGGTACCCGTGCGGACGAGCCTTGTACCGCCATGAGCGGTTAAGGGAAAAGAAGTAGCTGGCGCCGATGTTGTCGGTGCGCATTGTTTCGTAGATAATGGGCTGGTCCGCCTCTTGAATGGCGATCCATTCCCACGGCGTGTACCGCGGCAAGTAGCCTTGGCGGACGTAGTCGCGACGGTGCGAGATGGAGAGAGGACGGTGGTTGTCCGCCCGCGATGTGTCGAAGCGATTCCACCGATCAATCTCAGTAATCTGCTTCGTTGTGCGGTATTTGGCGGCGGCGGCGTTGTTTTCGGTGCGCCGCTCATATTTCTCCAGAAAGTGATCATCCACGCCGTTCGCACCCGCACCCGCAGAGGAACTGGACGAAGCCTTCTCGTTGTTCGGGTCGGCGACGTCGATGTAGCGGTACAGCCCTGTGGGGTTGTACCGGCGCGACTCGTCGCCCACCGTGCGCTCGGGGCCATGGTAGCGGCGCTGCCAGATCATAACGTCCGCTAGCGGTACCTCCTGCACAACACCGTCGGCGTGGAAAGCCACCGTCACAAGTCGCGGATCGGGGTTGAAGAAGGGCTGACGATGATACTGAACAATACGACCCCGCTGAAAGTCGCCGGTGATTGCGGTCCCGGTCCTGTCCCCTTCTCCAGCGGCGAGTCGCCGGCGCGCACGTACCGGCAACCCTGGCCGAAGCCCGTCTGCGTGCGTCGCTGGCGACCATCCCTCCTCTTGATCCGCCGTCGCCTTCTCCCAGATCGCGTCCTGCGTCTCAATGTAGTTGCCGCGGTTGTAGTCGTACTCGCCAATGCCATAGTTCAAAGCGTGATTATACTTGGCACTCGCCGGTACCTCCAGTGGGTACGCGGAAAAGACGTCATCCGTCATCTCCATGGACTCGCCTGACTCGAGCCTGATGGACAGCGGCGTCACGGTGCGCTCACTGCCGGGCAAAACAGCGTACAGCTGACCATCGAGACGCACCATCGACGACGACGCTGCACTGCTGCCTAAGAGTTTTTTGTCAGCCGCCGCACTCTTCTCCAACAGCTTCGCCGACACGGTCAGCACAGCACCTGTCTCTTGGTGCTGCACATCCACCACAGGCACCTTGTAGCCCTGCCCTACCACCTCGCCGTACTGCGCCTTTTCAGCGATGTAGCGGCGGCCGCGTGTCAGCTTCGCCCACTCGTTCAGCTGCGCTTCCGATTCCTGCTGCACGTACTGCTGGTACATGGCACGCTCGTCAGCGTCGAAATACTTGAGGACTTCCTGTGGTTGTGCGTACTTGATGGCCGGCTCCGGCGCCTTGCCAGCCACATCTTTCGTGAAGCCGCGGTTCCAGCGGTGCTGAAAGCCCTCAAACAACAGCAGTCGATTCATGTAGCGGCTACTAAGGATGTGCTCGCGTGTGTCAGCCGTGTTTAGCTCATCCATGGCGTGCTGCAGATGCAGGTTCAGCGCCCCGCCCTCCGCGCGCACAACAGACTCAACGATGGTGGGAGAGGGTAACACGTACACGCCGAACCAATTGCGCAGCGTCTCAGCGTCGACTTTGACCTCGTCATCGTTGAGATGTAGCTTGGATGGGTCAAAGGGCGTCTTCTCACATAACTTATCGAGGGCGAGTCGCCGTGCCGTACGCTCAGCCACCGTTTCGTTCGCCACCGGTTCCAGCCCATGCAGGAGCGCCAGCTCGCGTCGCTGTTGATGATGCGCTCGGTAGCGAGTAAACAACTCCCACTCGAAGGGCTCCGGGCGCTGCCTCAAGAGGGAAAAGCCTTCAATGTCTCGGTAGATGCGGAAGAGTCGCTGAGCTCGGAAGTCAGGGAAGGGCTTGAAGTAGTCCAGCGGACGCTCACTACGCGCGTTGCGGTGCGCAAACACAAACTCATCGATCGACTGCTGAATCGGGACGCCATAGTGGACCGTGTTGCGCTCCGTCAGATCCTGTTGTCCGTGCGCGATGCGGTCCTCCCGCCGCGCCATGTCAAAGCGATTGGTGAGAAGATGTCCGACGCCGGCCTCCGTGCTGCGCCGCACGTACGGGTCAACGTGTTCATCCGTGACCGTCCGGCGGTACGCGTCAGAGGCAAAATTGACCGCGTCAACCAACCGCTCATCGTTCGTATGCTTCTTGAGCGTTCGCCTGTCTGGGCCACCGTCCTGCACAAGCGCACCTTGCCGACCAAGACCGAAGCGCTGCTTCCGAGCCTGTTCCCTCGCATGTTGGGCACTCTGGCGGCGTGCGTGCAGGCTATCGATGACATCGGCCGTCAGAGCTTCGCCGAGCTTCGGCTCTTCGGAGGTGGTGTTCTGCGCGTAGGTCTGCCAGGCCTGAGTCTCCGTGTCCGGCAGGGCCGCCTCCCCGCCTCGCAAGTTTTTCATCGCCTCCTCCATCGACGAAGGCGGGATGACAGGGGGCAACTGCTGTGCACCGTGCGGACGTCCTTCCCGCTGTGCCGCAAACCGGTCCATGTCGTAGCCCTGGAAAGGCACGCGCGATGTGCGCTGCAGGACCCTGAAGTCGAAGCGCTCCTTCGCGCGCAGGCCATGGGCGATACGCAGCTCCTCATCCATGTTGTCATCCGCAGCCGCGGTGTAGTCTTCCGCCACTGCGTCGGCAAGTTCGCCTCCACTCAAGCCGGTGGCAGCGGTGTACGACACACCAGGAGCGGCGGAAGAGGACGACGACGTGGCGGCGGCGGCGGCACGGTAACGGTCCAGCATAGCCTGCTGATACACCTTCTCGTCACTCTGTGGCCCACTCGTCCGCAGCTGGTCTACGGCCGCGAGTGAGGCGTTGCCCGGGAAAGCGCTGCGGTAACGATCAGCCGGCACGTGATGCTGCGTGAACGCCTCGCGCTCTCCATCACTGCTCAGTTGCCGCGCCGTCGCGCGGGCGTCTTGCGACGTGAGGGCCATGGATGCCACATCATGCTCCAGCCAGTTGCGGCGTGCCGCTGCCGCCGCGTACGAGTCGTGAGCGCCCCCGCTGCCCTGCATGTGCGGATATGCAATACTGCCGCCGTGCACAAAGTCGCGCGGCGCATACTGCGGCGCATAGCCGGTTGCTGGGTCGCGGTAGTAGTCCTTGTGCGCTAGCCCACCAAGGGGATCGACAGGGCTCATCAGCTCCCGCTGAAGCCGTGATGCCCAGTCAGACATGGGCAGCTCTGCCCCAGCCGCAAAATTCATCGTGTGTGAGGCACTGGATGCATTACCGCTGCTGCCACCTCTGTCACGACCGGTAGCCGCTGACGGCGCGGGGAAAGAAGACGTGGGCTCAGCATTATCGCGAATAAAGGTGTGAAGGCCACGTCCAGTCCCGCTTCCACCGCCGCCGCCCTGGTTGCTGCTCTGTGCACGGCACAGCGTCCTCTGAACCGGAGATGAGGAAGCCCTGAGCGATTCGGCAGTCGCAGCGACGCCGAGGACCCCACAGGTGGCGCCGCACCGACGGCGCATCATGGTGAAAACGGACTTGATACAATGCTACTGTAGCCTACAGACACAAGCACACATGCGCGCGAACCGCTACTAGTAATGCGGTATTCCTGGCTGCTTAGAGAGAGAGAGACAGAGAGATGCGTGCATGCATACACACACACACACAGACGCGAAAGGAAAAAGTGAAGCGAAGTAACACGTGGACCTGCGCATCATGTTGTCTTTCAGCATGGCCAGGGTACAGCTGAGAGCACGTGCTGTGGACCGTGTGTATATGTAAACACACACACACACACGCACAGAGAGAGATGGAGGGGGGAGATCCCAGTTGATACTGTGAACACAACCGCAACACCTTAATGCCATAACCTGGTGAAGGAGTGCTCAGCGGGGGAGCACCAAAGAAAAGAGGTGCAGAGGAGGAGCCGACAACGTCCACCTGTCCGGTGCCGCTCGATTTCATCGCACGCATCCTTTCCACTTGTTTTCTCAGACCCTCATTCGACGCTGTCGTTCGGCGTAGTAGAGCGCGTGTAGGTTTTCGCCGTCTACACGGAGCGTAGACGTGGGATAGGTTTGTAAAGGTATCCAGGGAGTAAGAAGAACGAGAACGTGTGTGCGGTGCGGTGGGGGGGGGGATCACACGTTCGTTGAGCTTCAAGAGACAGAGATATTCGACGAGCGTAGATGGTGGAGAGAAAGTGGTGTCTTCGAGCCTACGCGAACGAAACCCGCTATTTTCACTTGTGTACTTGCGGTGGAATCGTTGACTAGGGTGGTCCGTGGCACACACACACACGCACACACACGCATCGAGCGGTCAACCAGGCGGAGCGAGCATCTCCGCGAACTCCTCCTTATCCAGCAAGCAGACAGAAAAGTCAGAGGACAGGGCGCAGGAAATCACCAGAAACAGAAAGAAGAAGAGGAGGAGGCCCCAGACAAGCACGGTAAGTGGCTGTGCCGTTGCGAAGAAGTAAAACGGGGTGCAGGCGACGCACGCGGACATCACCGTTCCAAAAAAAAAAAAAAAGAGTCGAAACGCCACGTCCAAGAGCATGATCAGAAGATTACGACAGGCAGATGCGCAAGCATCGCTTCCTGGCTCTATGGTGCCCCTCTTCGCTTATTCCCCCGTTCCCCGTCCACTTGATCCGCTCCACCCGCCAATGCACACCGCTGGCAACGACAGCAACAAATGGAGAGTCGAACGGCATCATTCCTTTTTTTTTTTTTCGTTTAAGGGCGAAGCACACGCATCCACGAGGCCTATAAATGTCAGCCCCGGCTAACCCCATCAAGAAAGCAGACCCCACACAAAGATGGGTGTGTCCACAAAACGCGTCCATAGCCGGGAAAAGCGCATGTAAAAGTGATCCGATCCCTCATCGCCGCTGCACCACGCCACACACGCACACACACACACACACACACCGAAAGAGAGGGAGAGAAAACAACACAAACGAAGATGAAGATGTGACGGTAGCGCATGCAGTACGTATGTGTGTGTGTGGGGGGGGGGACCGACAGTGTCGAGGGAGGGAGATATTTGAATACAAAGAAAAGAACGTAAATAGGAGAGGAGACCGTGCCATGCAACGGTTTCTCTCCTTCCTCCCCCTGGCGCATGAGTGTGTACGCGTGTGCCGGTGGATGCGTTCTGTTCCTCCCCCATACAGCAGCTCCCCGTCACAGCGACTGCTGTGACGCTCTAGCGCCACTTCCGAAGCTTCATAGTCCCTTTACGGGTTCGCGTTGCCACCGCCTTGGGCAGTGTTGGTGTTGTTGCTGCCACCGCCACCCATGAAGAAGGATGCGACATGCCCGGCCGCTTGTGGCCGCGCTGCCGCCTGGGAGAACATGAAGGATGTGACCTTCTGCTGCGCGTCGCGACGACACTTAAAGTAGCCAAGGAAGTTCGCACCGGAGAGCAGTACTCCAGCTAAGGTAATAGGCAGGTACTTGAAGGACAGGAGATTCAGGAAGAGAAGCACCACCCAGGTCACACAGTTCGCTCCAGTTGTGATCCAGAAGAAGCCGTTGTCGTACGCATTCACGCGCTGGTCTGCCTCGGGGCTGCTCTCAAACATCCACTGAGTCGACCCATCCTCTCTTACCTCGTTCCACCACCGCATGGAGACGAGGATGCGCCCTGTCACGTTCTTGGTCGTCCAGAAGTCGGCGGTGAGAAATAAGATCGTGATGACGAGGATGAGCACGTACTGGAGGCCGAAGACGCCGCCTAGCAAGAAGACCAGAATCGCCGCTAATTTGAAGCAGACGTGAAAGAAGGCCGCAATGGGGTGCAAGCCCTTGTAGCCGCCGTGGTCCGTCGTACTGGCCGGGATCGTTTGCCCATCCGCTCCCTCGGCGGATGACGTCGTGTAGTTGGGGTTTCTCTCGGCAACAAAGGCAGCACCACCTTGCGTCTCGGTCGAGTCGCTGCTGAAGTAAAAGTTTGGCTTGGAGACTTGATCCATCGTTGCTGTTGCGGTTTTCTTCTCTGTCTCTGTGTGTGTGTGTGTGTGGGGGGGGGGGGGGGATACTACGAAAACGTTAAAATGAAGTGCCTATGGGCCAGCAAGTGTCTCTGGGTGCGTGATCTTTAGAGAACGATGGGGAGGAGACGTAATGAGGGAAGAAACAGGTAGGCAGAATACGCCGCGGATGCAAGCAGAGTGCTTCAGGAGAAGAAGCAGAGTGACACAAGCGAAGACGTATCCGCGGACGTGAGGCACACAGACCAGCCAGGAGGGAAAGACAGTGCGCACGAAAAGAGAGCAAAGTGGGGTTAAGAGAGGAAGCGCGATGGTAGATGGCGAAGAGGACACGTGCGTAAAGGGTGCGATGAAGGAGAGCAGGGTCGCAACAAGAAGAAAGCGCGGAGCAACTGCTTGGCGCCACGAGGAGGTTGAAATATGCAGAGGAAACCAGTGAGAGAGAGAGAGAGGGAGAGGGAGAGGGAGAGGGAGAGAGACGGGGAGGGCCTTGTGCGTATCCTCCCGGGCCCTTTTTCAAATCGAGCCTTGCGTGTTCGCCCTATCCGTGCTCTGCGGATGCCGACGCAGTTTTCTAGCGACCTCATGACGGGCATGAGCGCTCACCTGTCCAGCGCCAAGCAGTTTGCGTTGCCTTTCCCATCCTCTATCTCTGTGTGGTTGCTGCTCGGTCCCCCTCCTCCCCTCCCCCACCACCACCTTCAATCGGGCTGCGAGAGGCCCCCTGGGCATGTGCGCTTCTCCGCCTATAGGTGTGTGCGTGTGTGGGTAGGTGTGTACTTGTGTGTAATGCACCTCGCGTGCCATGAAGGAATGGCAGAACAGATATCGCTTTAGTTACAATGCAAAGACACAGTGTGTGTCGTCGTCAGGTGGGACGAACACGTGCACCTCATCAGCGGCCAAAGAACAAGGGAGCACAACCACCACACGCATGCGTACACACGCACATCCCCCTCCCTCCTCCTCCTCCTCCCGCCACGGCAGGCAGGCATACGCACAACAATAACGAGCAAGACAAAATCGACAACTGAGCGGCACTAATCCGCGCGCTTGTTGTGAAACCGTGGGAGGTGCAGCGTGTAGAGGGGAGAGGGTGTCGCGGATAGGGCGAGGCATCCTCAGGCAGAGTACCACCAACCGCGCCTCCCTCCATCTGTCATACGCCGGGCCGGACAAACACACGCACCGTGCGGTTACTCCGCCAAGCGCGGCCCCGCCGCGCCACCCTGACGCTCCTTCTGCCGCTGCACGAGGTAGACCATACCGCAGTACACCGTCTCTAGCGCCTCGGCCTCGCAGTCGCGCCCCTTCGCGCGCTGACAACGCTGAAGCGCTCGCTGCTCATTCTTGCACGTCGGAGCCATCGCGGCTGCGCGGAAAATGGCCGTTTGCCTCTTGTCGTCTTCAAGGCACTTCCGTGCGACCTCCTGATACGGCTTGCACCGCTTGATCCCTCGCCTCTGGAGACTCTGATCCACGTAGCTGCCATCGATGTGCTGCGGGACGAAGTTTTGAATGCAGGCGTCAAGGTCGCTGGCCTCCTGCGAGCAGAAGCGGTCCGTCATCAGCTTTGTCAAGAGAATCTGAAGATTCTCATTCGTAATTTGCTCTGCCATGGTGTGAGAAGGCACACACACACACACAACAATTTATATATATATATATATATCTGTGTGTGGGGGGGGAGCACCACGAAGCAACGGCAGGTCGAATGGATTGAATGGCCACCTCGTCGCACTTTGTCGACTCGAACCCCGACACGGTCTCGTTGCGGGTGCTGCTCCAACTCTTTCGTTGTGGGTTGATGAGGCAAGAGGGGAAGGGGAGGGGATCAATGCAATCGTATGTTTGCCCTAGTGGCGTCGATGACGATGACGGCGGCGAAGCGGGGGCGTCACTTTTGCCCGCGGTTACGCAGAAAACGCACGAAGGCGCACAGGACAAGCAGAGAAAATAGAAATGAGGAGAAGACAAGAAGGTTCCACATGAAGGCGCGACCACGCGGAAGGTCGAAGAGGAGAGTGCAGTGCGCGCAGTGGCGGCTGCAGGTGCGTGCGATTGAGCTCTGAGAGTACACACAAATGAAGGGAACACCATGGTGACGTGGAGAGGGGCGAAGGCACTGGCGTACATACGGTCAGCACACCCACACACACACACACACACTCATAGGTGCTAGATGCGGAGAAAGTAGAAGAGTGGTTGTGCCAAGATTTGGCTAGCGTCTCTCTCCCCATACGAGAAACAGAAAAGCAGCACGCCATACCCAAGCAAGCACGAGTAATAGATGCGGTAGACGGCATGTGGGAGTGGGGCGGTGATGATACAGCCGCGGCGTGTAAAGCACGAGAAGGAAATACTGGAGCGCCGGCAGGACGACAAGGATACAAGAGACAAGGGAGCGTGAGAGCTGGAAGGGGCAATAAAAATATTTAAAACGGCAGCGGAGAGGCGAGGTGAATCGCTCGGTGACAAGCGTTCGTTCCTCTCCGCCTCGCCTCGCCTCGCCTCACTCTGTATCGCGGATCTTTCCGCAAGTCGCCATCGACGCATTTGTGCCCCGTCCATCGTCCATCAGAAAAGCGAGAGTGTCATCCCCGGACACCCTCAGGAAGGTTGCTCGTTCCCTCGTCACATTGGACTATCGGCAGTGCACTGTTGCAATCGCCGTGCAAAATACTGATCCACGTTCCACGGAAGGCTCAGCGTGGGCTGCGGTGAACTCATCGGCCGCTGTGGCGGTGACGCTGAAAAGGTGGCGTCGTTCGATGCATGTGGCCTCTGTGGTGACTGAGAAAGAGGGTCACTGTCACCCGCGACCGCACGTCTGTGGCGGTGTCCATGGTCTTGGCGTAGATGCCGGCGCCGCCGACGGTTGCCACCTCGATGACGGCGCCGGCAATGCTCTTGGACAAAGAGCTCAATCACCACATCATCCTCTTCCACCCATCTCCGCCATGCAACGGCGAGCAAGACTGCCCTAACAACGGAGGAGAAGACCATCAGTATCAAGAGCAGCAGTACCGCATACGTGCGGTAGTCATCCTTGAGTCGGCATTGCCCATAATCGGCACAGCAGCTGGCGATGTGTCGCTCAAAGAAAAGGTTGTCACTCTCCTCGCACACAAGGAAACATGTCGCGTTGCAGCCCTGTACGCGGAAGTAGTCGGAGTACGCACCATAAGTAGGCAGGTATGTATCCGTCGCATTGTTCACACGCTGTACTGGTGGTGCTGATCGAGAAGGCGCAGCTAGCGCAAAGGAAGGCGTAGTCGGCCCCGGACTCATACGAGCGCCTCGGCTGCTGTGTCTCCAAAGTGCACCCTGAACTGCACCCAACGCTGAGGCGTGTGAGGGAGCCGCTACTGGTAACGACTGTTGCCAATCTCGCTCCAACCGGTTGTAGGAGAGGTTTAAGCCGCCATCACTGTGGGCAGCGGATGCGTCTCGGAAAACACTGACGGGATACTCGGCAGAAATCTCATATAGGCACGTGCGCAACCGTTCCGTGTAACAGTCGCTATACCAGGGAGAGCTGGATACAGATTGGAGACGGTGGTCCTTTCGGAGCGCACCTCCAATCACAGCGGCGTAATAGGCGCTCACAGTCACCAGCACAGCTGCAGCGCACAGAAGAGGCCACCAGTGCCGCGAGCGCCGAAGCATGGGGATAAGGAAGTAGTGCACTGCAAAGGTGGAAAGTGTCATCAGCAGCAGCAGCCGCTGATCCGGCCAGTTGTCTAGCAAGAACACCGTAGCAAGGTACGCGTTTGCCGTGATGACCCCGTCCAGTTGCACGCACGTTCGCAGCACTGTAAGCCTCTGCCGCACACGGGATAAGGAAACCTGCACGATGCCCTGCGCATAACGCCGCCAGCCAAAGCCTGCATACACCCACGGCGACAGCATGGACGCCACAACGAAGAGGGACACACTGACTACAATGTTGGCCCAAGTGAGCGCGAAGATTGGCTGCAGGAAAGATCCCGCCGTCGGCGCGCCCTCATCGTCGACAAGCATGACGTTGCTGCCCGAAGCATTAACGCCACTTTGGAAGATGCCGGTGACGCTGCCGCGTGTATCCGTGCGCAGCGGCGGCCAAAGCGGATGCGGGAACGGCGACGATAACGCATCAGAAGATTCGCGCATACAACGACGCGCAACAAAGAAAAGAAAGTATGCAGCGCGGAAAACCTGCAGCGCGGAGACGACGGCCTGCACGACAAGGAGGCCCCCCTTCTCGTAGCGCACTGCCCGCACAGCGTAGCGCACGGCGAAGACGCCGTTGAGTGGGAAGCAAACCAGGCTAAAGGACATGTCCGGCGGTATAACGTTAGTGAAAGAGTAACGGTTGCACGCCGTCGCATCCTCTACACGAGTCACATGAGACCGCTTCAGCGAAAACACAGCCAACCACACCACTGTGGCGGTGAGCAGCACGAGCGCCACATACTGCAACAACACATACACTTGACCGATGAATGCAATGTCGAGCAGTAACGATTGCGTCCGCGAGTGTGAGTCTGTGGGCAGGGATGGTGGTGGCGTTGAAGAGACCATCGCCGCCGTTGCGTGCTCTGCCGGGGGTGGTGATGGCGCCGACGAGCCAGACATCGCGTGACGGTTCACAGTACCGGGCGCCTGTGTTTCATATGCATGCATCTCCGACGTGCACTGTGAAGTAAACACATTGTAGTAAGCCGCTGTTCGACTCAGTGCACGGTAACAAGTGGAAGAGCATCGGCGCAGTGAAGCACTTATTTTAGAGCAGAAAAGCGAGAAGCAAGACGGCGACCCCACCATGGAGTCTGCGAAAGCCGCCTCTCTCAGCCGGAGGTCACTCCCCACGGCCTCCCCAAGCCCTCGGTTTTCGGCCCCTGCTGTAACGTCTGGTGGTAACTGCAAGAACGGCATCGGTAAGAATGAAAGCGAAGGTGACGCAGCGTCGTATGTGTTCCCCTCCTCTTCGCTGGTGGTACTGCCTGGATCGTCGGCCCTTGTAAAGCACAGCGAATGCGCCATGCTGGGCGTCTGCAGCTGCTGCCGTCCCCAATGCGTAGTTGGAAAACCGGAGAGCAAAGGCTGGCAAACGTGTGCTGTCCTCGCCGACCACCGTCCGAGAAGACGTGGAGCTCCTCTAGTGGCACCGCGCTGCCCTGCCTCTTCATTCTCTGAGCTATTGGCCGTGTCACTGCCGCTGTCGGAGTCGTCACTCGCACTTGCGCTAGCGAGTAGAGGGCAGAACATCATGCATATACCCCGCCTTCCTAGGAAACGACGTAGCCACAAAACTGCCGCGAAGCAGCACCTTGCTGCGCGACGCGGCAACCACAGACACAGCTCAACCCCACGTAGAGTGCCGTCTTCGTCAAAGATATTGTCGTCCCATTCCTCCTCCTCCTCCACCTCCCACCCGCCGCTGGCGTGCGCACCTTGTGCGGGTAAAGACGACATCCAGCGGTACCGGCCATCCCATGGCGATGCCGCGTGCGAGTGTCCTCGTTCAGCATTCGATATCACCGAGGATAATGGTCGGCAAGCATGAGTCTGTGTACGCACTTCCGCATGAAGGGAAGAAGTTGGTGTTGTAGATATCTTTTCTGCTGTTGCAGCCAAGACGGCACCCCAACCATCACTTGCAAACTGAGAAGCTCCTCTGGTAGCGGTGGTGGGCAAGTGCGGCGATGGTGGCAGCGTGAGTGCAGCAGTATGAGCAAGCAGATCATTATCTAGCATGGTATCTTCGGCCTGCCAAACGACTTGTGCAGGGATAACGAGGGCCTGTGGCGGAAGAGGTGGTGGTGGTAGCGGGGTGCTTACTGCCCCCACTGACCCACGCCACGTGACCGCCTGTCGCACCGTAGCGGTGGCGTTGACGCCTGGAAGATGCGGTGAGGCTAAGGAGGGGTCGGTCAGCTCCGAAAGCGGGAGTGTCGACGTGAATGGCACGTGTGCAGCTGGAGTGTTGTCGATGAGTCCTGCCTGCTTAACTGATGTGTCGACGCAGGCAGAGGCAGGGGCAGGGGCAACAGACTGACGAGAAACGTTATCCTGTGCTGCCCAACAAGCTTTCTTGCGCGTGTCGTCCTCGCATCGCTCAGAGTGGTCGTCACTGCTACACCAGCTAAAGCTTTCACCACCTCTCCTGTGCAGCCCATCGTTCCTATCAGAATCAAGATCAGGCGAGCAGCTGAAAATGCCCTCGCCTGGTAGCGCCCGCCCCGGTGCCGTGAAGTACTGCCTCGCGAGCACTTGATGTGCAAGAAAATTCCTAGGAGACACCAGCATGCAGGCAGATGTACTGTTATCAGCAGCAACCGCGTCAGCTACACGCAACGATTGCATACGCCAGTCACCCATTTCGGTTCCGGCGGTGAGCGCCGCTACCAACGAAGGTGACCTCGCGATCCCTTCCTCACTTGTCTCCCGGAGTACGCAGTGCTGCGCTTCGGTGGCGACACCATCATCATCAGCGGGGTCATACATCGCCTTATTCTCTCACATGGCGTGCGTGCACGCAGAACTCAATGAAGTGCACTGCGCGACTGTGAGCACGCCCGCTCTTGAAGACTCGCCACGAGAACAAAAAAATAAAAGGAGGCATCCAAAAAAGAAACGAGAGAGGTGCCCGAGTAGAGACCGCAGCAATGCCGGTGCACGTGCGGTTGTTGTTGCATGCCACACATTCGGCGATGGAAGCAGCAAAAAAAAAAAAAAACAGAAGGGGTGTCGTACGTGTTCCCCAGCGTGCACTCACGCCATGCAAGAGGCACGGCAGGTAATGATCACAGAAAGGGGCAGAAGAGCGAAAGATGACGGAAATAGGGGCATAAAAGAAAGAAGGAGGGAGTCATCACGCTCGCTGATGTACAACGAAGTCCCCATGGCGCTGGGAACCGATGGGTGAGAGAGGAAGGGGGCCACCCCGCTACAGACGCACGCGCCAACGCAGAACCCCTCATACGTGTTTGCCTACATCGCTTCACTCGTGTCATTGGGGCACGTCAGCAGTGGCACACACTCAAGCCGCACGCAAGAGCGAGTGAGAGATGCGTGTGGAACGAGATGATACACGCGCATGGAAGCACTACGAGAGAGACGGAAGGGGAGAGCAGGCAGAGACAACGCTCAGGAAGGTGTACACGACAACGAAGGGCGGGCCACTGGCGCGCCCACTACACGCGCAGGGGCAGAGAGGGAAAGGAAAAGGTCAGATAGCGCGGAGGCGCACAAGAGAAGGACACAGCGCCTGATCAGATGCGCGGAGCAGGGTGGCCGCCAACGGCACACACACACACGTGCACACAGAGCGGCACAATCGGAGCTGCAAGAGCCAGTTCCAGCGTCCGAGCAGAAGACAAGGCATACAAGGACCACCCCCCCCCCAAAAAAAAGAACGTTAGCAGCACAGGTGGTCTGCTGTTTGCCTTTCGTTTATTCGCCGGAGATTGAGCAAGTGAGCGAATGTGAAAAGGGGAGTGAGGGAGGTGGAGGGGCCCATGGAACCGTTTGAGGAACGACCCGCGCTCAGCGCCGTCTGTCAACGCACACACGCACACAGGCGCGATGCCGACCACCACCCTCTCCTTCGCCACCTCCTCCCAAGTACCCCTGCCATCCGCGGAGCGCCGGCTCAAAAAAAAAAAAAAAGACTTCAAGTCATGCCTGCAACTCAGCAGTCCTCCGACGTCAGACCGCTCGCCTGCACACCATAAAGGAGTGGCCTACCTTTAGTATCGTCACCCCAAGGTCCGCAGTCATGCAAACGGCTGGCGTGGGAAAAGCAAAGACATTGTCAGAGGCGGTACACTCGTGGTTGGAGCGCAGCAAAATCCAGTGATTGCGCTCGAAAACGGCATACATGGTAGCTGTACGATGCACATGCAATCGTGCAGCGCCAGGTCTGAACATCAACGTCCCCCTCCTCTGGTGTCTGCGATACTTTCATCGAAAGCGACAGCACCCGTCACTGAGAAGTCACCACTCGTTTAGTATACCTGTGCGCGATTGACCACCTCGGTAGCCCTGCGCCTCATTTTCTGTCGCTGCGCAGCCTCCTCCCCGAGGAGCGCATCCGCGTCACATACCAAGTGAGCCGCCTGGGCAAGGGCGAGGTGAAGCACCACCAGCATTACCATGGCCTGCTGTGCAGGCCATAACAGGACATCGGGGGAGCGCCGTGTCACTGCAGTCTTTGGAAGCCGTATGGTCTCAACACTGTTGCAGCTTGCACTCCCCCTCTCTGTAGATTGCGTCAAAAGCTGCACGGAGGTCGCCGTTGACGCACAAGTGCAGAGCACAGTTCAGGGATCATCAGGGCCCTCAATCGCCATGTCGACCGCAACGCGCAATAGCGCACATCGTACGGGCGGAGTATACGCCTTCAGCGTCATCGAGAATGCGTGGTGCATCGTCGAATTGATCGGTGTGATCGCTGCCAGCTGAAGGTCGATGCGTGCTCCCGATGAGGTAAGCTCCAGTTACAAGTGCTCTAGGCACCGTCCGCTCTTATCTTACAACCGCAGTGGAGAGTAACATGATATCTGAGGCCACATTCGTCGTCCGCGTGCAAGAGAGTGAAGCTTTCGGGGGGGAGGGGGGCAGTTAAATCGTGACGGGGTGGTGGAAGACAGCTCAAAGATATATAAAGAAAGAAAAGGGGTGGAAGAAGAAATCCTGGCAGAGGAGCAGAGTCGTGCAGCATACAGTTTTATGTTAAGAGGAGGGGGGGACAACGATGGGGGGAGGGGGGAGGGTGTTGGACTAGGTCAAGGGAGTTCGTACTGGTAAGAGCAGTCCGAACACGGTGGCGATGTGCAGAAACAGCAACATGTGCCGTTGTTGAGTCACGCGCTGGATATGGAGGATCGACACAGGCGCACGTGAAGAAGCACGGCAGCGACGAGCAGCAGGGCAACCGGTAAGACAGAGTCGCAGAGGGAAGATGAGTAAGATGACGATGCGGCGGGTGGGAGGCGGAGGGGGGGGGCAAAAGCCGCTGCGACGTCATGTCAAAGGGGCAGCTGGCACGGTGCACAAGCCGGATATCGTCACGGCTCGGGAGCAGCGGCGACGAAACCCTCTGCGCCTCCTCCTCCTGGACAAATACTGTCACGCGCATCCACAAGCTTGTCGGTACACACGGCCACATGCGAAAGTGCACGATCTGATTTATGCTCAGAGAGAACGAGAGAAAGAGGCGCCCATCATCACCCCCGTCAGCAGTGACGTATGATAGGTAGCAACTAAACTGTGAAGCTGCATCCCCGCACGATGTAAGAGTGCCACGCGTTGTGACAGACGCAACAGAGCCCAGTGTTGTCATGGTTCACGACACACACACACACACACACACACACACAAAAGCAAGACTCAAATAGCAGTCCATGAAGGGAAATTCTAATGATGGGCGCCAGGCGTAACGACCCAACTGCAAGCAATCGATTTGCAGTCTAGCCAAAGGACAAGACGCTGCCTTCTGCTGAGGACGGCGTGGGGCAATACGCTGGTACACCGAAACAGTGCACCAGGTCCTCAAGGCAGTGGAGCCACATACGCACACGCACGCACATAAAAAGACAGCACCAATGCTCAGTACCACTACATGTGTTGGGCGAAAGAAAAAAAAGGAAGGGAGACCAAGATACACGCATACAAGACGCGGTGCAGCAGCACGACTCCTGCCTTCCTCACCCCATCCCCTACACACTCCCCCTTCCGAGGGAGCACCGACTCGGGAAGGGAAAGCACAAGCCCAAGCAGTCGGGAAACAAAAAAGCAAATAAGGCTTAACACATCTCCCTTCAACGCGTCCACTCAGCGGCACAGATGACAATATAATGAGGGGGAAAGAGAGAGACATGCCCGCAGACGACAAGACGACATACCCCATAGGAAACGCATACGGAGCAAGCTAAAAATAAGAGGGGCAGAGGAGGGGAGGGGGGAGGGACGGCATCAGGAAGAACCTGCAATGGTAAACACAGAAGGTAGAAAAGGCAGCCGCGACTGCCCTGGCGGCAGCGAGAAACAGCCAGACACTCGTGACTCACATGCACACACACACACAGGCTTTCACCCAAAGAAGAGCGCCCACAAAAATTTGTCGGTCCTTCCCTTTTTTTTATTTCTAGCCCGCCCATATATTCCACGCACGAGCCAGTCGAAAAATATGCGCATGCACAGCCACAGCCCGCCAGTCTCTGCCGTACTGCGGCCAACATCCTCGTCATCTAGGATGAGCCGTCCTGCCGTTGAATCGGGCCCATGCGCCCAGTGGGTCACTCTTGCATTTCCTTCGTCGCATAGGTGCAGCGTGTTCCGTGCCACGAGGGCCTAGCTCCACTGCACACTTTAGCCCACGTGGCCGCGCCCATGGGCCCGCGCAAGAGCGGAGACGGTGGTGTACGTCGTGGGGGTAGCAGAGGGTGTGTCTGCCTGCGTGCCTGCGTGCCGGATGTGCTCGAGAAGGCGATTAGCGAGCCTCAGGTCAGGGCCCGCTGAGACGTTGCGCAGCTGCCTGTATACTGTGTTGCTGCTAGTTCCCCTTTCACATGTTGGTTGAATCTTCGGAATTATGCGTAGTAAGCCGGAGACAACCATGTTCATGACCGCACATCTCTTCCGACGGCACCAGCACAGACCTCTCCACTGGCACCAAGAGTTTGTCAGTTGTACCGGAGCGCTGGCTGTGCCGGTTGCTTGGCTACGCTACAAAGAGTCGGGGCTGGGTCCTGTGCTGCCACAAACTGAGGTGATCGGCCGCGCCAGGGCACGCTGAAGGCGCCCAGACAATGAAAGCGAACCAGACGAAGGAAGAAGCAGAGAGTTCGTCAGCAACACAATCGCGCCAATCCCTTTCTACGGCAATGCGGTATGCGCCATCCCACATGTATGTATGTGTGTGTGTGTGTGTGTGTGTGTGTGTGTGTGTGTGTGTGTATGTGTGTCGATGGTGTGATTAGCAACGGCAGCCTCCTTCAGGATGCCTACCTTCCCTGGCGTAGAAAGACAGTGGGAGCGCTCCCTACCTGCGCGTTCTGTTCACCCATTGCCGCTGCACTGCCCCTGAAATCGGCAACTATATAAAATGTTAAAACCCCCTCATGAGCACGAATTCAAAGTAGGATGTGAGCTCGGAATGAGCTCCATCTCGCGGTCCCTTTCCCTGTCAGCAGTACTGTGCTGCGGCTTGGATGGGTGGTCGATCTCGGAGTCGCCGTCTGCAGGCCGGTCACCAGCACTGGCAGCTTCATGGGTCGAAAGGGTACCAACTGGGCGCCCATCGGGCACATGGATGAGCTGGCAGCGCGGCATGCCCCCATAGGAGCTGGCGCGCAGCATGTGACGTAAGACGTAGCAGGCAAAGAGAAGCTGACCAACTCGAAGCATCACCGCGAAGACAGTCACCGAGAAGCCACTCTCATACGTCGCCTCCTCACCGCTCGCAACGGCAGTTTTGTACATCCACTTCATGTGGTACACGCCGACACCCTGCAGCATCAGGCTAACGCCTACTAAAATGCATTGGAAGCATAAAATGCCGGCATTTCTGACTCGTCGGGACATCTCATTCGCCTCGAACCCACAGCACGGCCCCCACATGCCCTCTTTATTTAAAACGCTCGGCTCACCATTCGCGCTGTACACGCGCCCATCATCGTGCACCTGCGCTCCATACAGCTCCAGAAGTTCCCGGTTGAACAACTCTTCGCTCACGCGCGCGTTCTGATCCAGTCGCACACAGCACGCCAGCACTGTACAGAAGATGAGCGAAAGGACGAACACCACGATGACCAACGCCGAGCTCGCAGCCAGTGACGCATTTTGCCCGGGAAGGTTCGACGTGGACCCGCCGTGGCCGCCCAGCATGGCAAAATACTTCGTTTTGCGCACCGTGACGCATGGTGTGCACAAGCCTAGAAGCATAATAAGGAAAACCACCAGCTCCAGCAGCACCCCCAGCACCTCCAGAAGCATGTGGCGTTTGTACAAGTTCGGCGTCAGTGAGTATGTTGGGTGCACCACTAAGTATCGCTTGGAGCCTGTGCCAATAGACAAGTGGTTCTGTCTATGGACCTCCATAGAGAGAGTGGAGAAGCGGATGCCAAGCGGAATCACGGCTACTGGGATGACAGCCACCTCCTCCATGTCGTGTGTTGACATCATGTAGAAGCGGAGGCGTCGTGGGAAAAGACTTGTACGTCCTGCTGAAACGTGAGAGAGGCCGGACTAGAAAGAGGAGAAGCGCGGGCAAGTGATCCCGAAAGATGCGAAGGACCTGTGAGCGTCGGTACTACCGCGTTCAGGGCAAGGTACAGAAGACGATTCTGTATTGCCAAGCACAGAGTATCATAACGATGGCAAGCACACATGCACAATCAACTTTGTAGCACAGCCAAGTTCCACTGTAGAGGGAGCGAAGAGACGAGCGAGAGGGAAGGAAGGGAAGAAGGAAGGAGGACATACAAAAATAGTAGACACGTGACTGATTAGGGTGTCGCGCATGTGCACCGCGCAGCACGCATGCACGTGTCATATTACCACTACGGAAGAGAGGGAAGAGGGGTGGGGGAGAGCTTTGCTGCGCAAGGAAGAGAGTGCGTCGGTGTCGCGCAGTCGCGCCATAGATGGAAAACCTGAGTTGATCGAGCTAACGAAAAAGCTACATATGTCGAACCCCTTAGTGTCCTTCATGGCCACCGTATCCACCGCACCTAGAGACATCTACACACGCACGCATGCAACCAAAGCATACAGCAGGCGGCGTCCTTCGGGGGGGGGGGGGGGGCAGAGGGAGAGAGGAGCTCGGCGGCACAGAAGCAAGATGAACCAGAAAGCTTTGCCGGACACACACACACACACGCGAAGAAAAAGTACTGTGCCATCACACATGCGAAGTAAAGGCACAGGGATCGGCTATACATCGAAGGGTGACGGTTCCTCTCACTACAGTGCAGCTGGCAGTGGCGAGAAACAACGGCAATCCAGGCAGAGAGAGGGGGGGGGGAAGAGCGCTATACAGGGTGGGCAGCGAAGCACGTCAGAAATTGTGAAAATACAGTCAGAGAGAGAGCGAATAACGTACGTAAGGGGCATCATGAAACGCCCTCCTCACCCATCCCAAGCCATACACAGCCCAAGAACATGGGACAGCCCCTGGCCCACTCGCCATCCATGTGCTATCGAAGCTGCCACGTAAGGATGTTATACTCAGTGGAGTTCATCTGCCTGTCCAGGAAGCGCTGGCGTGCCGCGTAGCGGGTGCGAACCTGAGAGTTGCGATCCGTCACAAGCCGCTGCGCCTCCGCTGTGTAGCAATGATGGGTGATAGGATCACGGTCGTCCTGCTCGCGATTGTTGCGCGCCGTTCCAGCTACGTTGGCGAGTCGCCTACATTCTGCTTCAAAGGCTGCGTCTCGGGAGGCTTGCAACATCGTCTCGCGCGCTGCCACCCTTGCACGGTGGCCATCCAGGTATTTACGAAGCTTTTGACGCTCGCACATTCGTTCCTCACGTAGCGCATCATCTGCCGTCATGTTAGGATCAAGTCGCTGTTCATCTGTTAAAAAAGCATCGCCACCTCGTCCGCTGTCACGGCGCATGCGCGGGTTGTGCTGTCGCTGCTGCAGTAGATTCGGTGTTGCTACTCCGTGGAGTGCAACAGCTGTGCCTGGGCCCACTGCACGGGGGCTTGATGATGTACATGATGAGGTCCCAGGAGGGCTGCTTGGATTCGCTGAGGGGTCCAGTGAGAAAGAGGCAGACGAGCGTGACGGGTACGCCGCGGTACTGCTAGCACCAGGTTCTGCCACTGCAACTTTCGGGGCTGAGCGCGGCGGGAGAGGAATGATCGGGTGCTTATAACCGGGCGGATGCTGCAGCACCTCTGCCTGGTGCTTGCGGACGCCGCGGTACGGAATCGGCTTTAGATGAAAAGGGACCTCGTTGCCGAACAGCATGATGCATGGCAAGCACTGAATTTGCTGTGTTCGTTTGCGTGTGAGTGTGTGGGGAGGGGGGGGAAGAGGGGGAGTCAAGGGTGTTGAGGAACTAGAGAGTGCTAGAGCTAATGAGACGATGGTCAGTACTGCTGAAGATGGAATCACACAGCGCACATCGGTGGAAGGAAAGGAAGGAAAAGGTGGAAGGCGACCGCGTGGAGACAACGGGCTCAGACCCCCAACGAGGTGAGAAAGGGGGGAGGGGCAGCCGATCTCTCGTTAGAGTTAATCTGCCACTGCTACTGTGTGGTGCATCCCCCCCCCCCCTTTTGCCTGTTCTTCTTCTCGCGCCACCCGCTGCGGACACCACGCCGCACCGTTCATGGCAACAAAATACACGGCGTGTACACGAGCGTGTAGGGGTTCGGGAGGAAGGGGGGGGATGGCAAAAGAGACGAAAGCCCTGATACTCTTTCATGGGTGTACACGTGCGCTGAGGCGTCGCGCCTCCCCGGACTCCTCAGTTCGTGGGTGTCGTCCTTGTTTTCTCGTACGCCTGAGCGTGTCGCTTGCGCAGGCACGGTGGGCTCCCCAGTCCATCTCCAAGCACAACCTCAGGCATTTCAGGCATCTTACGTATATATATTTATGTATATATAAAGCGTCGCGTGCAGCACGACGGTGCTGCAAGGACCGCCTTTGAAACACATGACGTGCGCAGGGCGCACGACTGCCAACTGGAATGTCACCCCGAAACACGAATACACACACACAGACAGACACACACACACACGACGTCTTCACATCGAAGAGGTACAAAAGGAAAGAGATGAGGCCACGGCGGTGGCTGGAAAGAGAGCATCAGCGACACCCTTGCTCAGCTGATGATAAGGGTCAACGTACGGCGCTCGAGCACGACGGCAGCGGTGGCATGTGTGCCAAATAATGACGCAGCGAGTCCATGACGAAAAGGAAAAGGAGGGAAGAAGGCAAAACACTCAAGAGACAACGTGCCCTCGCATAGGCCGCACGCGCACTTACACGCCTACCACTGCCACATGCAGCACACACACACACACACGCGCGCGTAGAAGGGCAACGACAGACAGAACGGCAGTTGCGGCGATTCCGAAGAAAAGCGGGAGAGCGCGGTGGCAGTGGTACGGGTGGGTGACGGTACCACGGATGGGAACCAAGAACCGCAGAGAGGGTGACAGTGAGAGAGAAGCGGGGGCAGGGGGGAGGAAGGGCTGATGAAGAAAGGGTTGTGGCACGCACATTGCGCACACAACACGCTCACACGCGGGAAAGTCAGCATTGTCGGGAATCTCTGGGAAATAGAGCGGTGCAATGGCCACCAATGAGTGGGAAAGATGAAGCCCCTGCACGAGCCTCAACACGCGCCTCATGGTTCTCGATTACGCTGCCTCTCTCTCTCTCTCGCATGCATCAGTATCGAAGCGCCCCACTGAGTGACGCAAGAGCAAGGAAGGGGGAGTAGAAAAAGAAACTGCAACTCACCACCGCCACCACTACCACAACGTCGCCACCAACCGTGGTGAGGGGTGGGGAAGCAGAGAGCGGAGTCGACAGCAACAGATGGAAAGAGCACACAGACACCGACACACGCTCAATCGCGCATGCACCCACATGGGAGTGAGGGAGAGGGTCGAGACTGAAGAATGTCCACAAAAGTTGAACAGCCACTTCCAACAGCAGGTGTGAGTGGAGTCTCCTTTTCATTCATCTCGGTCTTGGTTCGAGAGGAGTCGCGCTTGTCGAGCCACTCGCTCCATCTCCGCATCACTGTCGTCGTCTTCGGCCTCGTCGCGCGTGCTGCAGCGTGTGTGCAGTTGCTGTCGTTGCTCCTCTTCGTCTTCCGCTGCTAGGTCTCCATCACTGTCGATGTAGTCACGAGAACCGATGGCTTGCGGGTATCGGCCGCCAAGGGTGTCGCTTTCCGCAACGTTACGGCTTCTTCCAGGGAACGTGTTCGGCGAGGAGCTCCCCTGTGGCGATGCGACAGTTGCGCCTGCAGACGCTGATGGGACGGTTACGGCAGTCACCTCCGCCCTGCTGGGAGTATCTGCCATATACTGCATAGCGGGTGGTACACTCGCCGAAGACGGCCGTCCAGCTGTACCTGGTGCTACCGGCGCTGCCGTGGGAAGGTCATCCTGAGGCCCCTGACTCCCACGCTGATCACATTGATCCTCGCGAATAAGTGTTGAGGAAGGCATGGCGTTACCAGCCACAGCGGCTGCATCGAGCCACGGCATCGGCCTCATCAGTTCTGCCGGCGCACATGGAAGAGGTTCCTCCTTGAAGAATGGGTGCTGCAGAGCCTCAGCAGCAGATGGCCGGCGGCGCGGGTTCCACTGCAGCACGGACGCGAGCAGATCCACCCCACTTTCAGGCAAGAGCGCTCCCTCCGCTGGCACCGGGACATCGCCGTGCGCTACAGTGGGGAGGACAGCGCCACGCTGGAAGAGGCTCGCCAGTCGCGACGTGCGGTTCCAGCGTGGAAGCGACTGCATCATTGTCTTCGTCTGGGGAAGGTGATACAAGCCAGGAAACGATTCCTCTGTCGGAATACCCAGCACCTCACACACGGCCAGCAGGTGGTGACTGTCGGTCGAGGCGTGGAAAAGAGGGCGTCGCAAGAAGAGTTCGGCAAAGATACATCCAACCGACCAAACGTCCATTTTGTGAGAATAGTCGACAACACCAAAGTGCAGCTCCGGTGCGCGATACATGAGCGTCACAACGGTGGGGGTGAGCGCCTGGCCTTCACGGTAGAGGCGACCCAAGCCGAAGTCACACACTTTCACGTAGCCATCCTCACCGAGCAGCACGTTCGATGTCTTCAGGTCGCGGTGGAGAATGCGGTTGTCGTGCAGAAACGCCACACCACGAAAGATTTGGTACACAATGGACTTGGCGCGTGCCACGTAGCTTGCCGCCGCCTGTGGATGCGCGTTGCGTGGCGTAATGTGGAAGTACGGTACCTGTGCACTCGTGTGAAGCGACTTGCAGCCGCGGCCGCCGTGCAGGTCTGCCACGGTCGCGTACCGTCGCATGTAGCCCCCCAGGTCGTAGGGGCAGTAATCCATTACAAGAAAGACGTCCTTCGCCTTGCTTGCAGCGCCGACGGCGGCCAGCGGCCGTGTGGCAGAAGCGTCCTGAGCAATGCCTCTTTCCCCTGTAATGGGAGCGTGCGGGGCGGGGTGGGTCTCTTCCTGCTGTAGCGGTGGCTCATCCGCGTTGTCAATCTTCGCCTTCTTCGTTAAGTTTTGTGTCGCTGTGTCCTCCGTCGTGGAGCGAAGCCGACGAAGGGCGCAATCGCCCTCCACCGCCTCCTCTGTGTGCTGCTCGGTTGATGGCGACTCCGACGACGAAGATGACGGCGACGAGGACAAAGATGTTGAGCACGATTTGGGTGGTGATGTTACGCGGCGCGGGACCGGCGTCGGGTCTAGCAAGACGAGCTCCAGCGCGCCCATGATGTTGGGGTGCTGCAACCGCAGCAGCAGATCAATTTCTCGCATCAGGTATGGCGGCAGCCCCACCTGCGAGTCCTCTAGCCACATTTTTTTTATGTGTTTCAGTGCATATGTGCGTATGGGCGCTGGGGGCGAAGTGGCTGATGAGGCGGCTGAGCCCTGTCCAGTCACGCGGTGGCGCGATTGGCGATGATGCGTCTCATAGTCCGCGGTGGTGACGGCGCGGAAGACGACGCCGTACACACCCTGGGAAATGCGGCCGACTCGAGTGTAGTAATTTACATCCCGGCAGGCGGGCCGAGCGGCGCCGGAGACATCGACGCACGCCACAGCACAGGCAGTATGGTACGCTGCATCAGCAAACAAGGAAATGCTAGATGACTTCACAGAAGAAACCGACGCTCCAGCAGCAGTGTCAGTGCCGGTGGTGCTGGTGGTGGATGGCATCATCTTCACTGGCGTCTTCCGGGGCCTCTGCGGGGACCCTTGGGCCGCCAGCACCTCTTGCATATGAGCAACAGCCTTCTCCACCACAATAAGCTGGCTTTCCTTCCCACTGTTGTCACGGCCGGCATCTGGAGTCTCCGCAGAAACACTGCTCGATCTGTGCACGTCATGAACATCTCCTCCTGTCGCGTCAACGCTTTCTATCACCTCCTCCGTTGTGGGGGCTGCCACACAATTAAGGACTCCGGAAGCAGCAGTGGCGACCGCCGGCGTTGACCGGCGCTGATAATCGCTGAGAAGCGAGTTGAGAACCGGCACGACCATGTCGCATGTGAACGGCACACAGAGAGGATCCTTCGCTTTGTCGCGGTACTCAAGTCGCGCAGAGGACGGAGAGGCAAACACCGGCGGGGGGGCCGGCACTGTCACACCCGTCGGCAACGAGGACGACATGGCACCGCCACCGCCACCACCACCTACGGAATCCGCGTCCACAGCGCTCGGCATGGGTGCATCTCTGCTCCCTGCATTCGCAGCGGGGGCGGTGGTGGTCGCGCCGGTCACGGCTGGCGAAGCGGCGGCAGTGGCGGCGGCAGTGGCGGCGGCGGCGGCGGCCTTCTCCTGCCGCACCTTCCGCATACGCTCCAAGAGCGAGTTGACCTGCATGGTGTTGAATGCGGTTCACTCTATGTACGGGGTTCGACCACGCGTGTTGCTTGCCAGCAAAAACGCTTCTTATCTCTTCTTCTTATCGTCTCTCCTTCCTTCAGCGCACGCGCAGCGGTCCCGCGGTGCGGTGCGTTGGCGATGAACCCTACAACAGAACAGGCAGAAGACACGGGGAGGTGACACACCGCTGAAAGGTGCGCGCTGCCACGCCATGGAAGGGCGCAGTGAGCAAACTCCAAAAGGGGGTCGTAATGTGCATGTGTCGGCCAGCGGCGCAGGAGATAAAATAAAAATAAAAATGAGGGCCGTATATGGGGAAAGAGCAGCGGGGCAGACAAGCAGCGTGGAGATGGTGTTCACTCACAAAAGAGAGAGAGAGTCAGATGATGGCGTGGGCACAGGCACACGCGAGTGCACATGTATGTAAGCAGTGCTGTCGCAGCATTGCCCATTCTGGCGAGAAGGGTTTCGAGCTCTCGGTTATGTCCGTCCCTGTACGCCATGTCTGGAGCAGGGCTCAGCTCAGCACACACAAGCTTGCATCCCTTCTCTACCTGTCAACCATTCGCCCCACGACATCAGCGCTGCGCAGTGCATAGTCCGCTGCGGGAGCACGCAGCCGCACGTTTGTTTTCGTTCTGTTTCATGCTGTCTCAGCGTACTGATGTGGTGGGGAGGGGGATGGAGTTGAGGCAGTGTAACGCAAGATGCGCGTGGACAGCCCCACAAACGCAAGAGCAAGGAAGTACATCAGACAGCCCATGGGGGCGTGGGGTACACACGGAAAAGAGTGCGCAAAGCATGGGTTTGAGCACTGATGGCGACAAGGTACACATCAAGACGAACAGCGTGGGCGCGTATGTATAGGTATATATGTATATATATATATATATATATATGTGTGTGTGCATGTATATGTATATGTACATAAATGTGACCGCTTCCCCGCAGCCCGGGTGGACCGTGAACGGCCCTATCACTGCGATACGGGGCGAAGATATGTAAGAGCCCCCCGCCTCCCCCTCCCCCTCCTCCCCCCCGCAGGCACTTTCCAGGGAACCACAGTCATAGAAGGGGAGAGAAAGGTAGAGAGAGCCGCACACACACACACACACACATACATGGGGAGAGAGCGAGAGTTCGCGACACAGGCACGAATAGATGGTAGCTCTCTGGTACACGTATGCAGAGAACACCTGTGAGTGGTGAAGAAACAAAAAAAAAAACATGAGTTCACCATAGAGGCACACCACACCAAAGGCTGCACACAGGAGCCGAGCTGCAGACACACGCATACACGAAGACCCAGACACGCGAGCATACAAAAGCATCAACCGAAGCAGTGTAAGCTTTCTTTCCTCCTAAAGTGTTACGCGACGGCGGCGCTCGAAGAGGATGTCGGCTAGCATGGAGACCGGGTCATGCGGGCGCATGCGTACAACGTCTGTCATGACAGGCGTCAGATTCGGCAGCACGTACTTCATCAAGTACGTCTCCACCGGCAGCTCCAGCATGTCCGCCGTGTCAGGGCTTCCCTCCACGATCTGCAGACGACGCAGGGAAGCCAGTTCACGCAGGATCTCAGACGCCTCGGTCTCCGAGCAAGCAGCGAATCTCTCCTGACGCTCCGCGGAAGCAGAATCAGTGGTGTCCTCGGTGCTGTCAGCGGCTTCTTTTAAAGCAGTTTCGGCCTCTGCTTGAAATGCTGCTGCGATATCCGCTTCACTCGCTGGTGTGGTGGCGCCCACCAAGACCGGTGAGGTCGTCTTGGTGTTAGTGTCCGGCACCTCATCTATTTCAGTAGATTCCACTGGTTCCACCGTAGCCATAGACACAGCGGGGGGCTCTCGATCCATTGGTGCAATACGTGCGCACAGCTCCCGCGCGAATGCCACAAGAGATGCAGCCGGCAGGGACGTGCGCCGAGACGTGGCGCGGCTGTCACAAGTGTGCGAGGTGTGCGCTGAGAGAGAAGGAATGCGACTGACAAGTAGTGTGGACTGCGGGGCTGCGGCGCCAGTCCAGCAGAGCGGTGCAAGTCGCATCAGCGTTACCGGCAGCTTGGTATCCACCAAGGCGGATCCGCACTCATCCCCACGTGTGCGGTTTACCACCGTGCGCGGCGCCATGCCAACCATCGCCGCCCTCGCGTCATCTTGCGTCTTCCGCTCACTCGCTGCGCACCAGCATGCTTTCAACTCCTCTATTTTCAGCACCGGCAGCGATACGAAGTGCATCTGCGCCGTGCGCGTTGTCGGAGGTGCCCCCATGTCAGTTGCATCGACGTCATCCGCATCCTCAACATCAGCGGCACCATCAGTGTTGCTAGGAGGAACAATAACCCGCACTTGTTGCACTCCCAGCGCGGGTGTTGTTGTGATGGCGCTCAGCCACGACAGCAGTGACCGAGTCGGAGGAGAAGTGGCGGAGTGATGAGTCATGTACCACTCGAGCTGCTCAGCATATGGGGTGTCGTGCAGCGAGGCTCGAAGCGCCGCAAGCGCAGCCCCTGTCGACCCTGTCAAAGTAGCACCCTGCACGGAGGGTGCTGCACCGCTCTGAGGTGTAGCCGATAGCTGCTGGTCGGCAGACACATCCAGGCTTGTCTGTAGCGCATCTATCGTGGCGCGCAAAACTGACGGGTCGGCCTGAAGTACCACGACATGATCTACAAAGAGAGACTCATCCACAGGCTCCATCACAGCCTCCGCGTCGTCGCTGGCAGCCGCTTCCTCTGTCAAGTCATCCATCATCCCACCAACGGCACTGTGGCTGCTTGCCGGGCCGCGCCCGCGGCGATGTGCCCGCTCCAGTGCCACCAGTTCCTCCTCCTCCATGTTTGCGATGTCAGGCAGCGGAAAATCTGCGTCGATGGGGGCTAGATCCTCGCCGCCCTCGTCATCCGAATCACCTGGGTCCCTCGCAGCATGGTCGTCAGAACGTGCCAAAAACGGGGCGAGAGCACGTTGGCGTCGAAGCTCCGCATCCTGGAGTTCCACCTCATTCGCACGGAAGCACAGGACGGCCTGCGCTAGCGTCTGCGGGAAGTCGCTGAGGATGTATCCCTGACAACGGCAATCCGACTGACGCAAGCGCCACCGACACATGAAAGCTAGCGCGCAGTCAAGGTATGCGGAGCCGTCATCAGCGAAGTCGATCGCGAGGAGCGGATTCGTGTCGTCGGCGGGGTTGGCAGGCTCGCAATAGCTGTCCGCGTCCTCATCCTCCCCAGCGTCGTCGTTGGCTCCCTCCCGCAACGCCTGAGGTGTATCATCACTCGGCGTCGTCTCCTTCCCCTCCTCCTCCTCCTCCTCCTCCTCATCGCTTTCCTCGTCACTGTCCTCCTCGCTCTCGTTGCCGGAGCCGCTGCGACCATCCTCGTTACCGTACCCCTCATAGTCCTCCGTCGTCGCTGGGGTAGGTGGTGGACGCGGCAGTCGCCCCTCTGCGGAAACCTTGAGCGCCAATACCTTCAGACCGAGAAGGTACTCCTGACGGAGCGCCGCGATGCACCGCAGCTCCTGCCGGTCCACATCGCGCGCAAAGGCACGGCCACGGCTACGGGCCGCAAAGCGCGGTTGAGCTAATAACGGCACGGCTGCGTCCGCCGCATCGGCGGAGAGGGGGCCAGGAGGCAGCAGTTCGCGGTCTTCTTGCATGTCCGCTTGCGCTTCCTCGTCGCGTGCGTCAAGCTGGGCAAACCAGTTTCCGCCCTCCTCCCCGTCGTCCTCGTCCTCTTGCTCCTCATCAATCCCAGCGCCGCTCTCCTCGTCGCCGTCCGCGTCTGCGTCGGCGTCGGCGGCGCCGCGGATGTATGCCTCATTCACAACCAGCTCAATGGGTCGCAGAGGCTGCTGCCGCTGCTGCTCTGGCGATGGCTGCGTTGCGTCGTCCTCCTCCTCCTCGTCGTCACTGGCGTTATCCACTCGTTTCGTAGTAGGCGGAAGGAAGATCGACAGAAGTGAAGCGCTCGATGCCATCTCGAACTCTGCATCACTGGCCTTACTCTCCTCAGTCGCCGGCCCCTCTTCGTCGAGCTCGTCTTCGCTGCCACTGTCATCGTCTGTATCGTCGCGCTGCTGCCGCTTCTCTCGTCGCTGCTCCTCCTTTGCCAGGCGTTCAGCGGCTTTCTCCTCCGCTGCCTGGAGCACCAGCCGAGCTTGCGCCCTGGCACGACGGCGCTGTAGGCGTCGCATAAGAAGGCGACGCAGCGCGGCGCGTACATCTGCCACATGTGCTTTGTAGTCCGAAACAATGTTTTCACGCGACACGCACGGGGCACGGCACTGTTGCGCCAGCAGAGCGGCAACAGTCTCCGCCCCACTGAGCGGTGGCCCAGTGATGAGGGCGCGAACCGGCTTGAACGCCTCTGCGTGCGCAGCGCGGAACTGCGCGCACGTGATATCAAGGTTCGCAAGGAAGCCATCAAGGGCCACCCACTCATCCTCCCCGTGCATCGTCAGCACAGTGGAGGGCTCCGCTTGAATGTCGGAGAGCACCAGAGCGCTTAAGAGAACGCCGCCGTCACCCCAGCAGGGCTTGTTGCCAAACGCAGCGAAAAGTTCTTCAGGACTGGTCGGCGGTGGCAGCTCAAGACGATCGAGGCGCACCAAATCCACGGCGCTTGCGTTCGCTATTGATGAAGACACCGCGACGGCCGGTTGCACAGACCCACCAAAGCGCGCCTGCACCGCGTGCAGCAACTGCCGCTGCGTGACGTGGCCTTGATCCACAGCGAACATGTACCGCTCCTCCAGCACATCGTAGGCGCTTCCAACCTTGTAAAGGATCGAGGCTAAGTCCTGAACGTGAATCATGGGGATCTCATTCACGCCGGCGCCGTACTGTAGCAGAGCCTGGTGGTGCCATGCGCTGCGCAGTAGCCCAAACAGCATGTCCGACCCTTCACCAGCGCCGTACGGAAGACCAGCAAAGACGACATAAGTGTGCAGCGTCTCGCTGTTGGAGCGCTTCACGAGGTGTTCCAACGCGTTCCAGTGCTGAAAACGCGGGTGCGGCACACGTTGAGCATAGGCGTCGTCGGTGAAGACTCGGTCCGGGACAAGCTCGCGAATCTCAGCCTCATCCTCACCGGGGGCGGGCTCGCGCAGAGAGAAGGGAAGGCGTTGTTCCAGCTCTTTACAACGTGCCGAACGAAGCGCCTCTCTCTCTGCCACGGCAGCAGCGCCCTCGCCGGCGACATTCACCTCATCGTTCTCCTCACCCTCGGCGTCGACGATCTCCTCCACGAAGGCCTTTCGCTCCTCCTCGCGCTCTCTCTGCCGCGTCGCACGGGCACGCGCACGCTCTGAGGTCAGCGTGTACGCCCATGTCACGGCCGATGACACCAGCACGAATGTCTTTTCTACATCGTAGTGTGTCCCAGCAAGAATTCGAATGGCGCACATTGCCTCGTATATGTCGTCCTGGAGGACTGCAATGACAACGTCGTTGGCGAGCAGGCGCTTTCGAAACACCTCCGTGTTGTCGTTGTGCTTTGGAACAATGCTGCTCACGCAAAACCGAATGTCTGCCGGTAGCGCATTTCGCTCCTCTGCGGATAAGCCCGCGTGTGACGGTGATGTGGGCCGCTGCACCGCATCCGCGGCGGGCGCGGCGTACTCTTTGCTTTTGCGGGGCGATCTCCCTGTAAAAAAGGTAGAAGAGTCGTCCGCGGCGTCGGCCGCGGCGGCGACCAGTGACTCTTCGAGCGAGTTCCACAGACCCTTCATCTGACCCCACAGCCAGTCGCTAGAAGTCGCCTTCATTATCGCACGCGCCGTCGTCGCAGCTTTCGTGTCAGAGCACGTGCGAGTGATCTCGACCTCATACTCGTACGACTGGTAGAAAGCCTTCACAACATGGCGGCCAACGTACGAGTCGCCGTTCAGCACCAGAACCTTCTTCATACCGGATGTGTGAAGATGCTGATGCGGTACAGACAACAGATACGTAGAGAGGTGCACAAGAAGATGGGACGTGGAGGACGCGTGTGTGGGCGTGCCCAGGAAACATTGGGGGAGGCGTTGGGGAACGACCCCGGGGAAAGAAGAAGGGCGAGCGGGAGAATGGAGAGAGGTGAGACAGAGGAGGAAGAGTCCAGTGTGCAGAGTGCTGGCGACAGACGCACTTGCTCATGTGGGAGTGCATCAGAACGGCGGGGTATACACAGGCCCAGCGACCGAATAGACGTGAGCCATGAGCAGAACAAGAGGACAAAGGGAAGAGACAAGTAGGGGCACGCTCGTGGCAAGACGGAGGCACACACACACACACACAGCGTGAGGTGAGAGTAAGTAGTGACGATGACGGGAAGCACAGCAGCACCTCTCGACGTGTCCGGCGCTGTGCGTGCGTGCGTGTGTGTGTGTGTGTGCCTCCTGCTGGCAGTGGCCTCGCCTCTGTCCTTCCCTTTTTCCCTCTCTGCCCCTACAACGGCGACATTGAACAGCTCACACGACCCGGAAACCCATGTGCATGACTGCAGAAGCGCCTCCGTGGAGCATGCATCTACCTCGTTTGCTTCATGTTCGCTGCCCCTCGATGCATTCTCCCGGTAACGCAAATGCGATACTTGTAAAAGTTCGATGGCCTGCCTCACTGAAGACTGAGATGCTACATAGAAAAGAGTGCACAGCCAGGTAACCCTCGCATGCATAGACATGAGCACACATTTTTTTTCCAGAACTCACCTGGCGCACGCACCTCTCCCCCCTCCCACCACCACTGCGCCACCTCTGACATACGCACGCGTGTGCTTCAGAAACACACAGGTAGTCAGGCAGTCAGGCAGTCAGCCAGGAGAGGTGAGTGCCCCCGTCCACCAATAGGGAGGAAAGACCGAGTCAGCTACATATGGGGGACGTGAGCACGTCGCGTACATATTTGTGTCGGTGTGTCTGCAGGCATGCATGGGCGCGTTGGCCGCGCTTTCGCCAAATACATCCATCACACAAAGTGACGCAAAGAAACTCAAGCAAGACGCACACACACACACGCAATGACTCGACCGCTACGGTGTCAAGAAACGGCAACAATACAGAAGATGGACGTCATCGGCACACAGAAGAACATCATTGGGGGTACGAGAGATCTACAATGGAAGCCCAAGTGACTCAGCGAGTACACGCACGGGAGGGGTGCGAGAAGGGTAGTGGAAGCAGCGGCAGATGCTCACAGAGATGACTACAAAGACAGGTTGAGCGATGGAAAAAAGACACGCCGTGAAAAAGACATGCACGTGCCTGGAAAACACATATCTGTGTGTCCTCGGAGATCACATCCGCGCATCGACTCCGGAGCTCTACTTCGAAACCTGCTTGGATGTCTTCTTCTTTGACGAAGAAGACTTAGTAGCATTGGCGTCCTTCGAGGCATCCCGCTTCGCCGTCGACGGCGCAGCACTCGTTTTACTGCCTCCACCCCCGCCGGCCGCTCCTGATGTTGAGCCGGCAGCAGATCCCTTCTGGGGCAGCGAGGAGTTTCCGGCGGATGTGGGCCCAGCGTTTTGCGCTTTGCCCGTCTGTGTCTTCTTAGGCTCCGCAGCAGCGGGATCAGTGGTGGCCTTCTTACGCGGTGTCTTCGACGTGGCAGCCTGCGAAGTCGGGGGCGGTGAAGCAGTCGCAGGCATTTCAGTGTCCTTCTCTGGCTCACCTTCTGCACCTCCAGCTGCTTTCGTGCGCTTCGCTTTGCGCTTTCGCGCCACCTCGCCGCCAGTCATCTGACCAATATCGCTGGCGTCCACCGGCACATACGCCTCCCCGCTATCCTTCTGCAGCTCGGCCGCATCCAGCATGTCCGAAGTTAGCTGCACCAGCAGCATCTCCGGGTTCCACGCGACATCCTCGTCCAGCTCCCGTGCCAGACAACTCGTGAGACACGACATGTCATACTCGCTGCGCATCATCCGCAGTAATTTATCCCAGCTGTTCGCCACGTCGAGTTCGTTGAGACGCGGTAGTGCCGCCTGGAAGCCAGCCGGCGACTCAGAGATGTGCTGCTCGAGCTTCTCCTTCTGCCGCTGCGCACGCTCCGCTTGCTCTCGCTGAGCCTGTTCCCTGTTCAAGATGTCATCTTGAACGACCTTCACATTTTGGCTCAGCTCCTTGTCGGCAGGACGATAGGCGTTTCCCGGCTTCTCAGCGTTAAGCCAGTTGGCATCCTCGGTCCGCCTGCTGCGGCGGCCGTGATCGGGGCGGGTAGCGGCCGCGGCCGTGCCGGTATCTGCGGCATTGGAGTCGTTCGCGCTATTCACGTTCGGCTTGTCTTGGCGTTTTGTTTTCGCAGGCGCGTCACTCTTTTTGCTCGGCCCTGTGGGCGCGGGCTTGGAGGAGGTAGTGGAGCTCGCGGCGCGCATCGATTCGAGGCGCGAAGGGGATGTGGCTGGGGCAGTCATAGAAGTCGTGGACATGGCCGGCGCGACCACCCCCCCCTTCTGCGGAGACAGCAAGGAGGCAGCAGTCTTGTCGCCGTCACCGTTGCCGGTGGACGTCATGATAAGTCACAGAAGATGGAGCAAGCGCACGTCTGTGGTGAGGATAGGGGAAAGAGGGGTAGTGTAGCCACGCTGTGTGTGTGTGTGTGTGTGTGTGTGTGTGTGTGTGTGTGTGTGTGTGTGTGTGTGTGTGTGTGTGTGTGTGTGTGTGTGTGTGTGTGTGTGTGTGTGTGTGGAAGCAGAAGCAGGGGGGAACACTACAGCAAAGTACGAGGAAGGGCCTTTCCGAAGTAATTAACCTAAATGAGTTCCGCGCGGCTTCCTGAGGGGGGGGGGGGGGCAACGTCGTGCTGGTGTGACTCTCACGAGCATATGCCGAGGTCTGTGTACCTGTGTGTTCGTTCGTGGGAGTGTGAGCAGCCCTTTGAGCAACAAACAAAAACTTGACAGCGGAGGTGCAAGACGCACCAAGATGAGCCCACGGAGGAGAGGACGCGCGCTCAGCTGAGCAATAGATGTCACCTCAGGAAATCTGGCACGCGTAATACAATAGAAATAGATAGCGACAGACAACCGGGGAGTCGCAAAGAAAGCAGCGTGAGGTGAGCGATCGTAGGACACGACAGGATACAGCCATCAGTATCCCCATGCGAGCACACGCATCCATAGGCATGAGATTAGAACGGCAGAAACGGAAGGGAATAGAAGCCGTAAAGAGTACGGGTGGTAAGAGAGTCACCATCGGTCAGCAACGCCTTGATTTCATGCATCGCTGCTCTGCAGTTTCTCTTCCTACCCCCATGCACTCCCGCGCACGTCGTTCTCCCTCGCAGAGAGAGAGAAATAACGCCGGTCGACACTCGCCTTTAGGGGATGAACGCAGACGTCAGACCCAGCAGCGCTTTACTCGGCGAGTAATCATTGGTCCTCACCTTCTTCGTTTTTTTTTTGCTGTCGTTGTGTACTATTTTCTTGTTCTTGGTTTCCTACAGCGCATCCACCCATCACCGCCTGGTTGCCTTCCATCTTCTCCCCCTCTCTCCCTGTTGTGAGGAGTGACGTGCACACACACACGCGCACAAAGCGAGATAAAGAAAGGGGCGATAGGGGGAGGAATGGAGGAAAGACATCATCACCATCAGCACCAACGCATTCATACGCACACCCAACCGAAGCGGGAGGTGTAACACACATGCGAGCATAAAGATTCGACCAGCTGCGGGCACCCAAGAGAGAGGGCAGGATACTTCTGAGTACACAGATATCATTATGAGACATCGTCACTCGCTCCTCTGCTGTGAGGTGCCACGTGTGTCTTCCGTCGTTACGCGCCACGCTTGCGCTTCACCGCGGTCGCCTTCGAAGACTTCGGAGCGCTGCTAAAGTTTGCTGCAGCCCCGCTGCCACCGCTTTCACCATCCTTCATCACTGTGACGGACACAACATGCTCGCCGCGCAGCAAGATAAGCCCCAGCTGGCGCTTTGATGAGACGCCTTCCTCCGCCATCTTCTTCGACTGCGGACGCTCCTCTACCGCATCGCCAAGAACGACGTTCATGTGCTTGTCAAAGACGAGCAGCTTGCCGGTAATGTTACGGCCATCATCGAGCACAACGCACAACACCTTGTTGATGTTGTGCAGCATTGTGTATTTGCCCATTTCTTATTTCGGGAGCGAGCAAGGGAGGTGTGTGCGTTGCGAAGCTTGTCAGGACTGCGCCACCACCATTGGAGGCCAGTACGTATTGGGTACGTCGCCATTGAGTAAGAAGACCCCATGTAGCGTGCACAAGGAGGAATAGGAAAGAGGCGGGCGGGTACATCGTCATTGTAATCAACGTGCGCGCATAAAACGGGTGGTACGCAGAGGCCACGGCGAGTGAGGAAGACAAAGAGAGAAAGAAACGATAAGCATGCAGCGGAGGCGATGCGAGTCGGATATCAGCACCGCTACTGTAAAAACAAGTCGAGAGACGACAAGTCGTGACTTGGCTTGGGGTGTCATGCAAAGGCGGAAGCGCACGTCGGCGACTGCGAGGTTCTTTTCTGTGCATCGTCGTCATCACATGCTGACACGCCCACATGACGCACACCGTCGCCGCTGATCTGCCAGAGCAAGAGGTGAGTTGAGGGACACTGTTGTCTGTGTGCCTGTGCGTGGTTGTGCGTACATGCACGCCCAGTTGCGGGGGCGGGGGGAGACGGGGAGGAAAGAGAAGGAAGAGACCTCCGGCTTTGTCAGACGTCGCGTCGAGCTCCCTTTTTTTTCCCTTCCGTAGCCGCCTGCGTGGTGGCTGCGCACGCTGTTTCTGCTGTTGCGTTCAACGCCATGGTGACTTACGGGTTTAACATGTTTAGGCGTACAAAATAGGGAAGAGAGACTGCCACAAAAAGAAAGAGAGCGACACCAAAACAGTTCACGGTGCATGCGTGTGTATGCAAATATGAATTGTGTGCGTGTGTGTGTGTGTGTGTGTGTGTGCGTGTGTGTGAAGGAAGGAGGTGGGGATGTAGGTGCACGTAGAGGGAGGGCTGATCGCTCACCATCGACGGCCCACACCACGCGTCGCCTCGACAACGAAAATGCACACTCATGCACACGAGACAGACAGACACACAAGAGGCATCACGACAACAGGGGGCACACACACACGCACACACGCACGCACACGACACGCCGTCATGCGCACTCCGTAGAAAAGGGAGGGTGCCGCAAAACACGGAGGAAAAGAAAGGGCACCTCAACTTAATCGAGTCTCACCCGTACCACGGCAACAGCCACCAGTGTCGGACAGAGAAAGACGGAGAAGCACACACACACACACGTACAAGAGAGCTGATCGGTGGGAGAAAAAAAAAAAGAAGTAGCGGGGCAATACGAGACAGCCCATCGCTCTTTATCCACCCTTCCCTCTTATGCACTCCCTACGCAGCGCGCACGAGCACATATGTGCACCTTTATTTCCGGCGTTTCAGCTTTTGCTTCTCGCGCCGCATGCGGCCCATCAGCTGCCTGTCCAGGTACTTGTGCTTCTTCTTCCCCTGGCCTTTGACCACTTGCGAACGCATCAGCTTTCGCACGCTGAGGTTTTCAGCCTTCTCGCGCGCGCGAGGGTCAGCCTTGCCCTTGTCGATCAAGCTGTGCAGCATGCGCTGGGCCTTCCGGCGCTTTCGGCCCATCGCCTCCATCACCTTTCGACTTGGTCGTGCGTTCAGCTCGCGGAAGCGGCGGCGCTGCTCCTCGATCTCCTCCGCGGTCACTGGAAGCACAACACGGCAGTTGCGCTGCTCATCCTTCACAAACCAGTCCGGCAGGTCATCATCATCGTTGAAGACGTAACGGTTGACAGACGCGTCGAGGATCTCGCGGCGCGCCTTGGGGTCCAGCATCTTCTGCGCGATCGCGAGCGTGCGAGCGCGGATGTCGGGGTCTGTCATGGCAATCGGGATCTCCTCAAATTCCGTGTCCTTCTTCCCCTTGTCGTTCTTTCCGCTGTTTGTGTTGTTCTTATTTCGCTTGTTCTGCTTGCGCACCTCCTTGTTGTCATGCAACGTTTGCTTCCGCTGCTGGCGTATGAGCTCCTGGGTGGTTACCTTGCCTATGTCTGGGATTAGCTTGCGCTTGCGGCGCGAGTCCTCGCGGCCATGGTTGATCTCGTAGTCGTCGAGGTCGCCGTCGCTCAGTTCATCAGATAGCTCACTAACAGAGTCGTCGCTGTTGTCGTCGTCATCGCTCTCGAAGCGCGTGCGGACATGCTTGCGCTTGTCTGGGTCGGCCATCTCGGTAGGTGCGCTCATGACGATGCGTTCTTCCTCTATAGCGCGCTGCCTCTTCTTGTTCTTTGCACGATCGTGGTCCTTTGGCTTCGGAAATGTGTCATTCAAAACCTTTTCAATGTTCAGCTGATGGCGCTCCCACTTGCTGCTCTTGCCCGCCTCCTCCAGCTGCGCTGCGTCCTTCTCCGCCTTCGCACGCTTCTTCTTGGACGCCGGCGTCTCCTCGGTCGCTTCCACGTCGTTGTTGTCCTCGTCACCTTCCAACCCTGTCTCGTACAGCGTCACACGCGTCGAGCGCTTCGCCGGGACGTAGTTACCGTAGTTGTCAACATCCATGAGGTGCTCCTCCCCTTCAACGAGCTGTGCTGAGTTCGGCATGTCGTTGTCATCGCCATCAACAAAATCGTCGCCGTCGTTTTTGTCGCCCAGGTCCCAGTCATCCTGGGCGGCGAGGTTGACCGACATAACCGGGATCAGCGGGTCGTTGCCGCGGTCTTCCGGCTCTGTAAACGTTGAATCCATGATGTGGGCCAAGTCCTTCTCCGGAATGAGTCCGAGCTGCTCCACGGTGAAGTGGTCCAGCTCATCGGCTTGGCCGTCCTCGCCGCCTGCCGCGGCTTCCCCGTCGCCGTCCTCGTCGAAGGCGTCCGTGTTCGTGCCCGTGTAGGTGAACCCATCCGTTTCGGTCATATGCTCGGCGCTCATGTTGGGGTCGTAGTTGATGAGGCCCTTGATCTGTTTCAGCTTTCGATCCACGACCTTCTTCTGCTTTTTCTTCAATTCTTTGGCCTTCTTCTTGCGAATCTCAAGCAGCTCCCGCGCGATCTGCGTCACGCCCTCGGGGCTGTCGAAGTCAAAATGATAGCCGCGCTTCCCCTCGTCATCATCTTCCTCATCCCCCTCATTGTTGTGGTCACTGCCGTTGCCGCCAGCCATGCTGTCCACGTCACCGTCCTCATCGGTGCCTGCCGCGTCGACCTGGAGACTGTGAGTCCTCTCGCGCAGCAGCTGCTCACGCCACCGCAGCATGCGCCGAAGGTCAGCCTCACCCACCTGCTGAAGATCACCGCAAAGGTACACAAGCTCCTTCTTGGAGCTCTTTGATTTTAGGTACTCCTTGTCCGTATCGTCGCTGAAGCGCAGCTCGTGGTGCGTCTTGAGGAACCCCTTCGGGTCATCAGCGTTGAGGAAGTCGGAGAAGGACGCAACGCGGTGCGAAACAGTCGCAAACTCGTCGTAGCCCGTCGGTACATTTGACTTGGGGGTGACGAGCATGCCGGACGCAGAGACGATCTTCTCTTGGCCGACCTCCGCAAAAACCTTTTGCGGGTTGAAGAAGGCGGGGTCGATACTCTTGGGTGCCTTGAAGCCCGCACAGACAACGAAGATTTCGGCAGACTCCATGCGAGATGCCTGCGGCTTTGTTGCCTCGACCTTCTCAAAAAGCTGCTTGAACACCCACAAGAGGTTGTGGAAGTCCGGCGAGCGGAAAACTTTAGTGACGAACCAGCCGTTCGTCTTCAGCATGGAGCACGCCATCTTAGCGGACGCCAGCACAAGCGCGTTCTGGTCGAAGAGATCGCGCGACCACACACCACCGACGTTTGGCGCGCCATCGTGAATGACGCAGTCCACCGGCTCTTTCTTCAGGTACGTGACGATCATCTTGCGAGTCTTGTCATCCGTGATGTCACCCACAAATGTCTTGACGCCCCGAATCGGGGCAATTGGCACGAGATCCACACCGACAATCTTTGATCCTATCGCCATGTGCTGCGCCGCCACCTGGCACCAACCACCAGGCGCAGCGCAGAGGTCGACAAGAACACGCGACTTGGCGAGGAAATCATACTTTCGGTTCAGCTGAATGAGCTTGTAAGCAGAGCGGGCGCGGTACCCCTGGTCCTTGGCCAGTCGGTAGTACGCGTCCAGCCGGGTCTTGGCCTTCTTCTTGGACTTGACGCCCATTCTTCTTGTCTGTGGTACTGCTGTGTCGTTGTGACGGAAGAAGTGGGCAAGTAAAGCAGAAAAATGACGGGTCGCTGTGATTCAGCCGCCAACGGCGCCAGCACGACCACAGGCTCCAAGCACGCAAGTGCGTGTGCCACTTGAGTACAGGGGAGCGAAAGAGCAGTAGGACGAGCCGGAGAGGGGAGTAAGAGGCACGTGCGCTCTCTCCTGGTTGTACTTCCTCGCACTCTTATGTATTTATTTATTTATTCGTCACCGTGTGCCAGCGCAGTGAGGGCGTGGTCAGCGACTACACACGATCAGGGATCGGCAAGAAGTCTCAGCAAGGCGACATGCCACAAGCAGAAAGAGAGAGAGAGAGACGATGAATACAGAGACACAGAGAGATGCTGACGGCCCAGCATGAATCTGCGCACACCCGCTGCGCTGCCCATCCAACGGAGGAGCCGCAGATGAAGCAGGAAAAAAGAAGGCGCGTAAGATGAGTGTCAAAGACATAGCCTTGTATGCGTGAGTGTGCGTCGGTCGGGGCAAGTCGAACTGTTTATAATTCGGACCTTCGGAAAGCACCACGCGCAACGAAGAAGATCGAGACTGCATGCCATGACAGGAGTCACCGAAAGGAATGCAGTGGCAGATATACAGATAGCACTTCTGTGAGCTTGCGTGTCCCTGCGAGCAGCACGATGCTGCTACTGTATTCCGCAAGCAAGTACCAAGAGAGCGTGCCGTGTGAGATGGTAAAGGGATGCAGTGAAAGGAGAAGGACGCGCCAAAGGGCAAAAGCGAAGCAGTATAAGAGGCAGGAAAAGGAAGAAGGGATGCAGAGAAGTATGCCATGCACAGTGAAAAATGGAGACGCACACGCACACGCACACGCACACGACGAATACCTATCAGGAAAGGCGCAAGGGAAGAAGAGAGGAGGGTACTTAGGGTTGTGCCGGGGTTCGTGCACTAGCGTGTCGCACACACTCGAGCGGCAGACTCTCTTTTTTCCCTCCGCCACCATCGTCTCCCCTCCTCCTAATCCAAAATGCTCACACCACCGCTACAGCACCGCTTCACTCCACTAGCTGGGAAGGTAGGGAGCGCCTACACATATGGAAGGGCGTCCATGTCAGAGAAGATTACCTCAATCATGCATCGGATGCTGCCGCCAGATACAGTAAGCGTCGGCAATAAGGATGTCCAGCCACCGCATCGCCGCCTCCAGCGTCCGAGCCCGTGCGCGCTCGCTGCGCCGCTCATGTTTCTCTTCCCTATCCAACGAAGGCTGTGGCTGCTGCCTCGCGGGCCCGTACTGGGGGAAAAGCGCTTCAAACGGATGCTTCAGCGTATTCATCACGACGTCAATAGGCGGTTCAGCTGTCGAAGAAGCGCCCGAACGTGCAGGTGCGTCTTCTGTTGAAGGTGCCAACGCGCCGTTGCCCTCTTGCGGTGTAGTGCGCGAGCCAAAGATAGGAAGCACGGTGGCGAGAGCCGCCGGGCTCCACTTTCTACGAGACGCCGCTGACGCAGCCGGGGTGGAAGTTTTCGAAGAGGTACCGAGCAGGTTGGTGCGCAGGTTGCGTAGCAACACACAGCACACACATACATGGAAGTACATAATCTCCTCGTCGCTCGCTGAGGGCCCTTGCGCTGCCATGGCGGCCGCCAGCGAAGAAGTCGTCGTGTGCGCGCCGCTGACCGTTGAAGCCGTCGGTGGCGCACCATCGCCGCCAACCCCAATCGCCAGATAGCAGTCCCACAGACGCAGCAGCAGCGGCAACGGCAGCTCACGTGCCAGTAGACAGTGCAGCCATTGGAAGCAGCCGTCCATCACCGTCAAGCCGTATCCATCCAGGAAGGTAATGAGCGATGGGTGAACAACGCGAAGGAGGGCTTCCAGGCGCCGCACATTGCGTAAGATGCCGGGTTGGCCCGGCATGAAGTTGTCCTGCAGCAGCGACAAAACACGGCCGGCGCACCAGTACGTGTCGCCCTCAACCTGCGTCAGGTAGCTCTCCGGTAGCTCCGCGAGAATCGCGTCCAGAGTGGCGGGTGTGTCGAAGAGCAGGTCAAGGTCCTCCTCGGAAAGGTAGGGAGAGAGCGCCGCTGCTGTGGCAGCCCGAGTGACAGGCACACCGAGTGCCGTCATCGTGATTGGCGTTACCGACCTCGTCGGTGTCGGCGCAGCTGTGGAGGGCCGTGATGTCCGCTGAAGCGTGGCAGAAATCGACGACACCAGTAGACGCATAACAGCTCGCGTGCCGGTGTCACACATCATGCTGCCCACCTCTGCACCGCCAGACGAGGTCGCTTTCTCGCCCATGTTGTCTCCCTCACCGTCGTCGCTTCCACTGTCAGAGGGAGCTGCCGCTGCCACCCCATTTTTTGTCCACGCACCGTCATGCCTGCCCGACTGGCGGTGAGACGCGGACGTGCACGTGGTTTCCTGTGCCGACATCCACGCGAACTGTCGCAGCGCATCTGCGAGGAAGACTTGGTAGAAAACGGCGACCACATCATCCATGCCCTGCACGTAGCCGACAGCAGGGTGCCGTTGGGACCAGAGAAACAAACAGCGCGACATTCCTGCAAGAGAGCGGACGGCATGAAAGATGGGAGACTGGTGACGCGGCAGGTCCAGCAGCATCTGCTGGAGAATTGAGCGCTCGTATGGCGAGAGGGACGCCACCGCCGATGTGGACGATGTGCCACCACCACTCAGCATCAGACCATGGCCGTTGTTCGATGGCATCCCGTTGCCGGGCAGTCGAGAGAGTGACGCCGCGTCTCGAGGGCCAGTAGCGCCGGCAGCACTGCCACTCCCGTGTGAGCGCGGCAGCGGTAACATGGATGGCAATGTCGACGGCATCTCTCTCAGCGACAGAATCGACAGAACGCTACAGTATTGCCTCGCATAGCCCTCGTACTGGCGTCGCTTGCGTTGCAGCTCCGCTTTCTGCCGCGTGACGGTGGCAGGCGCATAGTCGCTCAGCAAACGCCACACCACCGCTCGAAACAATGCCGGGCGGCAGCCACCCCACGCGACGCACCGAAGCGAGTTCGGTTCGTCACAGGAGGCGCCAACCTTGATAGTGACACCAAAGCCGCTGTCGATGATGATGCCGTTAAGAGTTGCTTCTACAGCTACTGCTGCTTGTGTCCCCCCGGACACCACCCTAACAGACACTGGTGGTTTCCCTCCTGCCACGTCGGTGCCGCGGCTCGTCGCTGTTGTGTGCGTTGACGCGGCCTCTTCGCAGACGGTAGTGCGCAAAGTTTCAGGACTTCTGGAAGTTTCTGTGGTGTTCGCAGTGTCAAGCAAGGTGAGCGCGGAAGTGTGAGTCTTGATGTCGCCACCACCACTGCAGCGGGCAGTGGCGAAGGTCCTGGCAGGTTGTGCAGATGTTCGGCGCGGCTGTGTCCCCTGTAACAGAGATGCCTCCTCGGTGGTGAGGAGAGCCGCCATGCCAAAGCCAAGCCTGTTTCCAGAGCGCATGCGGAAATTTGCCGTTGCCGAAGTACCACGCTGGTCAGCTTGACAGCCGGTATTTCGCCCATCACCGTCTACGCTGCCGCTGCTGCTGCCCACGGCGAGCTGCAGCTGATCGCTGTGGTGCGCAACGGCGGCTATCGACGACGTCCACACGCTAGGGCTGAAGCTTCGGCTTATGGTGGGTGACGTGAGCCCATCACTCGCAGGCTCAGATGCCAGCTCCTCTGTGTAGACCTGCTGCAGCAGGCACTGAGGTGGAACCACGCGGAGCAGTGGAAGTGCCTGTAGAAGAAAAGAAAGTGTGGACTCCTGCTCGGCAGCGTACCGTTGCTCCGTCTCCATCGCCAAGAGGGAAGCACGCTCGCGTCGATCTCCACTCCTCGTGCGGGTATTCTTGGTGTCTTGGTTGTTCGGATGTGAGCGCTGCATCATGGAAATAGGCTGCTGCTGCCCCTCCTGAAGCTCTTCAGATGCCGTTGGGGTAGAAGCTGCAGCTTGTCGTGATGCAGCCCCAAGGCTCACACCGCCAGCCGCCTCACGCACCACTTCCACGCGCACCTCGCCATCCTCGTTGTAGCGCAAAAGGCGACGCAGCAGTGCGCCGGCAGAGCGATAGGCCGCGCCTGGTGGAGCGCGGCGCACTCGACCTGGTCCGCGCAGGCGTTGCACACAAAAGGGAAGAGAGTCCACAGCCTTGTCCTCCTCCATGCTCGTAACGACAGTGGCAGTGGTGCCGTGGGACGGCTGACACACTGAAGGACACCTCCCGGGGTGTGCAGCAGCGCTGGGATCGTTTTGTAGTAGAGAAGTTGGCGGTATTGAAGAGGATTCGGGCGATCTTGACGCACCGCAAGACACCGATGACACATCTTGCGTCAGCACCACCGCTGTCATCGTGGGTGTGGTGATGGGAGTTCGTATCGACGATCGCACGTCAGTCTGTAATCAGATCACTCACATGAAGAATGCGAGATACACACTTGCGCACGCGTGTGGAAGCCAGCATACGTTGGGTGTCGCCTTCTGCAATCAAGACAGTGAGAAGAGCAACGATTATGGCGATGGAGAAGAGGGCGAGGCATAACAAATCTCATGAGGACCTGAAGTGAATCGAACGAGAACGAGAGCGAGAGAGAAGGGTTGCCGTATCCCGACGTGTACCCCTTCTACCACAAACACGTCCGCAGGCAGGCCCCGTAGTCGGCCGCAGAGCTCATCTACCTCTGCTGCAGACACGGTGCAAATTCCGCTTCGTCGACTTTGTGGTGAGCCAAGAAGTGAAAGGGAGAACAACTAGAAAAATAGGCAGCGCCAAAAAAAAAAAAAACTATAGAAAAAAATGTTTGAGTGGGAGTTCTGCGAAGCAAGAGGGAGAGAGGGGCGTATGGGGACGCGAAGAGAGAAAATGATGCACCGTTCAATGAGTGTATAAGGACGCACGCGCGAAGCGCAATGATGACGAAAAGAGTTAAGGTTGAAGAATGCAGCGGATATAAAAAGAGAGAATACGATAAAGGAAGGTGCGCGTACTCGTGTGAGCGCGCACGGGTATGCATGGGTGACTTTGCCGCGGCCTACGAGCGCGTCCGTCTGCTCGCCAGTTATGAAGGCAAGAGAAAATGTACACCAATACACATACACAGCAAGCAGATGTATCTGCGCAGGTCGAGTAGTCGTCGTATCCCTAGCCCGGCGCCCTTTTTCACTCGTTCATGAATAAGTGGTCACACATCCTCCCGCACGAGCTCTGCAGTTGGAACTGCTGGTATCTCTCTGCCTCTCTGCGCGCGTGCGAGCATCTCTTGTATATGGCGCCCCTGCCCGTCTTCTGCTCAGATTGTCTTCTTGTGGCACATACGTTACTGGTTGTTGAGCATCGCTTCCCTTTTGAATCATGCTGCTACTCATAGACAGCGTTCCTATCCTACGCCAACGCGCAAACGCACATATATACGTACACACATGCACGCATCCACGTATACATCCACACACACACACACACACATATATATATATATACATACATGAGAAGCGCAGCAACGGACAAAGGACCAAAAATAAATAAATAAGGCGGAGGGAGGGCGCAGAAGGAGTCATCTTCCTCAAGGAACATCAAGCACAGACACCCGAGAGAGGCAGAGGCGAAGCACATCGCGATGACGATGGGGACGGCCACGAAACAGACTAAAACTACCGCGTGTACGCACACCGCAGAGTATGCACGTGCACACAAGGAGAGAAAAGAGGGAGAGCGAGCACCACGGAGAATGCACGAAAACGAGAACGATAACTGTCACACACAACCATTGTCTTCTCATTTCAGTGCGTTATGTGTTCGTGTGGGAGGACCACACGCCATTGTGCATCACTTCACACCTCACCGCGCCCCCCCCCCCTCCCCTCCTCCTCCTGCTTCGCTCTCGCTCTTCCCTCTCCGCCCCATGAATCCAACACCGCCACCTCTCCCTTCCCTCTCGCTCCTCTCGGCCACGGCGCTAGAGTGTTTCTGTTCGATTCCAGCCCGCCCATATATTCCACGCACGAGCCAGTCGAAAAATATGCGCATGCACAGCCACAGCCCGCCAGTCTCTGCCGTACTGCGGCCAACATCCTCGTCATCTAGGATGAGCCGTCCTGCCGTTGAATCGGGCCCATGCGCCCAGTGGGTCACTCTTGCATTTCCTTCGTCGCATAGGTGCAGCGTGTTCAGTGCCACGAGGGCCTAGCTCCACTGCACACTTTAGCCCACGTGGCCGCGCCCATGGGCCCGCGCAAGAGCGGAGACGGTGGTGTACGTCGTGGGGGTAGCAGAGGGTGTGTCTGCCTGCGTGCCTGCGTGCCGGATGTGCTCGAGAAGGCGATTAGCGAGCCTCAGGTCAGGGCCCGCTGAGACGTTGCGCAGCTGCCTGTATGGCAAGCATCTCCCTGAGTAGCCCCAAGCGCCTGCACTCCACAACATGGTGTGCAGGTGTCTTCACATGTGAGACTGGGAGCCTCGACGGCACAGCCTCGGGGTCCTCAGGTCATTCATCTAAATATCGTCGCCTCGTCCGTGCACCCAGTGGGATGCGGATCCCTCGTGTTGCACATAGACGCACCTTTGAGGTGGAGCAGTATTGATTTCACCGAGCTCTTTTCGTTGACCCGTTTTGCTCTTCCGATAGGCGGATCTGTCTGTCTGTGTTGGATACACCCTGCTGGGCAGGCCTTAGCAGTGACGGTGTGCACAGTGCTCCAAATTTCGCCTCATGGGCCCCGCTTCAGGACGAGCCTTGTTGTCGGGGGAGGGGGGAGGGGGAGAGATTCTTGCCCACATGTGCTACGACAGGCAGCAAGCTGTCATGCGTCTGTGGCGGCATGGGGCACTGCACCCTCTCCATCCGCACGTTGCTCACAGGAGTAGGTTGGGTCGAGCAGAAGGGGTCTGTGGAAAGGCATGCACTTTCGCGCAAAGGACCTCCACAGCACGTTGCTCTGAGTGGGAATAGGAGTAGACCGTAGAGATCCGACGGTGGACACTCCTGCACCGCGAGGGAGGTGTGCGTGATCACATCATTGTGTACAAGATCATAGCGTGAAACGAGGTACACGTCCAGATAACCGTGAGTCTCGTGGGGCATACTGAGCACAACGGCGGGACGACTACTTTCACAGCACAGAGAAGGCAGGCAAGAGTGAAGAATTATCGCACTGCTAGCGCAGCAGACGGCTACACACTAGCCGCACGCCTGTGCTGCCACCGCCAGTAACGCGAATCATACCCGAACCCCTCAACGTCATCGCCTCGGCACATGCGCAAAAGCCACGTAGATAACGAGCAATAAAAAAAAAATTAATAAGAGGAAGAAACGGAAATCTACTCAGAGAGTGCGAGGGACGGCGATCACATCGACAGTGACCCAGACAGCGGCGGCACACCGGTGATCGGCAGTACAAACACGATGCAGAAAAACTGCATCGTCGTCAGGACACCGTGTTGTGTGCTGCTCCGCCACACATTGACACATGTGCCACAACATCAGTCACCTTCATCACTGTCAGCAAAATCACTGCTCCTCGCCGTCGTACGCGTAGTACGCTTTGTTGTGCATGATAAGCTCGTTGCCTACAAAGTAAAAGCTGTCGCTCGCCATCTCGAAGGGGCTGGCAACAATGGCCTCCTCCCACTCCGGGTTCAGGGTGGGCATGTCGTAGATGGCCTCCCACGTGTTCGTCGAGTGGGGAATACAGAAGCCAAACTCAAAGTCGAAGGACTTGATCAGGACATTGCGGAAGTAGTGACGCTCAATCATGCGGAACTTCGGCACTGGCTGATCACCGCTGACGCCGAAGACGAGCTTTGCGCCGACGGCGGTCTTGCGCAGGAAGGAAGGGGCAAAACGGTAGCGAATGGTGCGGGCAGCGGCAGCGTCCGCCTCGGACAGCTGCGCCGCACGGGCCAACATGTCATTAACGTTCCCGCTAGCGGAGCCGTCCGGAGCCTCGCCGATCTCGAACAACACCTTGTTTTGCTCAATGTCGCGAATGGTAAACTGGTAAAATTCGATGCCGTACTTGTTCGCCGTCAGTGGACACAGGAATCCCTCCGTGGGCGCGGTAAAGGCCAGCACTTGCTCGGGGGTAACAGAAGACGAGCTCATGGCGGAAGGGGGGAGGGAGGGAGAGAGGGAGGGAGGGGGGGAGATCCTCACTGGTTATCACTCACTCGCAATAAGAAGTGGAAGAATTTGTGTGGATTGGGTGTGCTCTTGTATGAGAAAGTAATGGCGCCTGAAAATGAAGCGGCAGTACAGTGTGAGCAGAGCGAGTCGAGGTATGGCGATGGATCGTTGTCGCGTGGCGCGACAAATTTTATGGGGGATCGTACTCGTCAACAACGCCAATGCTCGCGGGGGATATAAAGATCTTCCCTGAGAAAAAGGTGAGCAATAAAAAAAAAAAAATAGAATAATGAAGGGTGCGCAGCAGCTGCGCAGCAAGCACGCGAGAGAGGCAGAGAGGATGATGCAAAGGGTGGTTGGCCGAGGAAGGAGTGGTGAGCGTGTGCTGAAGACACGCGATTCAAAATGTACCAGGAGTGCGAAGGATTACCAGAAAGGAAGGAGAGGGGAGACCGCGAGGGTGAAGATGATGTGGACACCACCACTACCATTACCCGGCCACCTCCCTGCCCAAAAGAGCGCGGACCCTCCAAGACAAATGGCGACGCTCTGTACAAGTTGCACACCTCGGCAGTAGCAGCAGTTGAACAGGGTGCACGCACATCCAGCGTGCGAGAGGGGCCGTTCCATGCGTGTCTCACAAAACTCGTGAGAAACACTTTGCAGACAAGAGCATGTCTTGATTCCTGCCGATGTGCATAGGGAGAGTGAGACCACTGAGAAGCACGCACATGGTACTACAATGGTATCTACATCAGCAAGGGAGGGGGGGGTCTAACAAAAAAAAAAATTGATAAGTGCGTGCTCAGAAGAACAAAGAGATCCAGCACATCGAGCTGCTCAGTCACCACATACTTAGGCGCGTCCGATCATACAGTGAAACACCTACGCACAGGCATATGCATGCACGCGCACAAATATGATGAGGCACAACGGAATTCGGAAAACGGAGAGTGAGAGCAGATGAGCGCTCGGCAATGCCTGCAGAAGCGGACGAGGAGAACGAGCACGAAGTGAACAATGTATCTATGGACGCTTCCGCATCACCGATGGCAACTCACACACACACACACACACGCACACACACACGCCAATAAAGAAAAGGCCCTGCGATGAGGGCCCTTACACTTCGGTTATTACCTCCTCCTCTTCCTTTGCCGACACGCGAGCGGGAGCACCCGTAGGGCAGTATGGTGCGTCGTATAGACCGCTACAGGTGTAATCGAGCGCTTGACCGTGATGCACGGCACGCAACTTCCTCATGCTCGCCTGCGGCACGTCTCTCACGACAGTAGGTGGTTCCTGAAGACTGTCCCCATGGTCAAACAACGAAGATGTTGTGGTGTTGTGTGACATCACCTTCTGCAGTTCTTCCAGCTTGCGCCGCTCGCGCGCAAGCTGCCGCTCCACCTCGGCCACTGCCTGATCATACCGGGCTGACTCGAGCGCCAACTCGTGCTGTCGATGTTGCAGAGCGGTAAGGCGCTTTTGCCGCTCGGTGCGGAAGCGGTACTCCTCCATCTGCCATATGTAATTCTGCTCATCAAGAATGGTCTCCAGCTCATCCGCATGGATGACAGCGCCCCGTGCGACCGGGGCAGACGCATGTGGCATTGGTCGGTCATGCGATCCAGGCGATAACACGCGAGGACGATACACCTGCTGTTGTTTCGGCGCGCGCTGCGTCGGCGACAAATCATGACTGGCTTGCTCACGGAAGGCGCTCCGGCGGTCATCGTAGTGAGAGTAGTTGAGGCCAGCTGCGGGCTCCGCGTGCGCTTCACGGTGGCTTGCTGGCCTTGGCTGTGACGTCAGTGGCGGTGGTGCGTTGAGAGGAGACAATGATGTGAACGGGGTACACGACTGCTGCCACATTTGCGGCGGTGGGGACCCTACTTCATAGGACCACTGCTGACGTAGATCAGCTTGAGATGGCAACGGCCGAGCAAGGAGCTCCGGCGGCTGGGACGGCAACTCAGGGTACGCGTGCGGCGGGGATGCCGCTTTCGCGTAACCTGGCGAAGGCATTTGGGGCAGCGGGCTTTCCGCGTCGCCGCTACCGCTGTTGGGCCAGTTTCCAGACGGCAGGGAGGATAACGTTGTGGCAGAGGTCCACAGGGGCAGACTGCTGTCGTTCAGCGGCGGTCGATGACGCGGCAGCAGTTGTGGCTCGGTGCGTAACTTTACCTCGACGCTGTTGCCTTTTCTAGATGATCCTCGGCCTCCACTCGCGGCAAATGGCAGTGCATTAACGAGGCGGTCAGGCGACGGCGCTCGGCGAGTCGACGCTGACGCGGTGGATGACACCCTCGAGGCTGACGCAGAGATAGCGCCACCAACTCTCCTTGTGGTGTTGGCAACCTCGGATCGAGACCTACTCTGCCACGGCATTTTAGGTGAAAGCGTGCCCGCGTTACTCGAGGGTGGCGGGGAGGACTCCGTTCCCACGGAGTCGCTTCCACCACGAGTCCCTCCTCCGTCGTCATCGCGCACATTCTCGGCCACTTGCACGAGGTCCACAACATCCTCTTCGCGCAGCCCCACAGAAGCGCCTACAGCATCTGGCGCAAACAACTGACCATGTACGAAGAGCTGCTGCTCCGTCGCTGGTACGTGACTGATGCGCGCAAGATGGTGGCGCAGCTGCCTTCCTGAGAGCCGCTGCACATCCCCCTCAAAAACAAGATGATATAGGAGACCGGCAGCGGCGTTTCGTACACGCAGGGTCGTGCGCGGAGGTGGCGAGCGGCCGCCTTCAGTGACCGCTCCCGCTGGCGATGCGTAGTGCGGCATTCGCTACAAGGAGAGCACACATATCCCAGACCAATCACAATTCATTGGCAGTCGCGTCCCTCTCGTCTACACGATATCTTTCCCTGCAAAAATTGGGAGTGCAGTGGTTGATATACAGGCACGGCAAGAAGGAAAGCGCATGCACGCACGAGGCAGAACGCGAGAGCAGCGGTTTATCACACAATGAACCTCACGAAGGGAAGAGTTTGTGCGGATGCTGTTCACCTGCAACACTGTTGTGCGTCGGTGGAGCAGGGCGGTGGTGTGCACAACGGGCAAGGTGCGTGCATGGGCAAAGTGGGAGAGAGAGAGAGCAGAGAGAGCGGAGGGTGGGCTGGCGAAGAGAGAGGATGCATACGCACACGCACCTACTCACACATGTGAGCAGAAGCAACTGGAATGGTCAGCACACAGGTCCAGCGAATGTTATGAAGTGCACAGGCAGGGGTACGCACGTCCGAAAATGCCGTGACGCCATCGCGCACTGCCTGCAGCTCAGTGGGGGGAGGTCACGGGTGCACATGCATGCATGGGCGTGGACCATCACAGCTCCAGAGAGAAAGCCGCGCGCGCACGCGTAGAGTGCATGCGCCCCCCGCCCTCCGTCTGCACAGGCTGCAAAGGGAGATAACCAGCATGTCGGCTCCTGTTTGCACTTGGTCGATGTCACTCAATCGCACTCCGCGCCGTCGCCACAGCCTCCAACTTCGAGGGTCTCTCTCACACACACACACACACTTCTACTGGTCCTATGTTTTTGGACACGCACACGTCTGTAACGGACGTGTACGCAGGTGACAGGCATGTGTTACGATACCTCTACACGGCCTCCTCACCAGCACCAGCCACATACACATAAAGAGGCAGAGGGGAGACGACTGCTTTTCGCGCCGAAGGGAGGGAGAGCACAGCGAGAGGAGGTGCCTAGCCTCCTTTAACGTTAACATGGCGTAGCCTGTGTGGCGCGACAACATGAAGTCAGAAGAAAAGAAGGTACAGAGGCACAAAAGGTAGGGAGAAGCCTTACGTGTACAACAGGGCTTCATCAGTGTCTCTGAGCCGTTGGTGGTCGCTGTTGCCAGAGAAGGCACAGCTGCGAGGGAGTCTGCGGAGCACAGAGACAAGTTGAGTGGTGCGTCGCTCAGTCGTTGATGCCTGTACTGGTCAAATGAAAAAGACGAAAGGGAAACGAGAAGAAACATAGAAAAAAAGGAGAGGGTGGAGTCCAGGTGCGGTGCCAGCACGCACACACTGAAGAGGCAGCCGCAGATGAAGGGGAGTAGAGTGTGTGTGTGAGCGTGAGTGCAGCGTCCGTCTCTCCTCTCCTCCCCGCCAGCCTTCACGCACGCGACCCGGGAGGATCTCATCCCTGGAGAAAAGAGAGGTAATCGACAACAAAAATTGACCTAGGGAAACTGGGTAAAATGCATGAATATGCTCTGCATCGCGTGCACGGCGCTGGCAGAGCCAGGAGCATCCGCAGCACGAGTGGTCCGCACCAAAAAGATGCGGAAAAAAAAATACAAAAAACGCTGAAGATAAGTGCCACATACGACCTGCCAAGAGCATGTGCGTCGCTGACTGTACGCAGACGTTTGTGTGGGCGGGCGTAGAGGGGGGACAGAGAAGATATGTTTGCCGCGGAAGTGTTGAAGAGCAGGTGCACTGATCCAATGTGGGCTTGACGGCGTCTGCGTGTGTGTGTGTGTGTGTGTGTGTGTCTGCAGCCTCCAGGGTGGGGAAAGGAGGCACTCTGTGTCAGCCTCTCCATCGCATCACGTGTTTCTCCCTTGCTCCGCCAGCCCTCCCACTTTCAACTCGGTACTAAAGCAGTCCTTCGCAAGCGGGCAAGGGGAGCCGTACGCATGATCGGAAGCCCCGTGCATGCACAGAGAAAGAAAGGCGGAGCAGTTCCCCACACAGCTCACAATTGCCCAGTTTCCTTCTTCGCCTCCAAGCTGCACGGCGATACACCGGCTGTTCGTCATCCTCCTGGCGTCATTGACGCAGCGTCTCTCACGTCCTATCTTGCTCTTGCTTAATGCGCAATTGGCTATCTGCCCGTAGAGAAGCACACGCGCACAGGCATACGCATGCCTGCACATATACGCACAGCGCATGTGCTGTGTCTTCTTCCTACGCGAACAGCCTCCCCCCGGACCGCAGAAGCAAACACGTGTGCACGCATGCTACCATGCAGACACCAGCACGCGCTGTCTCCCCCGCTATATCAGGCCTCCCGAGCTACTTGGTCTCTCTCCCTCCAATGCGCGTCTGGATCCGAGACCCTCCCTTCACAGCGCGTCGGTCCGCCCTGACATCTCTTCACAGCGGCATGCCAAAGGGGAGAAATATAGCAAACGAAAAGAGCGCCGTGCGGCACCGAGCATCAAGCACGCTGGTAGGCAATTGTGCAGCAGCGTTGAAACCGTCAGCAACGGACTCAGCCACCCGGCTCCCCACTGTCCGCCCGTGAGCACATTAGTGCGCGTCAGCGTGCATTCTCGTATGTGCGCCTGCTCGGCCTCTCGGCCTCTCGGCCTCAACTGTTAGCAAGTGACTCAAGGGCCCCATGCCCACTGAGCTCGTGAGCAGCGCAAAGAATATCGTGTCGGGTGCCACTGATCTCCCCCATCCTCGTTCGCTATTGCCTGTAGGTGCAAAGGGGATCGGGGACAGAACGGCGTATACAACGAGCGAAGGACGGAGGAAGAGAAGCCACAACCCGGATCTTGCGCGCACGACAGCAGGTGCACACGAAGGCATGCAGCCGCACGAGCAGCAGAAGCAGAGAGGTCGAGAGAGCCACATGCAGAGGCACGCACAGAGTGAGAAAATGTGAAAGCATAGCGCGAAAGCAAGGGCGAGAGAGAGGAGAAGGGCCAACACAGCGAGCCGGGGAAAACGAGGGGATACGCGGGAAAAGGGGGGAAAGGGCACGGGGAAACAGCGTCTGTGTGGGTGAGAGATGGTTGGCCATGACCGTGACGAGCTCCGTTTGCCTCAAATCGAAAAAAAAAAAAAATATTGTGCACAGAATACACGCACGCACACACACACACAAAGAGAAAGACGGAGCTTTGGGACCGACAAGCGCCTTCAAGCAACGTCGCAAAATGCAAGCACGCCCGCCCCGCCCCGTCCCCCGCCACCACCACCAATGACCAAGATAAAAGAAGGCAGCGCAGAGAGCAGCCGCGGTGTGCAGCAACTCAACTTGTCAGAAAGGCCGCAGATGAAAGGCACAGCAGAAAACAGTCGCTGTTACAGCGACTCGGGGGGTTGTCCCTCGTCGGTGGAAAAAGAGAAGCGTCATCAGCACACCCATGAACACGCGACAGCGCCGTCCACAGCAGATCCTATAGGTGCGCCGTTCGGTACAGGCGCTGCTGGAAGGGGTAGAATGTGCCGGGGTTCATCAGGTTGTCCTTGTCCAACGCAGCCTTGATCGCCTCTTGCACATCGATGTGCGACTGACCGTGCTCGGCTGTGACAAGGTGTACCTTGCCCACACCGATGCCATGCTCACCAGAAGTTGTGCCTCCGAGCTCGATGGCACGCTTAATCATTTTTGTCTCCAGCACCCGCAGCTCCGCCATCTCCTGCTCGTTGGCGAAGGGGATGACCAAGTGGAAGTTCCCGTCGCTGATGTGTGCACATATCAAGCACTTCTTGTTCGCCTTCGCAAACTCAGCCTCTGTGTACTCTATTATCTCCGTGAGCTTGGAAATCGGCACACATACATCCGTGCCGAACACCTTCTCCGTCTTGCCGCGGCTGTGCATGGCAGAGAAGTGGCACGTGCGGCGCGCGACCCACACGTCGTCCATCTCTTTACCAGATCGCAAGTAGTGCATCGTTTTGGCCTTGCCTACCTCCTTGAAGATCTTCTCGACGTACTGGTAGTCGCGCTTGATGTCACCCATTCCTTGGTCATTGCCGGTGAACTCCAGCAGCACAATCGCCATCTCGGGCAGTGCCGTCTTGCAGTAGCTGTTCGTCGCCACAACGATCTCTTTGTTCATCAGTTCGCACCGCAGCAGCGTCTGCGGCGCACCGCGCTGCCGCAGGGCGACGACAGAGCGCACAGCATCGCCTGTACACTCGAAGGCGGCGTAGCCGCCCGCAGAGTACTTCGTCTCGGGGAACAGCCGGAAGCACACCTCGCACACGATTCCCAGCGTGCCCTCACTACCGATGTACAGCTGCGTCAGCTCAAGGCCAGAGGACGACTTCCGCACGACTTGCCGCGTCTGCACAACGTCGCCGCGCGGTGTCACAACGCGCATCGCGATCACGTTCTCCCGCGTCGTCCCGTAGCGCAGCGTTGACATTCCACTCCCAGACGTCGACACCATCCCGCCAACGGACGGGTTCGACGCAGGGTCAGGCCCGAACAGGAAGCCCCTCTCGCTCGCTGCGCGGTTCAGCTCCAACTTCCTCACGCCAGCGCCAACCCACACACACGCGTTGTCGACGTCGAAGGTCATGCTCGTCAGCCCATCCGTGTCAATCACGATGCCACCAGCGTAAGGAATAGCCCCACCCTCCAAACCTGTGCCAGCGCCTCGGGGGGTCATGGGCATCTTGTGCGCCGCGCACACTTTCACCACTGCCACCACCTCCTCCACGGAGCTCGGAATGACCGCAGCGGTTGGAAGCACATGCATGTGGTGCGACTCATCCTTGCTGTACAAATCAAGCATCTGCTCCTTCACCACCAGTTGCTTGTCGGGGTTCTTCAGTGCCTTGCGAAGGTCCGCAATGCAACTCGCATACTTCACTTGCCGCTCCTTTAAGGTGCTGACATTGTACTCCGCCTGTTGCAGCGAGTGCGTCATGGTGATGCACCGCGGGTCGATAAGAAGGGGAGAAAAATGAGGGGCTTCACAGCACTTGCAAAGCACTGTCGGTGTGCGCAGCAGGCCTGCTCTTCCGGAAAGTATGTCAAGCAATTAGATGTGAAGTATGACGCGCGTACAGCACCATGTGGGGGGGAGCGCTCTCCTCTGTGAGAACAGGGAGTGAGGTGGGCACGTGATTGGTGTGTGCGCATGCACAAATGGCGCTCAGGCGATATCACAGAGGGCGGGGCGGAGGTGCAGAAAAAACGATACCAGTAGTTTTCTTGACCCGCATCCACGCAGCCATTCGCCGCCATGGAGCACGAGCAAAGGCTCCCCATCCCACTCTCACCCTCAGCCCGGCCACAGGCACCCCATCGCGTCGCACGCAGCAGCGGCGCCGGCACGCAAGCGCCTGGCAGCAATGCGCCGCATCGGCCGTCGTGTCGCGGCATCCGCCTCAGCGTCGGCGCACCACCACCAGCCCCGCAGGCCGCTCCAGCAGCACGCCGCCCGGGGCCCGACTGCAGGCATGGGGAGCGATGCATCGCGCAGGCCTCCCCTCTGGGGTAGGCACCTGGCCCTGTCCACCACCAGAAGCGGTTCGGCATCGGCGGGGATAAGGGGGTGGGGGGCGGCCTGGCCGTCGCCACAGAGCGGGAGGAAGGGGGCTACGGGACCGTGAGGTCCCACGCACAGCTGTGCATGGCATCGCCAGGGACGCTGCTCAGGATTGTACAAAGAAAAGCTGCAACGGCGATGCCAGCAGCCCTCCACAAGCTCCACCGTCAACGCAGTTGCCTCCCTCCCACGTAGCGCACTCAGTGGTCAAGATGAAGCTCGGCATGTCCACTTGCTGCGGCGGCAGCCTTCGCACAGCCCTCAGAAGACGATGGCACGCATAGCAGGATAAGGTAGCCGCACAGAGCTCGGCAGAGAGAGCAATGGAGAACGAGGCTGACACGAAACGCGGCGCCCCCTCCCAATAACAGGCGGATAAGAAGACGCCCGCGCGCGTCAGAGAGGCAGCCAACGAAGGGGCGGTCGGTGGCGGCTGTAACACGGGAGCGCGACAGGAAACGAGGCAAAGGACAAACAAAGGGGATGGGCGCGCGGACACGGAGAGAGACGCGTGCGTGTACGCCCGCGCAGCCGCATCTCAAGGATGCTCTATGAAGCAGTTCAAGCAAAAGAAACAGACACACAGAGATGAGGCACGTATGACGGACGCGGGCGACAGAGAAGCGGGAGGGGGAAAGCGCAGCGGAGGGAAGCCAACAGCAGACCTCATGAGCGGGGGAGGGGAGTCGGGAAAAGAAATGCGAGCAAACAGAAGGAAATAGAGCTGCGATAGGAAAGCAAGAGGAGGGGGAGCAAGTCATGAAGGCCACGGCCATACACCCGCGCACGGAGGGACACACAGATACACAGAAACCAACTGCCACGCCCAGCGACGGTGCAGCGGACTGCTTTTCCCTCTACGCGAGTCAGCGTTACGCCAGTGGGAGAAAAACAGAAGTGACAAAGGAAGACAACGACGTATCACAGCATGCATTCGCGATCACAGGCACACCGATATCCGCGTGTGCGCAGAAAAAAAGGCAACGCATTACCAGCGGCGACACGGTAGTAAATAGCAAGCAGGAGACGGGGCAACGCAACAAGAGCGGAAAAGTACATGTGTCTTCATATGAGCACCACACTCACTCATCAGCGTGGCCATTCGCCGCCATGGAGCACGAGCAGGGCCCCCATCCCACTCTCACCCTCAGCTCGGCCACAGGCCTCCCACCACGTCGCACGCAGCAGCGGCGCCGGCACGCAAGCGCCTGGCAGCAATGCGCCGCATCGGCCGTCGGGTCGCGGCATCCGCCTCAGCGTCGGCGCACCCACCACCAGCCCCGCAGGCCGCTCCAGCAGCACGCCGCCCGGGGCCCGACTGCAGGCATGGGGAGCGATGCATCGCGCAGGCCTCCCCTCTGGGGTAGGCACCTGGCCCTGTCCACCACCAGAAGCGGTTCGGCATCGGCGGGGATAAGGGGGTGGGGGGCGGCCTGGCCGTCGCCACAGAGCGGGGGGAAGGGGGCTACGGGACCGTGAGGTCCCACGCACAGCTGTGCATGGCATCGCCAGGGGCGCTGCGCAGCACTGAGAAGTAACATCGGCAACTAAAGAAAAAGAAATATGCAACGAAAGTGAGAAGCATGCGCCACCCCGCTTCCTATCACAGCGCGTGAGTGTTTTGCGTGGGGGTACAGTGGGATGGAGGTGGGGTCACAGAAGTCCTGGTGATGAACCGAGCCAAAAACAGAAATGCCCGGAAAGAGAGGCGCGGATGGTGTCGCACGGTGAGACGCACACGCACATCCGTGGTTCTCAAGAGAAAAAAGCGGTGCTGGGCACCCCAAGAGCCTGCATCAATCTCCACCCTCCGAAACGAGCGTCTAGCACATACGTCCCCCCGCCCTCCTACACGCCTACGTGTGTGCGTGCGTGCGTGCGTGCGTGTTTGGCGGAGTACGTGCAAGCCAAAGTCATTGTACGTTTCCGTTGCCTCCTCCTTGTCTTCGGCGCAGCACCGGTGATCCTCGCCGAGACCCCGTGTCACAAAACACGCCGCCATACCTGCGCGGGCGCCATCGGCGCGAGAGACCAAGAGCATCGTCTCCACCTCAAGCCTCCACCCTCACGGACCACGGACTCGGCGTCTTGCCGTACTGGATATCCATGATCTCGTTCAGGAAGCGGTGCGCGTAGCTCCGCTCCGGGAGCGGCACGCTGTACTCCTTGCCGCGATACGCAATCATGCTGACGGAAGACACAATGGCAGCCGTACCGCATCCAAAGCACTCCATCACGCGCCCCTGCTGCAGCGCCTCCACCAGCTCGGGCATGTAGTACGGACGCTCCGACACCTCGAACTCGCCCCACGACCGTGCAAGCGCCAGGATCGAGTCGCGCGTCACGCCGGGCAGGACCGTCCCGTCCAGTGGCGCGGTGACCAGCTCTGCCTTGTCCTCCTTCGTCTTCCACAGCGCGAAGAAGTTCATGAAGCCGGCCTCCTGCACCTCGTCATTGGGGCCTAGCCACAGCACCTGGTTGTAGCCAAGAGCCTGCGCCTCCTCCTGAACCAGCAGCGGGCCGGCGTAGTTCGCGCCCAGCTTGGTGTCGCCTGTGCCACCGGGCCACGCGCGCTTGCGCTTGTCCTCCGCCAGAAGCGTCACGGGCTTCACCACCATCGCGCCTGACTGGCCCTCCGGCGGTAAATAGTACGGCCCCACCGGCGAAGCAATCACGAAGAGACGCACCGACTTCGACGGCACGGCGCCCAGGTTATCTGCGGTGCCGATGGCAGCCGGACGCAGGTAAAGCGAGTAGCCGTACTCCTTGGGCACGTAGTCCTTCTCCGTCTTCACGAACTCCATGATCACCTTCAGCATCTCCGCCTCCTCAAAGTCCGGAAAGCACAGGGAGCGCATGCTGTGGCGCAGGCGAGCAACGTTCCGGTCAGGGCGGAACAGGCGCAGGCTCTGCTTCTCCAGCGTCTCGCCCCTCGCGGCCCTCGTGATGTCGCCGATGTCCGCGTACACTTTCATCCCCTCAAAGCACTGTGTCGCGTAGTGCAGGCACGACGTCTGCGGCGGCAGCGAGAAGTTGGCGAACGGTACGATCGTCGGCGCACACCATTTGCCGTCCTTGAAGTCGATTATCACCATGTGCGGCGTAAAGAGGGTGCCGAAGGCGACGCCCTTCATCGGCGGTAGCGGCGGCGCATCGACCACCAGCTTTTTAGTAAGCGCCGCAGCCGTGAAGGAGACGACGGGGACTTTGCGGCCACGCGCAGCGCTTGCCTGGTCCCAGGGTCGGCTGAGCAACATGTCAACGGATCTAGGGGCGCTGCCAGAGTGGAGGGGAGCACACAGAGGTGGGCAGTCGATGCTGAAAGCGGGATGGCTCACTCGATGAGAGCGGGGAGTGGCGCTGATGATGCTATCGTTGGTCTGTGAAGCCGGTGCAGCGGAGACCAGCGTGTGTGCGTGTGACGCGCTTCCAAGATGGAAGTATGATGGCCTTTCCAGCGGGAGACACGGAGCAGTGCAGAAGTACAGCAGTAGATGAAGTCAGCAGCAGCAATCACGGAGGAGAGAGGCGCACAAGATGGAGTGTGTTCGAAAATACGCACACGCATGTTCACCCGCAGAGGATGCCAGGCAGTCGCGAGTGCGAGCACGCCACCATCTGCACGCGCCCCTAGGTCGACGCCAGAGACGAGACCCCGCAAGCGAGCCAAGCCAGACTGCCCTCAAGAAGGGGGTGGGCCGCACTGAAACGGGCGCCAGGCTTGACAAGCACGCGCTTCTCTGCGAGCATTTCAGGCAAGCGGGGCACGGCATGGAAAGGCGGTGGACGTGTGCTCCCTGTCTCGCTTCACATGTGCCCCTTTTCTTCGCCACTCGTCTCATGCCTTGCGTGTAGCCCACGCACTATCGCGCACCATCTCTCGGTTGACGCGCGTGACACCGCTTATCCCTTCAGCGCCAGTCCGTGATGGCGTCTGTGGGTGCCGCACATCTGTTTCCACGGCTGCTGTGCGAGAAATTAGCACAGGGAACGAACAGGAGAGAGAAAGGGAGAGCCTCACGTCGTCTAGGCGTTGGTGGTCTTGAAGAGTAGAGCAAGAGGTGAAAACTACGGAGGCAGCAGCCGCAGGGTCGTGCACGGACAAGCGGAAACCATGTTGCCCTTCCACACGCAGCCGGCTCCAGTGCATGCAAGTGCGTGTGCGATAGGAATCGATGTATATGATCCCAGGGTATACAAGTGCAAGGGTAGAAAGGGCTGCATAGATTTGCGCGAACGCAAGTACTAGCATACGCAGAAGGACAGCAGAAGGGCCCTCTGCATGTACACACACACACACACATACATACACAACATAAGCGTTTATTGCTCGCCAGGCTCGCACAGCAGTGCGCCTGGCAGACCAAGAAGCACCGGAGCGCCGCTGTACGGGACTCCCCCGCTTGCTGCACTATTCGCGGACACAGAGAAGCGCCCTATACACAGGGTCAGAAAGGATTTAACTTGAGGCACAGAGACAAAAGTAAGAAGGCAAAGGAAGGGAAACGGTAAGTGAAGAAAAGGCGTCCTAGCGCGCACGGGGCATCTCTCGAGGCGCAGCGCTCCCGCAGCGGGGCTGTGTTCGTCGTCGCTGCTGCAATTGCCGACAAGGGCGAGAAAGAAGACACAAATGACAAAAACAAGAGGAATACATGCGAGTGAAGGGCGTGCGTGTGTAATCAATACCACAGGGAAGGTGAAGTCGGTTGGGGTCCGTTGGGTGATGAGAACAAACCGATAAGGTGAAGTAGTCGATGTACTTTTTCGATCGCCACAGGATCATCTACCTCCTCCCACCCCCTTTAGCTTCAATGTATTGGCACCACGATGCCCGTGTGCATCATCAGCAGCGAGAGCAGCCGTGTGGCTGTCCACATCCAGACGATGGAAAGGTAAATGATGGTGGCGGCGTACCTCCTCCCCCTCCACGTCCCTCCACCTCCCCGGTGAGGGACGTGGAGTTGTGAGAAGGAATACATCTACAGATATATACATAAATATACACATCTACGTATAGATGGATGACTATGTCAATAATAAAACGCTCATGCAAGAGACCAACAGCACTCCACACAGATTACAACAAAAAGAAACAGTAGCGTTTTGGGGGAGAGAAGCAATACGTTCGATGCTGGACACAGATGCACACGCACAGACACAGAGTGATATGCCACCACTCCTACCCATTACCCCCCCCCAAAAAAAAGGGAGAGGGGGAGGGGGGAGGGCTCACATACACGCCAACATCCAGCCATTGAAACAAGACAGCATATGAGCGCACATAGACGTGAGTCGACCACGATGACGCCCTCGTTACTCACGCACACTCACACAAGAAAAAAAAGAATGGAGCACGGACCCAGATAGTACAGGTGCGCGCGTGTGCATCTGCATATGGATGTCGGTGTGTTACAGCAAGAAAAACAAACGAGAGAAGAGCGGTAGTCGGTCACGGTCCCTCGGCGTTCCTCCGCGCAACGCGTCTGCAGAGCGCACACGAGCAGTCGCACTCCTCTCGAGAAAACGATAAACAACACGAGGAGGGAAACTATAAGGTGAAGAGAGACACCTGTCTCACAGCACTTGAGAAATAAGTTATAACATGAGTGAGACGGTGCGACGCTCACACAAAGGAGGGCGGCAGCACATGCAAGTAGAATACGAACACGAGGCGCGCATCTCACCTTTTGGCTCCGAATCTGTGTAAAGCCTGTCACAGATAAAGAAAGGACTGCCTTCTCTATATCAAAGTGATATGCGACTCTCCCCGCCTCTCTCGTCCCCGTCTTCATCACAGTGCCGCCATACCTGCGCGGGCGCCATCGGCGCGAGAGACCAAGAGCATCGTCTCCACCTCAAGCCTCCACCCTCACGGACCACGGACTCGGCGTCTTGCCGTACTGGATATCCATGATCTCGTTCAGGAAGCGGTGCGCGTAGCTCCGCTCCGGGAGCGGCACGCTGTACTCCTTGCCGCGATACCCAATCATGCTGACGGAGGACACAATCGCAGCCGTACCGCATCCAAAGCACTCCATCACGCGCCCCTGCTGCAGCGCCTCCACCAGCTCGGGCATGTAGTACGGACGCTCCGACACCTCGAACTCGCCCCACGACCGTGCAAGCGCCAGGATCGAGTCGCGCGTCACGCCGGGCAGGACCGTCCCGTCCAGTGGCGCGGTGACCAGCTCTGCCTTGTCCTCCTTCGTCTTCCACAGCGCGAAGAAGTTCATGAAGCCGGCCTCCTGCACCTCGTCATTGGGACCTAGCCACAGCACCTGGTTGTAGCCAAGAGCCTGCGCCTCCTCCTGAACCAGCAGCGGGCCGGCGTAGTTCGCGCCCAGCTTGGTGTCGCCTGTGCCACCGGGCCACGCGCGCTTGCGCTTGTCCTCCGCCAGAAGCGTCACGGGCTTCACCACCATCGCGCCTGACTGGCCCTCCGGCGGCAAATAGTACGGCCCCACCGGCGAAGCAATCACGAAGAGACGCACCGACTTCGACGGCACGGCGCCCAGGTTATCTGCGGTGCCGATGGCAGCCGGACGCAGGTAAAGCGAGTAGCCGTACTCCTTGGGCACGTAGTCCTTCTCCGTCTTCACGAACTCCATGATCACCTTCAGCATCTCCGCCTCCTCAAAGTCCGGAAAGCACAGGGAGCGCATGCTGTGGCGCAGGCGAGCAACGTTCCGGTCAGGGCGGAACAGGCGCAGGCTCTGCTTCTCCAGCGTCTCGCCCCTCGCGGCCCTCGTGATGTCGCCGATGTCCGCGTACACTTTCATCCCCTCAAAGCACTGTGTCGCGTAGTGCAGGCACGACGTCTGCGGCGGCAGCGAGAAGTTGGCGAACGGTACGATCGTCGGCGCACACCATTTGCCGTCCTTGAAGTCGATTATCACCATGTGCGGCGTAAAGAGGGTGCCGAAGGCGACGCCCTTCATCGGCGGTAGCGGCGGCGCATCGACCACCAGCTTTTTAGTAAGCGCCGCAGCCGTGAAGGAGACGACGGGGACTTTGCGGCCACGCGCAGCGCTTGCCTGGAGCCAAGGTCGGCTGAGCAACATGTCAACGGATCTAGGGGCGCTGCCAGAGTGGAGGGGAGCACACAGAGGTGGGCAGTCGATGCTGAAAGCGGGATGGCTCACTCGATGAGAGCGGGGAGTGGCGCTGATGATGCTATCGTTGGTCAGTGATTCGTATGTTAGCCTACAACTCCTGAGGTAAGATGGAGGGAGTATGCACAGTGGCGAAAGGAATCTATAGATGTATAGTGGCGTGTTCAGCAGCGGGGTGGGAGAGAGGTGTAGAAAAAGCGTCGCACGTGCGCTGAAAGGTAAGGTGACAGAGGCAAGAAAAAAAAAAGAGTACGGTGAGAGGCATGAAGAAGTGCGGGGCGAGGGAGGGAGAGGAAAGCGAAGTCGCGGCATGCGTGTACAGGGTCATCATCACGGCAGCCCCACACCCTTCACCCTTCCAGAGAGAGGGGGAGACGGACGTAGTGGAGAGCATGCTTTACACGGATGCGCATACAGGTGGAGTGGCACTCCTCGTCTTCCACAACAAGCGTCAGTGGGGCCCGCGTTCGCGGGCGTCGTGGGGGTGATATAGAGAGAAAGAGACATTGGAGCAATAGAATGACAAGGTGCACACACACACACACAAAGAATCAAGTGCGCAGGTATTTTAGTCTCCATCGGCATGGTGCATCATCATGTAATGGCCCATGGCTCGGTTACCATGCCCCCAATATGAGACACTTATCGTTTTTATTTTTTTATTTTTTTCTTCCTACGCGTCTGCTCAAGGATATGGTGGTCTAATGGAGCACGCGACGGAAGAGATGCGTGGGGATATGCTGGTTGGCAAAGACTGCGCAGAGAGGAATACAGAGGCAAAAATATGTATGACGGGAGATGAGAGGCGATAAGCGCGCGCATATATATATATATATATATATGCTGGTGACTAGCAGTGCGGGACGAGAAACAGTGATCAGCATATGGGTGAAGGTAAGCCGCAATCGCGCCCGCCCAAGTGTGACTTCCAGGGAGGCGAAAGAAAAACGAACCTGATTGCATGCTGAAAGCATCTGCACAGAGGGCATGAAAAGATGTAGTAAAACGCCAATCAGGTTAACCACATGCAAAACTTGACAGCAAGGGGGGGGATCAGCACCTGAAAGGAGGGGAAGGAGCGGAAAACCGACGCATGTGTGTGTGTGTGTGTGTGTGTGTGTGCGCTACCACCTCCACATGCCTAGGTGTTGTTAATCAGGTCTGCTAGACGATTAAGAATAGTGCGCCTCCGACGTCCACCCAGCACTGCGTCCGGTGCAGAGGAGCCACCGCCGGATGCTGAGCCGCGACCACAGCTGTATAACGATCCCGCGCCACCGCCGCCCGGTAATCGATCATCTTCCACAGCGCATGACGACAGAAGCCCAATTGGTACTATCCACAACATGAAGAAGAAGCCAAAAACCAGCAGCGTGGATGTGTAGTACATCAGCCGCAACGCATACCAGTACCACATGGCGCTCTCCAGCAGCACCGCCAGTATCGTCGCGAGCACAAGCGGGCTGTTGATGCCTGGTACAAACGGAAAGGTGCGCAGCAGCCGCAAGTACAGCACATTCACCAAAAGGCTGAGCAACGAACGCCACCAGCTCATCTGATCCACGACAAGAATAGACGCGTGCACGGCAAAGTTGAAGACGATGAGAGCACGAAGAATACATTTGGTGCGTGACGGATGCTCCTCTGCTACTTCCGAAACAAACATCACTGCACACGCGAGGCCGAAGGCGACGAAGCCGATGGCGACGGCTATCATCACCGTCGAGACGACGCGGAATGGTCCGAACGACCTGTACGCGCGTTTTGGATGTATCCACCAGGAGCCCCTGTCATCATCCTCGTAGTAGCCGTAGCCTTGCTGACCCATAGTGTCCCTCGTACGGACTCGATCCACACACAGACACCTACGGGGCACTCCCTCCCTGTGTGTAACGAAAAATTGTGAGGGAGTCACGCTGCGTGCAGTCGAGCCGCTCCACTTACAAAGGTGTGTGGCGTCGTTGCTTGCCTCCACGGTATGCTACAAAGCACCAGTAGTGTGTGTGTGTGTGTGTGTGTGTGTGTGTGTGTGTGTGTGTGTGTGTGTGTGTGTGTGCGTGCGCACGCGCGCCCGCGCCTGACTGCGCAAGAGTGCAGCTACGTTGTTGTTATTTTACTTCTCTTTCTCACGCTCGCGCTAGGTAAAACGTGTGTCCCGTCGAATCTCGAGGAAAATCTGGCGTTGCGCTGCGGTTGCCCACGGTGTGTGCCGCACAGAATGTGAATGTTCGCGTGAGCATGCGCGTGTTTCGTGTGCAGTTCGCATAGATGAAGGAGTGAGGAAAGGGCACAGCTGAGCCAAACTACAGAACTGAAAAGAAAGGAGAGGAGTTCCTCTCAACAGGGAGCGCTTGCGAGTGGAAACCAAATCAGCGTGAGCAGAGCACAGCGGCATCACGCACATAGAGTCCGGCGCATGCACACTCCATAATATGAAGCACCGTGCTGCGCCTCCGCTCTCTTCTAATCTTTTTTTTTCTTTTTCTGCTCCTCTGCATTAGCCGTTGCCTGCGCGCCTACTGCAAATCGCAGGGGAGACGCGGCGCCGAGCAGGACATAGATACGCAGCCACAAGAGAGCAAGACGCAGCAGTGTGCTGCACAACCAAACCCGCAGCCCAACCGCACAGCACACTTGACCGGCACACGCCTTTCGGCGATATTGGCAAGAGAGAACAGAAATGGGGAAGAAGCCGCTGTCTTGCGTTGGAAGCCGGAGCCAAAAACTGCGTAAGAGCAACAAGCTAAGCCGATCTGCAGTTCTCCCTTTTTCCCTCCACGCAGCCATTCGCCGCCATGGAGCACGAGCAAAGGCCCCCATCCCACTCTCACCCCCAGCCCGGCCACAGGCCCACATCGCCTCGCACACGACAGCGGCGCCGGCACGCAAGCGCCTGGCAGCAATGCGCCGCATCGGCGTCGGCGCACCACCACGAGCCCCGCAGGCCACTCCCCATGCCAGCACGCAGCGCGCTCCGGCCGGCGCACGCGCCAGTCACGCTGACGCTCTGCCCATCATGTGGGCGGCACGTAAGCGTGCCCAGGGTCGCAGGCCTCTCCAGTAAAACTATGTGGATATGCCCGGGTGTTTACGAATCGATGTCTGCACGTGTTTTACATGAGCGAGTTGCCCTTGAGGAATTTTCTGTGCAGATGAAAAAGGCAGGGAAGACAGCAAAATAAAAAAGCGGCAGTTCGTGAGAGCTGCAGTTAGACGTGACAGAGCACATCAGGCGAAGCACAAAGAAAGGCATGAGCAGCCGCCATCACCGTAGCATTCATCACCGCATATTCGCCGCATAGTCATCGTCGTGTTTCTTTCAGAAATCCGATGCAGTACGCTCTTCCTGTGTCTCTCGCACACTCTTCCATCCCCTTACCGGGGATCCCCGTCGGACACGCACCCGCCCTCTGCCACCACCACCCCGACCACCCCGACAGCGAAGCAAAATGGAGCGGCGATAGAGAAGAAACACACGAGAGTAGCGAAAGGAGAGGAAGAAAAATGAGAAATATAGGGGAGTGCGTGTGTGCAGCAGTGTCTCTCTGCAACTGCCCTCCGCTGGCACGCTGGAGTTTACCGCTCTTCCTCTCTTCCCAACGCACACACATGGAAAGATAGTCGGCTACCATCTACGTCGATAGGGCACACACACACACACACACACACCGCCGAGAGGATTTCCATCGACTCCAAGATCTGCCAAGCAGATCTTGGAGTAGAAACCGAATATATATCACCATCCACGGCATCGCAAAATCTAACGTGTGTTGTGGTGCCCGTACGCCCTTCGCACCTTTACACACACGCCGAGGGAGAATAAGAACCAAACAATAGTGCAAGAGCGATGAACTGCAAAAAGCGAAAGAAGAACAACAACGCCACCAGTGGGAGCGTGCACTGCGTCCAACACCTGTGTGCGTGTGTGTGCGTGCCTGTATCCGAAGCAGCATGTCTGCGTCTGTCTACGTGGGCACGCCGGCAGAGTGCGCACACCCTTTCTCCCCCTCCTTAGCTCTCTTCTTACCTCTTTCGCATCTCCCCAGCGAAGCGCAATGCGTGCTTCGTGCGCTGATGGCCATGAAACCCATCAGGATGGCACTCATGCGGCACATCTGTGCCACTATGAAGGCTCTTGAGCACACGCTGCTTTAAGACATGAAATGATACGGCCTCCAGAGGTGGAAGAGAGACCGTGGATCAAGAGGAAGAGAGGCATCAGGTGAAGATGTCCAGCACCCATCTGCTCCAGGGGAGAGCTGAGAACACAGCACAGCTGCCATACAGCGGAGCAGAAGCAGTCAGTCACATTTTTCACAGGCACGCCCACAAGTACACGTGTATGTACAGTACTCCGAGCCATCTCCCAGCTGAGCAGCCAGCGCTTCTCGTATCGCTGCTTCGAATTTGTCGCGGATTGCCGTTGCACGCCTCTTTCCTCTTGCCTACTCATACAGGCATTACCGCCCCTGTGCTTGCCGCATGAATATGGCCTATAGAGCGCTTCTGGGGGAGCGGAGGGGCGAGCGGCATCAGTGCACCGATAAAGTTGATGTGTGAAAGAAAAAAAAAGGGGGTTCGGTTGACGTCTAGCCATCCCTGAGTACACCAGAGCATGGGCGTCTGCAACATACCATCACACACGAGCGGTTCCGGTGGAATACACATGGTGGCGTCTGGTGGCGCCATCTGTAGCGCCTCGTGGATTCACAGATGCGTGGCCGTGGCCAAGCAGTGCTGCTGCTCCTCATCTTCCCTCTCTCCCCTCCCCCTTCCCACACAAAAATAAATAAATAAAAACTCCGACGACGCATGCGCAACCCGCGCAGCATCGGATAGGCGGGCGGAGAGAGGTCAGGCAGCGCTCCTGATTAGAAGTCCTCTGAGAGGGAGAACTTCTTGGACGTGCCCTCCGTGCTCATCACGCCCGCCTTCTGGTACTCACCCACCTTCTTCTCGAAGAAGTTTGTTTTGCCCTGCAGCGAGATCATCTCCATGAAGTCGAACGGCTGCGTCGAGTGGTAGTGCTTCTCCTCGCCAAGGGATACAAGGAGCCGGTCCGCGACGAACTCGATGTACTGTGCCATCAGCCCTGCGTTCATGCCAATCAACCGAACCGGCAGTGCATCGCAGATAAACTCACGCTCGATGTTCACTGCATCCACAATGATCTCCAGAACGCGCTCACGCGGCAACTTGTGCTTGATGTGCGAGTTGTACAGCAGGCATGCGAAGTCCGTGTGTAGGCCCTCGTCGCGCGAGATCAGCTCGTTGCTGAACGTAAGCCCCGGCATCAGGCCGCGCTTCTTCAGCCAGAACAGCGCGCAGAATGACCCGGAAAAGAAAATGCCCTCTACCGCGGCAAAGCCGATCAGTCGTTCCTGAAAGCTCGCACCGCTCCCGATCCACCGCACGGCCCACTCCGCCTTCTTCTGGATGCACGGGACCGTCTGAATCGCGTGCAGCAGCCGCAGCTTCTCCTCGCTGTCCGTGATGTAGGTGTCCAGCAGTACAGAGTACGTCTCCGAATGGATGTTCTCCATCATCAGCTGGAACCCGTAGAAAGCGCGTGCCTCTGGCACCTTCACGTCGCTCATGAAGCGCTGCGCAAGATTCTCGATGACTATGCCGTCGCTGCCGGCGAAGAAGGCAAGCACGTGTTTGATGAAGTGCCGCTCCCCGTCGTTCAGCGTCGCCCAGTCCTTCATGTCGTTGCCCAGGTCGATCTCCTCCACCGTCCAGATGCAGCTCTCCTGTTCCTTGTATTTGCGCCAGATGTCATGGTACTGGATTGGGAAGAGGACGTAGCGGAACGGATTCTCCTGCTGCAGTGGCTCGTCCTCGGCGTTCGTCCCCTCAGCCGCCTTGTCTGCTGGCAGCACCTCGGCGCCAGCCACAACTGGTTTTATGGTGAACTCCTCCGTCTTGGCAGCATCGGTGACAGCGCCATCGGTCGATGTGCAGGCGACCTCCGCCTCCACATCCTCCTCACGAGGACGCTTCGTGGCAGGTGGTAGATCAGCTTCGGTAGACGACATAACGATAAGCCGGATCGTGCACAGGCTTGAGGGGAGGGAGGATTCAGGAGCTCTGCGCGCGCTTGCAGAAAAATTGGTGTATTTGTGTCTATAGGGTGTGGAGATCAAGCCTGGTTGGGAGCGTGTGTGCGCACTTCTATCGATTTAGAACCGAATAAGAAATGAGAAAGAGCGAGAGATGGCTGCTTAGGTGTGTATGCGGGGAGGGGGGGAAGAAGGAAGGGCTCACACGTGACTGTGCACGCGAATGTGAAAGACAGGTGGGAAGTGAGGAGAAAAGATGATGGCGAGTACAGCGATAGACGTGCATGTGAAAGCCGGCATAGCACTCACACCACCGGGCATGAAGGATATCAGCCTACGTGTGAGCATGAAGTGCAGCACCACAATTAAAGAAGCGTGTCGACGGCCCGCGAGTGCTCGGGAAAGAGAGAGGGGATACGCAATCTGTGATAGATATTCATGCAGTGCGAAGCACACATGCTCACAAGCAATCACACAGCAGTCCGTTGCATGTCTCCAGCAGGCGTGTCGGCGTTCAGCGCAGAGTTTACGTTCGTACATGCGCCTCCGCAGGTCTTTCTTCTTTTTTTTTATCTTACGCGAGCTGTCAAGTAGAAGCGGAGGACAAGGAATAGGAGAGAGGTTGGTGAAAAACACGACACGCAACTCCCGTGCGAAACCGTACACGTGCGGGCGTACATTTTTTTTGTTGTTCGAGGAACGCCTGACCAGTGATGAGCAAAACAAATGGTGTGTGTGTGGGGGGGGGGGGAGCGGTGGTCAGTCGTAAGTGAGGGACAACGTGCACAAAGGGGTGGGGGGCCTCGCGTTTGAGAACGCACAAGTACCGCACCGCATACCAACGACAGGGATGTCTTTGTCTACCACCACCAACGTCGATGCCGGCATCACCATCTCCTCCTCCTCCTCCCAATTATTTCCTTCGCTCGGTCCTTCGCACGCCTACTCTCGATCCTTTTCGCTCCGTCACCCACAATCACTTTGATTACGTGTGTGGTCGCTTACGCGAGCCTTTGTGGGTGCCTGCCTCTGCAGTGCCCTCCCAATTGCCTTCCTTCTTCGGGATGGCGCACTCGATGGACACGATACGACGCGCCGATGTAGCACCACCCTCACCGCTGGCGGGCACACGTGACTTACGTGCATGCTTCTTCGGTCTCGTCTCAGGACCGCCCTCTGACACCCCGTTGGACAACTGCGCCGGCGGTTGCGTCTTTTCTGTGAAGTAAAACGGGCCTGGTGCTGCGCGCGGCGGCCGGATGCCAATGCAGCGCATAGCAGCCGGCTCGGAGATGAGCAACACTGCTTGTCCTGGCACGATCGGCTCGTCCTCTAGACACCGCGCTGTCACGCGCAGCTGTCGATCCTCAGGGACGCCAGTGCGGCATCTGCGCTTCGTAGCCGCCCCCGTCGTGGTAGCTGACGCGGAGGCATGGACGGCCGCGTCGTCATCGCTCAGATCTGCCCTCTCGTCTTTGATCCCTTCCTGCGACACAATATCGGTGGATGCCGCCGAAGCATCCCCGAGCAACAGTGATACTGCTTCTTCCGTACTTCCCCTGGATGCCACTGAAACGGGCACGGCCACTGTCGGTATCCGTACTTGCATACACGACGCGAACGGCGACGGCTCCGAGACACCGGCGCAGATCCCGTGATTAAGGCGAGCTGCGACAAGGGTCACCATCACGTTCACCTGCACATCGCCACGTGGATTCACCTGACGAGCTGTGTCAGCGTGGACCTCAGCAGACTTGATGTGAACAATCACGTAGGGTGTCGACAAAGACGACGACGTGGGAGCTGCATGGTTGTCGAGTGTGCTGTCTGTACTGTGTTCATGCATGTCGCCACCGTCGCTCTCCTGTCTCGAGAACTGCTGTTGGGCGAGGTCCTCTGCAGATGGCTCGTAAGGACGATGAAGCAACTTCTTCAGAAGCGTCGCGTGCAGGATGTTGGGGTCACGCAAGTGGGACAGTGGAAGCACAATTGAAATGACCTTGGTGATGGCGATTGCGTCGGTGAAGGTAGCGGACCCCATCGAAAAGAACGGCGCCGGGTCCGGCGCACTTGCGGATGCATCTGCCGCGGCGACCTTCGGCGACGCTGTCTTTTTTCGACGCTGCTGCGTCATTACACCTCTCTCCCTCTGTGCGTCTGTGTGGTTGGGTGGGTGTGTCGGTGTCGTTGTCGTTGTATCGCGCTAAACAAGTTTCCGTGCATGAGCCAATATGCACATACGCATGCGTGTGAGTGCGTCTGTGCACACCACTGGATGCAAGGTGCAGCTGGTGCGGCTCCGCTAAGGAGTAGATGCACGTGTGCAGTGTTCTAGAGAGAGAGAGAGAGACGGAGAGAGAAAGGCAAGTGATTGTTGCATGAAAAAAAAAAAAAGAATCCCCACCTAAGACACCGCAGTGCACCCGCACCCGTACGCATCTAGGCCGAGAGCGCGCGCACCTTCTTCCTTGTCCGAGTAGAGCCAAAGAAAACGATGTTCAATAATGTCATCTTGTAAAAAAAAAAAGGAAAAGTGAAGCGTCAGCATCAGCGCGTATGACACAGCGAAGAGAAGCAATGGAAGCAGGAGCCTGCGGGACGTGCGCGTCCCATGCAGCACCCTTTGATATCAGCGCGTGCAGCCCCAATTTTCATTACAGTGAGTGGCAGCGCGTGGCGTACACACTCGTCAACGTGTCCATGCAAGTCGGCAACACTGGAGCATTGCCTGCAGCTGGCGCACCTGCGTAAAAGAAAACTTATATATCCTGCGAAAGAGAGGCGGGAGGGGAGAAGCGCTGGCTCCTGCTGGGGTCTCGAAGTAAGGATGCATAAAAGTCCACAGGATACAAACGTCGAATACGCCGACAAGGCAGTACGTACACACACACACACACACACACACGAGCAGCGGTGTACCTCCTCATGAACGCGCCCACACACATGCGGGTGTGGTCGTCAGTGTATATGTCAAGAACAAATACCATTCGGGTCGTCAACGCACCACCGAGCTCACGGCGCACAGCAGCAATGTACTTTCTACCAGCGGGTCGGAAAAGATTCGCTCCTCACCTCCCGCATCGCCGTCCTGCTGCTACGTGTTGAGCACAAGCTCCCCCTGACAGCACCACCCGGACCGGCTCCTGTGGCGATCGTGCGGAAGGCTATCACAGATGTGGTCGACTCAACGTGGTAGCGCCGTGTCCGCTACCGCCGTAGTTCAATTGCATGGGCTTAGCCACTCGAGTTCACATTCTCGCCCCCTGCGGCCACGCCTGTGGGGCTCTCGATCAGCACAAGTGAATCCTCGTTGTGTTCACCATTGAATTGACTGTCACTGCCGTTGCTGCTGCTCTCCAAGCTCTCCGGTATATAGTCCAGCATGTCACGCACCCCCACAGTTTGATCCGGTGACTCCTGCCAGGAATTCAAGGCGCAGTTGTAGTACTCCTGCGTCAGGGGATCCCAGAACATGTTACGGTCAAACGAGTAGTACATGTCACTGCGGTCATCGTAAACCCAGTCGGTGGCGCCGGCGATCAGCACGCCCAGCTCCGCGGCGGTCAGGTAATTGGAGTCGTACTCACGGTTAAAGAAGCGAAAAAACTTCTGCTGTAGCGTGCGGGCTTTCTGATAAGCTGGCGCTGCATGCGGCTTGTCTGAAAGGCCTCGCTTCTGCTTGGGGGCCGGTGAAGGCTCTGTCGATTCAACTTGTAGTCCAGCGCTGCACTGACGACCCGCGCGTGACAGGAAAGAGTCAGCGGGAGATGCATGCTTCGGGTCACGACGTTGACGCTGGTTGTTGTAGCCGTCAACCGCCACCGCGGCCCCGACGCACCGGCCACGTGTCACAAAGCTGCTGTCCGTATTGTGATTTGTGGCGCTAAGTGCAGCCGTTGCTGCACCACCAGCAGCAGCGCGGGGGCCGTTGACATCGAAGAAAGGCGCCGACACCGACCGATGCTGACGGCAGAGGCGAGATCGGTTACCGCTGCGGGGCCGAGAGTCCCCATCGTCATCAACACCGTCTGGCACACCAGCAAAGAAAACGTGCAGTGCGCCATGCTGCACCATCAGCGGTCCACGAGCTGGCCTTGTTGGCAAAGCCACCGTGGTATTGTCGAACCCACCGCCACTGCCGTGATATGCAGAGTCGACGTTGAAGTCCGTGCCACCGGCGGGGGAGGTATCGCGTGCGGATACTGAGAGCTGCAAAGGCGTCGGGTTCACGCTGCGCAGCGCGTCACCAGTTACATTCTCATTATCACCGCTGTCTTGATCGTGGCACCTTCGACTGTTCGAAGGAGCTGCGACGGCATCACCGAAGACGTTCTCTGTCACGTTGCTCGGGACAGCGGCAACAATACTTGGCTGCCTTTCTGGCCGATGACACTCAAGCGGCGAGGTGGTGCGTGCACCGTTCCAGGTACTGCGAGCACTACATCCACCAGCGGCATCGCCTGTGATGCTAGAGGTTGTGAATGAGCCCAGCGTATGTGCAATGTAGTCTTCAGCCCGATGACCGCGAGAGATCCGGCGACGCTCCGCTCGCAGTTGCTTTCGTGACGTGACACGAATGCTGTGGATGTAGCTGTACATGCACACCGCGAGAACGAGAAGCAGCACATGCATGAAGACAGCGCCGATGTACAGCTGATAACCGTAGCCGTGGTGAGTGCTGCACGAATCGCCGGATACGTGCTCTCCCTCGCAGGTGCGCTGCAGACAAGAAGTGTAGACCTCAAACAGAACCACCGTCACAATGCCGATGCATACGCTGAGCAGGAGGTCGACAAGGAGCAGCACAAGTGCACCGCTTCGTGTCGGCCGAGCCACAATCCGAAGGCCCAGAAACAGCGCCACCACCTCGCACAGGAGCTGCAGGATACCCATCGTCCACATCGCCACAATAAAGCGGCGTACGAATTCCGCAGACGCATGGCACAGTGTGGTGCCCGTGACAGCGTCCAGAACGATCCACTCCACCCACGCGCTCTGCCTTGACGTGCAGATGCGCAGAAATCTACTGTGACACGAGAAGAACAACCCGACAGACAAGAACGAGTCCTTGTTCTGCACGCTCAGCCACTCTGTTGTGCACACGCAGAGAACAAGGCACATGAAGGAGAAGCCGAGCACGAGTAGAATCAGAACGCAGAACCGCCAGAGAACATTGACGGCGTTGTACTTCTGCTCCTTGTAGAGCACAAAGTTCTCCAGGTCGTAGCGGCTGTAGAATGCCCGCTGATGCGGTGCCAGAACAACCGTGCTGCAGCCCATGCGGTGGCGGAGGACAATCACCGAGGGTATGTTGGGCAGAGAGTTGCGTGGCTCCTGTTCCTCCGCACTGATCAAGAGCGGCACGTCGAGTGGGATAGGGTTGGCTGCTAATCGGTCAGAGGGCACCTCTCTACCGTGTTCAGCAGAGAAGACCTCGTTGTCACGCAGCGGAGCAGCATCGGTTACTCTGACGGTAGCGCTACGACTGTCATCACCTGTCCCACACTCCGCAGGAAGGCACTGAACGCTTGTCAGGGGAGATACTTCAGACAGGTCAACGCAGACTTCAGAAACTGTGAGGGAAGCATCGCCTCCTCCATCGCCGCAAGCACTACCACCAGCGTGGTTCTCTCGGGGCCCTTCCGATCGGAGGCGCTGCCCTTCCCGTGCAGCATCCGTTTCAGAGGTTGCGCTATGGTCTGCGCGAGCTCGACTACCGCTGTCGGTGTTTAGGCCTCCAATGTCAGTGCAGGCGCGGCAGCCCAGCGCTTCGGCTGACGGCATTTTTTTTTGTCCTAGCGTACAGGGGAGAGGAAGCCGGTGAGGATAGCGGCAGCAGCAACGGCGGGAGCAAGCGCCCCAGATACCATCCCCCTCATCAGCGCCTGGTGAAAGAAAATCCGCTGCTTTCTATTGGTTGGCCGCACCGACGACAAAGCGCCAACTGTATCGATGAGAAGATGCGGGGGGATGCCGCTGTTGTATACTAGAATACGAGCGATTGAGAGATGGGTCGCAGAGGTGAAACGATGAGGGTTGTCACTCGACACAATAAAACACGCACAATCGCGAACCACAGCGCAGGCCAAAGCGTACGCTGAGGTGGTCTGACGGAAGGAGGGACGGCACGAGGGCCCGCGCGAGACAAATCCTCCGACACGCTTCCCACTAAACCGAGAAGCCGCAATGACGACAGAGAGAACCTTTTCCTTTTTTCTACACACGCAGCCATTCGCCGCCATGGAGCACGAGCAAAGGCCCCCCATCCCACTCTCACCCTCAGCCCGGCCACAGGCACCCCATCGCGTCGCACGCAGCAGCGGCGCCGGCACGCAAGCGCCTGGCAGCAATGCGCCGCATCGGCCGTCGGGTCGCGGCATCCGCCTCAGCGTCGGCGCACCCACCACCAGCCACGCAGGCCGCTCCAGCAGCACGCCGCCCGGGGCCCGACTGCAGGCATGGGGAGCGATGCGTCGCGCAGGCCTCCCCTCTGGGGTAGACACCTGGCCCTGTCCACCACCAGAAGCGGTTCGGCATCGGCGGGGATAAGGGGGTGGGGGGCGGCCTGGCCGTCGCCACAGAGCGGGGTGAAGGGGGCTACGGGACCGTGAGATGCCATGCACAAAGGTGTGTTCCCCCCCCCTTCTGCATCATCCGGGAGAGGGAAAGACAGGCAACGGCACAACACATGAAGATCGGTAAAATTGCAAGGTCGATAGGAAAAGAAAGATGAGAAAAGCCCATAAAGGAAATCTCATCGCAGGCCAGTTCTCAGCGTCGCAGCGGGAGGTGAACGAACGCAGGAGCACATCAACAGCGGGAGAATGGCGAGGGTCAAGGAAAGCTGGAGACAAGGAGGAGTCAAGAGGCGGCAGCAGCCTCCCCCTCCCCTCTCTCACTTGCTCTACTAGCGATGAGAGGATACAGGAGAAGCTTGTCAAATGGGCAGGGGAGAGGGAGAAAGGAAAGAGGGGGGGGGTGCAGGATTGATCGGACTTGTAGGGTGACAGTGAAGGGGAGCGAAAGCCTGCCAGTGGTCATGGCGCACGGGCGAATGGCATTGGCATCCCCTCTTTTTCCACCCCTGTCTTGCTAAGCTCTGCGGCGTCGGTCAGCCATCCTCTGAACGAAAGGGTATGTATGTAGGTATGTATGTAGGTGTGCATCTGCGCACAACAAGCTTATCGCCTTCATGTGACGGGAGAAAGTGTGAGGAGTAGAGCTGCGGTTGAGCACAATAATGCGCTGCCGCTGGCGTAGTTTATGTCTATACGCGCAGATATGAGGATACAAAGGGTGGTAGTAGCACAGGTACGAGGTGAGAATAAGGAGGCACGGATGCAATAGCTTGCGCCACATGGAGATGTGCTCGCGAATGGCGCTGGTCGTTGGGCTCGGTAGAGGTGCTTCGGAAAAACGGGTGAATTCTTGCCAGTACTCTGCGTTGTTTCTATTTTGTTCGCTTTCTTTCGGCGGGATCGAGGAGACGGCGAACAAGATATCGCACACGACGGCAGCAAGCAGGCAGGTAGAGGTGCCGGCGCGCGGCATAGAGAAAGAGAGAGAAGAAAACAGCCGCAACTCTAAGAGCAGCAGCAGAATCAGCAGCAGAATCAGCAGCAGGGGTCCCAAAGGAGCTTTTCACCCTCGCACGTGCAGGATAGGTGGTGAAGAAAAGACGAGGCACAGCGGCTCGGCATCATCTCAGAAACAGCCGTGGGATATATATATATATATATATATATATATATGTATGTGTACAAAACAGAGTAGTGCTGATGGACTGAGGGACGCACGACACCAACTGAGGGCGCACATCGACGGCGACGTCAGCGCGACGCTATGTAGTGTAAAGTGCGCTGGGGCTATGTTGCGTCGCCACGAGGGTGTCCCTCCGAGTGCCACGCCGAACTAGACATGTGAAATGGCGTTAGCGCCTCGACTCGGCCTTCCATGTCACGTACCATCGCATGGATCTTCTTGATGTAGTCGAGATGGGCACGGTAGGTGCGCTGCCGCAAAACTAGATTGTAGTAGACACGAGCCAGCTGCCCCTGGAGCTCCTGCTCTGCCAGAACAATATCTACCTCTTTCCGGGTGAGTTGCGGTTCCATCGCTTGTTCAAACAACGGGGGAAGGAGTTGGTGTCTGTGTGTGTGTGCGTGTGTGTGTACGACCTGCCGCGTAATGCCTTTGTCGCGCAGTGAGATGGAGAAGGGTGCGTTATCTGCAAAGCACCAAGCGAGAGAACAGGGGAAAGCGGAAGCTGAACGAGAAGAGAGGGACAATGAGAGTGCAACAGGTAAGGCGAAGAAAGACGCTCGTCGCTCACGCGTGTGTGCTGCTGAGTGCCTGTGTTGTTGTCGCTGTTCCCCGTCGAATGCCGTAAAGGGTACACGCTAGCCAGTCCATCTGCTGTTTGTATGCGTGTCGTCCAAGCGCACAACCCAAACGCGGCTCGCCTACGGGAGTACGGTGCACATTCACATTAGCCATGACCTGCACTGTATGTGCCGAAGGACGGGGGACAGACAAAAATGAGAGGTGAGTGCGTTGTGCACCTGCACACACACAAACGGTGCCCAGGCGTCAGGAGCACACTTGGCGCACACCACTCCAATCCCCTCCCCATCGGCTACTAGCAGCGACCAGGGCATCTTCCTGTGCACCAGTGCCGGTGCACCTGAGATGAAGAAATGCGTGGCAAACTACCGCCTTTTTTTTTTCCGTGCTTCGTTTCTTGTTTTTCGTGGAGGAGTCTCCCTCTTGGTCTATCACTACCGCCCTATTGCGCGCCTGGCTGCCGCTGCTCTCTCCTCTCGCTGTGAAGTCCATCGTGCTTTCCCGGAAACCCCTCCCGGCCTAGAGAGAGAAAGAGAGACCGACGCGGCGGAGGGGAAGGTGCACAGTCAGACTCGTCGAACACGTCTTGGAGAGTGCCCCTCTGTGCGCATGTGTAGAGACAGATGTGTGCCTGTGAGAGGGTGTTCGTTCATACTCTCGGTACAGGTCCACGACGTGGGTGCGTACACGCGTACGTGCAAAGCCAGGCCCTCGCACGCATGCACATATAAACGTGCGCGCACGTGTGCACGGCTGAGAAACGGGTCGGCAGAGAGAGGCCACCTGTGGCCATCAAAGAAAGAGTTGTCCTTTTCTCTTCCGTGTCCACGCAGCCATTCGCCGCCATGGAGCACGAGCAAAGGCTCCCCATCCCACTCTCACCCTCAGCCCGGCCACAGGCCTCCCACCGCGTCGCTCGCGGCAGCGGCGCCGGCACGCAGGCGCCTGGCAGCAATGCGCCGCATCGGCCGTCGGGTCGCGGCATCCGCCTCAGCGTCGGCGCACCACCACCAGCCCCGCAGGCCGCTCCAGCAGCACGCCGCCCGGGGCCCGACTGCAGGCATGGGGAGCGATGCGTCGCGCAGGCCTCCCCTCTGGGGTAGACACCTGGCCCTGTCCACCACCAGAAGCGGTTCGGCATCGGCGGGGATAAGGGGGTGGGGGGCGGCCTGGCCGTCGCCACAGAGCGGGGGGAAGGGGGCTACGGGACCGTGAGATGCCACGCACAGAGGTGTGTTCCCCCCATCCTTCCACCCTCCTCCCTTTAGTCATCCGCCATCCAGAGCACTATCCAAAGAAACGAAAAAGCGAACACCACGAGGCCACAGCAGACCCTCTCGTTCTCGCACCCACCACCGCAGCAAATGCACACGCCAAAACGTGGGCCACCACGGACTTACGAAGATATGTGGAGAAGAGGCACGCGCACACGACCTCACCTCGGGCGCGAAAAAAAAAAAAAGAAGAGAGGTTTGTTTTCCTGGCAAGTCAATCGATCTTGTTGCACGGATACGCAGCCTTCGGGTACGATGCTACCCAGCGGTCCTTGTTCACCTGCGAGTAGTCCCAGTGCTTCGCGCACTCCTTCGCCCACCACACCCGGCGCATCATTGAAGTCTCCTTGTTGTTCGCCACGTTCTCGTACCACAAGGGAGCGAGCGACATGCCAATGCAAAAACCGAGCACTGAAAAGCCGCTGAATGTAGAGAAGAGGACAAAGTACGTGTTTCTGCGGCGCATCACAACGTACCAGGACCCGAGCAGCGTCGACGCCGCAGATATGGTCAGCGCAAAGGTGAGCTGACGGCGCCGCTGCCTAAACTGTTGCCCCCAAACTCCACCTTCTTTCTCGAAGCGGCGCATATCGCTCGGCCACATCATTGGCAGATCAGCTATGAGAACCTTTTGGCCCGTGTTGCTGTCGTTGGGGTTCATTGTGAGAAGAGATTGGCGGATGCGTGAATGTGCGCGAAGAGAAAGGCGACCGAGAGGAAGAAAAGCGTGCACACGCGCTCACAACAAGCGCGCCCACACCAAGACAACGATGAACAGCAATGAAATACGCTGCGCTGCTATATATGCTTTAAGGGATGAAGGGGTGAAGGGAGTCGGGTCTTCACCACAGAAGAACCGAACGCGAAAGGGAGTGGGCAAGTAGCGGAGTTCAAGACACAAAAGTGAGGCAGTGAGAGAGAGAGAGAGAAAAATTATGCACAGACGTGTACGTGTGCGCGTGTACAGGTCCTCGCTCAATCTCGATATTGGGGCGTTTTTTGTTCTTTCTTTCCGTTTGGTGTTGGTGTCAGCGTGTACGTCTGTGTGCTGTGTGTTGTGTGCACGTGTGTCACGAATGTCCGGGTTGGGTTTATAATAAATAAATAAATAAATATATAATAAAAACGTTGGAGGCTTTACGTATTTTCTCTTTGCGACGAGTTGCCTCGTCCCAGTCGTCGAAGAGGTGTGCAGATGTGCGTGGATATCGATGAGAGAAAAGAGGTGGCGTGACAGAGACAGAGAGAGGGGAGAAGCCAGATGAACGCCATGACAAAGACCAATAGCCAGAGAGGGCTACAGACGCGACCACACGCACACAGACCCCTCTTCGATTTCCTTGTGACGAATCATCAGCATATATGCAAACTGTACGCAAGATGACGAGAAGGAGGCGAAGGCCCGCAGCGGAGCCGCATCAGGCGTGTGCATTCGACACGCCACTTCTACCGCAGGTCTGGTCGACGGCACAAGAGAAAGAGGGCGGCATGGAGAGGGGCCCACTTCCTTTTCCAGTCACCCTCCACCCCGCACCCAGTCAGCACCTCCGCCGTCTGCGCTTTTCTTCCTACGCCCATCCACGCACGCACACACGCACGCGCCGCCACCCCCGCCATGTACGGATGTGGTGGTAGTTGAAGTAGGGGCGGGGATGAGGCGTTCCCCTTTTTTGCGGGGCCTTCTCTTTTTTTTTTTACGCATGTGTGCGTGCGTGAGTTTATCTCGCTGTGGTTGTACACGGGGCTGTGTAGTCTCCTCACCACCAACGAAAAGCCTTCATGAAGGGAGGAGGGAGAGGCTGCGACGGAAAAAAAAAAAGAAAAGAGGAGAAGAGAGAGACACCCGTCCCACACATCAGCATCGACACCTTCCTCGAGTGTCGAAGGCATACGTATGCGCCACCAGTATCGCACAAAGACACAAATTTATATATCTGTATAGATAGAGATATCTTGTAGAACACGAGCAACGCCTTCTTTTCAGATCTTCGTTTCCGGTGGCCTTGACTCACGCACGTACGCAACACTTGTGTGTCATCGTCATCAGTCGTCAGGCGCACCGTCTCATCTATGCCACCTCATGTTACACAACTTTATTCTCTTGTTTTTTTTAGCTGGCAACGCAGTCCGAACCCTCACAGTGCTGTTATCAGGAGCATTAGGGCTAGAGGAAGGCGCTGTCGAACCGCGGTAGCCTACACACGTCATCGCCACCGTCACCCACTTATCGCTCCGGTTGAACCTTCTACTTTTAACGGCGCCGCGCAGGACTGCGGCTGCGAGGCGGGCTTCGGCTGCGCGACGGGCTGCGGCTGTGACGGCGGCGGCGCGGCGGGCTGCGACTGCGCGAGTAGCGACGGCGGTGACGATCGCGGTCGAGTGAGTCAGAGCGGCGACGGGCGCGGTCGAGTGAATCAGAGCGGTGACGGTCTCGGTCGAGTGAGTCAGAGCGGCGACGGTCGCGGTCAAGTGAGTGAGAGCGGCGACGGCGTCGGCGGTCCCGATCGAGCGAAGAGGAAGACGAGCGACGGCGGCGTCGACGTTCGTTGCTGCGGCGCCGGGAGCCACGCACATGCTCCTTGCACTGTGCCGCCACGTGTCCCTCTTTATCACACCGGCGGCAGATCAGTGGAAGTCGCTGCTCGATCTTGACGCGGGTGCCCATAAACATCTCTCCCGATTTTCTGATGGCCCGCTTGGCGTTCTCGGCAGAGGTGAAGGCCACAAAGGCGACGCCGATCTCCGGCTTGAGAAACACGTCTGTGAGTGGCCCGCAGTCGGGGGAGAAGAAAGCGCGGAGCGCCTCCTTAGTGACATCAGAGGGAACACCGTGGACGACGACACGGACATCCAGCTGCCGCCGGTTCGGCGAAGAGGCAGTGGTGCCCTCAGTGACGCGACGCGACACATCGCGCCGGGATGCAGGTGCAGCCCCATCCTCGCGTGAAGGGCAAGACCGTACGACGACAGGGTTACCGTTCACCATGGCCCCATCCAGCTTCAACGCCTTTTCGTAAGCCTCCCCTGTCGTGTAGCCCACGAAAGCCATGTGACGGGTGGGGATCAAGTGAAAATCGCAGATGGTGCCACAAGGACTGAAGATCTCGCGCAATTGCGCCCTCGTCGTGTGGGGGTAAATCGACGAGACCACAACCTTATTTTTGGACGTCCTCTCGGCATCCGCCGAACGACGCATCGGCAGGCCAGCACCTGGTTCTGCTGAAGCTGCTGCAGCGCCTCCGTTGCCGTTGAAATCACTTCCAGCGTCTGCAGCGGTGGTGGTTTGGTCCGTGGGCTTCTCTGCCGCAGCAGCGGTTGGCGCCACAGCGGAGATGTAGATCGGGGTATCCTCCTGGAAGTCACTGCCGCTGATCGACACAGCACTGATAGCATCCTCGGGTTTGTCGAAGACGACCTCAACGACCGCAGTGGCCCCGGAAGTCGTCTGACTCCCCGCAGAGGGCATGTGGACCTCTGCCACATTGCCAATCCGGGTGAAGAAATCGAAGATGTCATCCTCCGTCACCGATGTCGGCATCCCGGTCACGTAGACGGTGCACGCGCTCATGATGGCGTACCTTCGTGGTTCTTCTGGCTTGCAAAAGGAAAAGGCGAAAGAAGCAGCACTCCAGCACGCATACACAGACACACACACACACACGTTGTGCCAGTCTCAGCCCCGCTAAGCGAGAGGGGTTGGAGAGTTGAAAAAGGGAGAGATGATCCCTCGTATGTAGAACCTGTCGAGGGTGCACGAACGCAGGCAAAGAAAACGAAAGGTGGGCGCAGGCGAGAGCCACAGCAGTACAAGGCTCTCTCTCTCAGATACACCACACAGTCACGCGCAGACGGGGCACACACACGCACAGGCAAAATGCCCTCACAGCACACCAAAAGGAAAAGAAGAAAGAGTGAATCCGCGTGCGTGACAAACAGGTCTGACGTGGTGAAGAAGCGCAACGGCTTGCACGAGACCCTTGCTGTTTTGACGAGCGCCAAAACAGCAGTTGTGATGACGGTGAGGACGGTGCCGTGAAGCTGAATACACACCAGCACACGAATGAAACACAGGAAAGAGAAAGAGAGGGGTTAGAGGAAACACTAGTGCGCCAGTTCATGTGTTGGGGTGGGGGGGATATGAGGGGTATAGATTGTGTGTGTGTGTGTGTGTACCGGGGGGGGCACGTGGGGTTGGAGTCCAATGAAACGAAAATGAGCGGCAAAGTGTTGGAGGATGAGAGGTCATGTGTGGAAAGGAGTGTGGGAAGCACACACACACACACGCGCGCGCACACACACAGGTAGGCAGACTGAGAGAGTGAGAAGGATGAAAAACAGGGAAGAAGAAACAAAGAAGAAGAAGCAGGTCTCTCAGAGGCGAAGGATGCTCAAGTGAGGTGCGCCAGTCCATGCAAGCAGGCACCGGGACACAACTACACAGGAAGGCAAACAAGAAAAATAATAGGAGGTGATAAAAGCATATCCGAGCAGAAGAGATATGCACCTTGCAAGAAGGAAGAAAGAAACATTGGAATAAGCATAAATGAAAAGTCAGACTTTTGACACACGTATATATATTTATATATTTATATATTTATATATACGTGTGTGTGGGGGGGTAGTCGGGGGGGGGGGGGTTGCCTGTACTCTTGTGAAAGGAAGGTGGATGGAGAAGAAAATAGCATCGGAAGCTCAGGAGAAGAGAAGCGGCACCAAGAGATCAGCATGGAAGCACTTGTCCCTCTCGTTACTGCGTGTAGAGATACGTGTGCAGAGCTCTCTCGTCTTCGTCCTCTCACGTGGCGCAGTGGCAGGCACAGATCTATATATGTATATACATATATGTATACCACTTCAGCCCCGTCGCCACTCCAGCTTACGCTTCCTCTCACTGCACCCATCCCTTCACAATGCCGCCCTGCGTTGCTCAACAGTCCACGAGGAAAGATACAGACCTCATTCAGTGAACCAAGTTAACTCTCCCTGCTGCTGCCGTTGTAGTTGCTGTCGCGGTTTCTGTGCCACTGAAGCATGTATTGCTCCAGCACGAACGTGGATGTGTGCATGTACATAGGTGTATCGCTGTCGCGATCACGTCATCATTAGCACGTCAACGGGTGAAGCGTGGGCCCACCCATCACTGCGCTTCCTGCAGCTACTTCCTGCTACTGCACTATGAGACACTGCTGCTCTGATGATGGAAGTGGGTAGGCGGGGTTGCCCCTTTCCCTGTCCCTTCTCTGTGCATTGGGGCATGAGTGTAGCACACCCCAAGGTCGGCGCCTGTATGCGTACGTCTGTTGTTTATTTTCTCTTTTGTGAGTATATCAGTTTGAGCGTGTACGTGTCATTGTATCATGCATACTTGCGGGCATGCGTGTCTCTCACTGGATACGTGCCTGCCCCTAGTCACAGCCCAACGCCCATTGTAATGGATGCTGCTCATCACCCGAGTGAAGTTGTCCCCCCCCCCTCTCAGTCAGCTCTACTTCCAGCAACCTTTCGATCACGACTCTGGGTGTGTTGTTCTAGGGCATGCACGTCTGTACACGCGGATTCCTTCCCCTTCACTGTCCACTCACCCTTTGCACGCTGAGCGAGCTTGTATTTTTCTTTCTCCTTTCAGTCACCACACCACCCACACCTGCCACCTCGCTCCTGCAAAGAGTCTCACACATCGGGTATCTGCACGCACACGTACTGAGAAAGCCACACTGCCGTCGTCGAACCTCCCTTTCAACACACCACTGCAACCAAGGCGAAAGCGCCTCGCGCTCTGCCTATCCTGCTCTTTCGCCCCTCTCGGGCGTCCAAGGTCACGCCTCCACCACTTCCGTGACCATGTCAGCTCTGTGAGAGCGGTGCTCCTGCCTTGACAAGCCGAGTCTCAGCGTTGCAGCCAGAGGTAGCATGTAGGGAGGAGGCAACTACCGCGCCCTGTATAGCCCCTTCCTTCTCCCTAGGCACCGGTCTGCGTCACGATGCCTAGACATGCCCCTCTCCACTTGCCTGTCCCAGACTTTCATGTATCTCTCCTAGAGAGGCGCTGTAGGAGTCTATCATGTGCTGCATCAGCATGGACTTCATGAGGAACAGCTCGTGCATGATAGGATGGCCACGTGGTACGTCCACCAGGCGGTTAGTCATGCCTTCCCACGGCGACGTAAGTAGCAGCACCCGACCAGGGTGGTGAAGCTCGTGAGAGAGATCCCGCGCTTCGTGCCTCCGGTCCTCGCTATTTGAAGGTAAGCTCTTGAGACCTGATGCAAACTGAGCGCTACCGTCCACCGATGCGCACCCTCTCATCACAACCTCCGAAGCTGAGGTTTGCCCAGTGTCCTGTATGGCAACATCCGCTGTCGTTGGCATGGCGTTGTCGTATACGCACGGAAGCTTCACTTCCGCCGTGGTGGCCTTCGTAGACACTGTGGGCATGTCTACCATCTCCGTCTCTGTATGTGTGCCCGCGCTCATACCACATGTCGCTGTGTCCCGCTCATGGAACTCTCGAAGTAACTGATGCCGAGCATCTGTGGTAGCAGGGGCCGCAGCCGATGACACCTCCGCAGAGGTGGCAATCTGAGATCCGACCACTTGCCGCAGAAGCCGATCAATGGTGTTCACCTGCAGCCGCGGCACGCAGTCGAAGCCGTTCACAACACTCCATACCGGGAAGCGCACAGCCGCTGAAGCACTCTGCTGCGGTGCCTCCCGGCAACTGTAGCCACCGTCGGTCCGTGCGCAGCTCACCTGATCAAAACACGAAGCCGCCGGAAGGGACAGGGTCGGCATCGGCGCGAACACGATCACGTGCATGCGCTTGAGCACAGCCGGCGGTAGCACCGAGTCGTGCTGCAAACGAGTGGCGAAGAGCACAGCCACACCGCCGCCGAGGGAGTGGCCTGTAATGAGAATCGAATAGGACGGGTGCTCCGCCGCAAGCTGCTCCAGCCTGTCGAGAAGGCCATCTGGTGTGTCCAGCGGATGCAGTGCATAGGGCTCCAGCGCAATCCTCGCGGACGCCTTTGTCGCTTCAGGGGCGCTGATGTCATCTTTTGTACTGTCGGTGGCGCTGAACGATGTCTGCTCCTCCACATTCGAAGTCCTCTTAGCTGGGGACGACGGAGCCGCTGTTGCACGCCTACTGACGGGAAGTGCTGCGTCCTCCGCGGTGGTCGGCGTCGCGGCCGTGACCACGTCAACCGCCGTCGAAGCTGCGGCTTCTTTTTGTTGTTGCCCCACTCTCTCCCCATACCGCGAAGCGCGCCGATCAAAAATCGTATTCACCACCTCGGCTGCGCCTTGATGAGCGTAACCACCGCAGAATGGCTGGCTGACAGCCGCGAGGTCCGTCATGATGTCGAACGTGTTCAGCGTTCCGCGGAAGGAGACGACAATGCGGCCGGCGGCGTCGTCCACGAGAAGGGCGTAGCTCGGCTCCGTAGCCTGTGAGGCCCAGCGCGACAGCCGCAGAGCACTGGGTGGCAGCTCCAGCAAGCTCGTCACCGCCGCGTCATTCACCTGCTTTGATACTTCGGCGCCGCTGCGGTTAATCGTAAAGAGCAGTGCGGTGGAGAGCGTGGAGGAGAGGGACCCGCGCCGGTATACCTCGCCATAGGCTGCCGTGGCGTACCGCATCGCCTGCCAGAGCAGCAACTGCACCGGGTAATGAGCGACAGGCCACGTTGATGGTGAGACGCCGTCATCATTGTCATCGGATGTCACTCGCTGTTCCATCATCGGTGTCCACGCCCCCTTCCGGAAAAGGGGGGACAAGAAGCCCTTGCTGCTGGCATCCCTCACACCCTTCTTGATAGTTTCGAGGGCGGACTTGTCCACGCGCAGCGGCCGAAGAGCTGCAAAGGCGGGTGCGGAGCCTGTGGCAGCGTTGGCATCTGTCTGCGCTTGCGAGTGCAGTCGCACATCGTCCCAGCTAATGCTGCGGAGGAGCGCCGTGTCGTCGAGAGATGCCACACAAGCTGCATATAGCGCCTGATGCGCGTTGCCAAGATCCTGCATCATCGAGTATCGTTTAAGGAATGTAAGCGGCGTCAGCGTCGGATAGCGCGCAGCCACCGTGTCGAGTAGGGCGCACACGCCTTTCAGCACAGCCTTCGTGTTGGCGTCGCGGAGGTTGTCGGCGCCGTTGTCCAGCTCAAGGTAACTCTCCAGCATTGCCTTGACGCAATACAAGGAAAAGGGTCCATTCGCCATCAGGGATGGTATGCTGCCCGTTTCCTCCGCCTCCGACGTCGGGAGAGCGGAGGTGAAAGGGGAAGATAGGGCCGATGCGGGCAAGAAAAACGGCGTCTGACGCGCCGCCGGAGCAAGTACCTCGCACTCGTGCGCCAGCCGCATCTTAGCGAGACAGGGAGTGTGCAAGGCCAGGCCGCATATATCGCATCGGTAGCCCTCCGTGCCGAATCCAAGAAACGGTTGAGACGGAGCTGCATCAATGGCAGTTACAGTCGGCGAGGGTGTCGAGGAGGAAGAAGAGGTCGCCGTACCAGATAACGCAGAGAGCTCAGCCTCCGATGGCGCTGTGGGTGATGCAAGAAATGGTAACAGAGCGCAGAGCGGCGGCGAGCTAGTGCCCGACTGCGGCGTCGTCAACGTCGTCCGCGGCGGCTGTGGTTTCGGCCACATCTTCGCTTTCAGCATTGTTACCTTGCACACGTCACACAGTGCAGGGAGAAAAAATTGTCTTAACCGCAGCTGATGGACATGCGTCGTCGACTCCGTCGCCGCCGTTGCCTTGTTCTCCGGTACAGCGTTTGTGCGGTCAGCTCCCTCCGCCCCACCCTCCAGCCCACCGCTCTGTACCTGCGTAGGTGAATCCATCATGACCTCTGCACCAGTGCATGCGCTCGGCAGGGCCGAATGCGACAGGAAGGCATTGCAGCAAGTTTTGTCAGAAGCAGAATCAGGCAGCGGAGTAGCCTGAGCGAGTGGTGGTGTACAAGGACGGTTGGCCGACTCTACCATCGGCCTACCGTAGCTATCGTGCAGTGCTGCTTCACAGGTGGGCAGGGAAGTATTTGTTAAGTTGGATGGCCGTGTTGCCGCTCGCTGTAGCTGGCCTTCCCTGAACAGACGTAGGAGCGCCTCTTTCTTCTCCGTAAGATACTGCAGGAAGTCTGAAGACGGCACCGCATTGGCCGATGCAGACGGCAGAGTGCCGCTACAATCAGTGTTCGCAGGCGTTGTCATCACGGAGCTCGCCGTCGCACCATCCTCCAAAGAAGTTGATCCGAGCGCGCGCATCTCTGGTCACCGATCAAGGACGGCACGCGTACACTGTTGTCGGCACAGTTCAGAAGGTGAACGGGAAGAGGAATAGAAGAAGAAAAGGCCCCAGAGGAACTCCTCTGTCCGTGTCATGCCTTCCACCCCCCCCCTCGCTGGCAGGACCGGTCCGTCCCCCTCAACCCCACCCCCCACCCCGCAACACGTTGCTCAACCCGTCGCCTGGCGCCGACAGCAGCAGGCACGCATGTGATGAGGGGGGCAACGAAAAGAAAAATGTCGCGCGTGGCCGTCAAGAAGAGTGAGTGTAGGTACGCCTATGCAGAGGCAGGGGTAAGTGTGGGCCTCTCGATCGCGTGTGTGTCTCAGAAGGGGGGGCTTCCATAGAATGGACACCCCAGCACCTGTCTCTCCGAGGCTAGGCAGCAGAAGGGCAAGCGCGAAACTCGTGCGAGCGAGAGACGAGTGCAACGAAAAAAAAAAAAAAAGACAAGCAACAAGGGCAAAGGTATGAAAAGGCAAGGCGTACAGCTGACAAGTAACTCTCTCAGCCACAGTGCGCGCCAGCCAGTAGAGACGCCTGGCAGTTGATCGAAGGGCCCCTGGTCAACAAGATGAGGCGCAAGAATGAGGTGTGACACAGTAGTGAGCAGGTGAGCGCGAATGAAGAAGGGAAGAGAAGAATGCGCCCCCAACGGCAAAGAAAGCAGAAGTCCCAACGCTAGTAGTCGTAGTAGTAGTCGTAGTAGTAGCAGTATGTCACAGGCCAGTAGCTGGAGTACATAAGAAATCATCAACAGAGGAAGAGACCAGTGATGGCGCACTCCTCTCCAGTACACAGGAAAGTAAACCCTTTAATGTCTTTGTGTGGGTGTGCTCGAGTGGAAGGATTCAGAAAAGACGGCGCAGGAGAAAGGGAAGCAGATTGCAGCAGAGCGGTGGCTCACCAGATGCGCATACGTTCGTGTCATCGGTAGGTGATCTACAAGGCTCCCTTTCTGCGTGACGGTACGCACGTACAAGGCAGCTCCACTCGTGGAGTCCACAGATTCACGAATGCCTCAAAGAATTCGATTTTGCCTGTCCTTTTCTCTTCCGTGTCCGCGCAGCCATTCGCCGCCATGGAGCACGAGCAGGGCCCCTATCCCACTCTCACCCTCAGCCCGGCCACAGGCCTCGCACCGCGTCGCTCGCGGCAGCGGCGCCGGCACGCAGGCGCCTGGCAGCAATGCGCCGCATCGGCCGTCGGGTCGCGGCATCCGCCTCAGCGTCGGCGCACCACCACCAGCCCCGCAGGCCGCTCCAGCAGCACGCCGCCCGGGGCCCGACTGCAGGCATGGGGAGCGATGCGTTGCGCAGGCCTCCTCTGTGGGGTAGGCACCTGGCCCTGTCCACCACCAGAAGCCGTTCGGCATCGGCGGGGATAAGGAGGTGGGGGGCGGCCTGGCCGTCGCCACAGAGCGGGGGGAAGGGGGCTACGGGACCGTGAGATGCCACGCACAGCTGTGTGTGTCCTCGTCGCCAGCAGGGGAGAGGGGACCAAGAAGACAACAGAGACACAGGGAGATGAGGAAATATCGGGAGACCGAAAGAAGAGGAGGGCAGAGGCGACGTACTGCTCATCGCGGTGGTCGCCGTACGCAGCGTCTGTGCGTGTGTGCGTGTGTGCGTGTGACCTCAATGGTTACATTAGCGCAACAAAGAAAGGACGTAAACAGTACAAAGGAAGCGCCGGAGAAGGGGGGGGGGGCGGGCTGTCATGAAGGCTGGTGTGGGCGTGTTTATGTGTCCAGGGCGGGGAGAGCAAGAGAAAAAAAAAAGTGATGGATGAGCAAGAAGGAAAACAAATGTTCACGAAAAAGGGAAGAAAGTGGCAAGACAAAGAATGAGGGGGGAAGGGGGTTCAGGCGGCGGGGGAAGAACCCCAACAAGGAGAGGAACGAGCACACATACACACACACACACAACAGCGAGGGGACTGCATCATGGGACCGTGACGACAAAAAAAGAAAAACGAGCGCGGTCAAGTAGACTGTATAGCCTCACCACTACGCCCAGTGAGTCTCTTCCTCGTACTCCTGTGTCCCCATCAACACGATCATCACTGCTCTCAAGATGAGTCAGCGAAATCTAGGTGGGCGGTACTAATAACAGAACTCCACCGCCCCCCTCTAGCGCATCCCTGCTGAGCTAGAGCCAACGGAACAGGGGGTAAGTGAGTTGTGCTAACTGCAGACGAGTCCGTACTAACTCAGCAACTGAAGAGAAGACAAGATGCGGTTGTCGCCAGCGCACGCGTGAGACCTTCCAGTGGCACGGCTCCATGCCCTCTTCATCATTGGGGGAGTGGGAAGGAGGAGCTGGTCGTCACGTGTGCATTCTCATCGCACAGTGCGTACCACCCGCGGAAAGACTGAGTGAAGCGTACCTGCCGCTGTACACCGATACCCGTGGAAACACAAAGCCCTAACCCAAAGGAGGTGCCGAAGCAAACCAACAAAAACGAGAGAAAGTATCCTACACGATCTTGGTATCCCTTTGTCGCCCTGGCAGAATCACGTGCTCCCCCCCCCTCGCCCCGACCCACCCCGCACCCATACGCATACCTACATTTTTTCACAACCTAGCAGCACGGATGGATGTTTCTTCTCTACTCAACAGGCCCTCCCTACTGTCTTTCCCACACCCTCTTCCGGTCTGGACTCTTTACTTACGCGGTAGTCTCCCCTCTGCAAGCGCAACGTCATGCACCAATACAGACGCAGCAGCAGCAGGAAGCGGTGACAACACCAATGCGCACAACGTTTGTGCGGGGCACAATGGGAAGGGGTAAAGAGAGGGGTTGGCAGAGCAAGACAGGGTTACACGTCGGGAAAATAACAACAGCAAGTCGGAGGAAGGCGTCGAGGTGCAATAAAAACCATGTAAAAGACAGAACTCAGGCATTCGGCAAGGGCACAACGCCAGATAGCATCAAGGATGGGGAAGCACTGGCCGTGTAAGAGGAAGGCGAGAGAAGGAACATGTGCGCGCGAAGGCCGCACGCAGACACAAATCGCTTCCGTGCCCACACATGGGCAGTACAGCTAACAGCCACGAAGCGCTTGTGCACTCCCCTGTGAACGTGGGTGTGACGCTAGTGATTTGCAATCATCCATGTCAGGATGTTAGACTGATCCAACAGGCCGCACAGCAGCGTTAAAAACAGCAGCACGCATGCCGTCCTGTAGGAGAGCTTGTAGTTCATCACTTGCCCTGCAATGCTCTTCAGTGTGATGTCACCACAAGTAAGCCCCGCAGATGTACTCGGCTTCCATGTTGGTGCCAAAGACGCTGGAGGGCCGGATGACGCTGACGCGGCCGCGGCCGCACCCGGCCTCGTCGTAGAGATGCTCTGGCCACCTGATGCAGATCCAGTGTGACAGACATCGTTGGATGGAGACCGCATAGTCGGCGTGGTCAGTCGACTTTCGGAGTAGCGGTGCGGCGGCGTCTCCGGAGGTGCGGTGCTATGTGGCTGTGTCGATGGTGTCACAGGAGGACGAGTCCTCGGCAGCGGCGCGGCGCCGTCCGCAATCGGCTTGCATTTGCCGCCTTCCTCCTTCATGCACATCACCAAGCTGTCTGGCACGTTGTTGCGCGTGGCAAAGATGCATCTGAGCTTGTGGCGCATGGAAGTCGGCGAATTTTTTGTTACCTGCCCGCGTTGCTTCCAAAACTGTGAAGCGTCGGCTATGACCTCACGCGGCGCCTTTGTCTCCTTTCTTCCGGGAACCCAATGCGCCAGCGCCGTCTGCACCGACTGAGCGTCAACGACCGCGAAGTCGACGTGAATAGCATCCTTCGTCGCCTCCGTCGGCAGTTCGCGCTCCTGTGGATTCTTGGCCATCTTCACATGCTCGGGGTTGAAGGAGAAGACGATCGTGGCATGCTCACCAGCGCCAATGAAGCCGACAGGGGGGTGGACCGAGTACCTGTTCTGCACCCGACTCAGGATCTTGAACGAGATGACGTTCGCCTTCGGGTCCCCTTGCACAGCCGGCAGCATGTTCTTCACCTGCACGACATTATCGATCGTGGCGTTGGTGAAGGGCAGAGGAAAGAAGAGGCTGTCTTGAGACAGTTTTATCGGAAGGGCGTTCCCGGGCATTGCGGTGTGCCTCTTCCGTCGCACGTGTGAGTAACTCACCACGTGTGAGCGGGTGTGCAAGAAGGAACGAAAAGCCCGTGAGTCGAACGAGCACAGGGGAGAGGCGCACGGAGGAGCAGCAGCAGCCACGCGCACACGCAGAGAACGCCACAGACACGACCGCCTTGGGGCAGTGGATGCTGTGGAGAGAGAAAAAAAAAAAAGAGACGCACTGTGTGCTGAATAAAACAGAGAAAAAAAAGAGGGGAGAGAGAAGGAAAGGGGGGAGGGGGTACGGAAGGGCCAGGGGAGAGGAGCCTCACGGACGCAAAGAGGGGGAGGGGGGCGCAGCCGATGGATGTGGTCTGTGCACACACGGTGGAGAGGGGTGCGTTGAGAGGCTTCCGAAGATCAACATCTCGATAGAAGCAGCACCGTGTGACACCAATCTGCGCTTCCTCACAGCGCCTCTGCTGCAGCGCGGCGCTGTACGAGCAGACGACGCTCTCTCTTCGCTTCGGGTTTCTGTGTCGAGAGCAGCAGGCACAGACCTGCAAAGGTGCAACGTGCAACGAGAGCAAGGGCTGGAGCTGCATTGTTTTTTTTTTTTTTTTTTTTTGCGTGATGAGTGTAACGCAGTGTTTCCTGTGGAAAGCAAGGATGCTCCAAGGAGCGTTGGGGGGAGTCAGGGGGAGGGAAACAAACAGGTGAAGCGGAGACGGAGAAGGAGCGACCAACAGCTGCGTAGTGAGACGATGATGGATACATGTGGGAGGAGAGGACAGGAGGAGGGGGGTGCAATGAAAGTGGTGAGGGACAAGGTGCGTGGGCGATGAGAGATGAAGAACAGAAGGAGACACCCTTTCGACGATACAAGGAAACAAGTAGAGATAGAGGCTGTATATATATATATATATATACATATATATGTGTGCGCGCGCGTTGCGAGCAGCACCGCTTTCACGAAGCATACACCATTGGAGCTTTTCTTCGTCTGCGCAAGCATGGAAAACGTGTACTGATAAGGTATGGGCATCCCACGCGCACGCCGCCTGAGCATCCACGAGGGAAACGAACACACTTTGATGGCGACATCAGCTAGTGTACATAGTTGCTGTTTCTGCTGCGCCCCCTCCCCCCCCCCAAGGGGGAAGAGGAAGAGCAAGCAGACTAAAGAGGCAAGGCAATGCAAAGCACATTCGTCTCTCGTGTGATCTCCTAGTCTCCCTTTATAGACTAGGAGACCACACGAGAAACGCTGGCAATGTAAGTGTGTGACAAGCTGCTGAGCGCACGCGCATAGGTGCCTGTTGTCACGTGACAACTACAAGCCGAAAAGTAAAACAAAAGAAGCCAGCAGCGCCTACAATGATACATGGGCAGGCAAACGCAGACACGCACAAACACAGAGACAATGTGCGTACAGAGGTATAGTTACATGTCTTTGATTCACAGATGGGCATCTACAAGCACACACGCACAAACCTGGAGACGCGCACTGTCGAGGCGCTCCACAGATTCGCGAAGAGAAACCATTTCACTTGTAGGGGGCAGCACAGCCTACGCGACGAGGGAGACTTCACACTAGCCATGTCACAGCGACTTCGTCGTCAATGTAAAGTGTGGCGCCGCCTGTAAACGTCAGCGGTATCGAGAAGGTCGCCGCGTACACATCAGCGCCGCTATTACCTTCGCCTTCGATCGGTTGCAATGGCAACAAAGATGATGTTGCATCGTGAGCAAATGACGGCTGCGGAGTCAGTATTACCTCACCTGTCTCCCTCGCCGAGAGCGGAGCGGCTCCCTCGCACGCCGTGCATTCCAGCGCGCCAGCCCGGTGTGAAGATAGGTGCTCTGAAGGATGAGCAACTGCGTAGGCCGCACTAAGGCCGCTGCCAGCAGCCACCCCCTCCCTCTTAAAGAAGCGGAGCGTCACTTTCGGTGCCGCGTACTGCGGTGGCCTTGACGGCAGCTGTGAAGTTACAACCTTGTCACTCGCAACCTTCATATCAAACGCCGGCAACGAAGATTCAATGGCGGCCAACTCTTCAGCGATGCGAGCGAGGCGAGCGCGACGTAGCATCTGGGTGCGCTCGCGTGCGCGCAGCGCGTCGGTGGCCGACGCGGCTGCCTGCGCTAATGACGCTACGCCTTCTTCAATCGTCTTCAGCTCACCGACCACGTCCTCGTAGTCGTGTTGCAGACGCAGTTGCTCCTTTCCCTTCTTCTTGCTTATCTCTGTAGCTAGGCGGTCGCGCTCGCCACGGAGAATGGGCTGCACACGCTTCAGGTGTGCCCCATAAATCTGCAGGTCGGCGTGCAGCTGGTTGCAGAGCTCTCGAAGACGAATTATGGAGATAACCGACGGCTGCAGGCACGCTTGCACGCTGCCGTTGCGGGACGCCACAAGCGTTAAACCTGCCGCACGCTGGACCATGGCCTCGTACTCGCGCAGCGCATCGCTCCTGGAAAGCTTGGGCATCATGTGAACGCTCAGCGAGCGACGGCGCACCTGCGCCGGTGTCGAGAAGGATCCCGTGGAAGCCGCCGCTGCAGTAGCAGCCGAAGACGCCACAGCACTGTCACCGTCCTTCTGCAGCACCTGCGCCTTCTTCTTTGACGTGCCGGCAGAAGCATCGTTAGAAGGGGAGTGTCTACCTTGCGCTTTCGCTCCACTACCTCCTGCTGTGGCTGATGTTGTGGACCTCTTAGCCTCGCGCTTGCCATCGCTGCTCACCTTCTTCTCTGAGCCCTTCCCTTTGGGCGGCCCTGGTGCGACTTCAATAGCGGAGGAGGAACCATCTACGGCCGCAGGAGCCTCCGGATTCATGCGTAAGTTCAGCCTTGACGAATGCTTAGACAGAAGAATCGACGTCACAGGAGCCGCTGATGTAGCTGTTGCCCCCGACTCGTTGCTGGCACCGAGAAACGTAGCCTTTGTGTTTGCCTGCTCATCACCGGACGGTGGAGTCAGTTCGGTTGCCGGCAGATTGCACTCCCCGGTCGGCGACTCTGGTGACTGGTCCTGAGATGTACAGACAGCGCTCGATGGCCGCGCCGTCGAGGAGGCAGTGTGCTCATCACCCTCTGCCACCAACTCATCCGTTAGCTTTCTTTGTAGACTGCACAGCGTTGTCCAGTGCCGACGCCACCATCGTACATTGCAGTTAGCAGGAAGCTGCACTGCCACACGAATTACACGCCCAGCAGCTGCAGCCGCCTCGCCGTCTCTGCCACTACTCATCACTTCGTGACGAATTTGCAGCGCCTCTGCCACTTCACTGCACCGCTCCGACTGCCGGAGATCCGCAGAGAGTGGGCAGAGCAACACGCCATCTCTGCCAAGTAGCGGCTCATGCAGAGTGGCCCATCCCACCGACGTCGCAGTCGGTGTGGCACTGGGCGCCTTTGTAGGCCGTAATGCCGGCGCCGCCGTGTGTGAAGTGGGAGTGAGCCTCGACGCCCTCTGTGACGAGACAGGCGAGGCGGCAACACAGGCGAGACCATTCAGGAGATAACGCCACTCCGGCTCCATCAGCACATAGGGAACCAGCGGAGCAGGCTCAGTAGAGGCGGCGATGGTAACAGCGCCGGCGTTCACCTTGTGCGGTTGTGGGTACTGCTGCATGCGGATAAAGGCGACGTGCTCGAACTCACCCATCTCGTCGTTCATGTCCTTTGCGTAGATGTGCAGGGCGAGTGGCACGGCAGCGCCCGCAGCAGACATCGTAGTCGCGCCCGTCCCAGGCGACACATCTGCTTTCAAAACGGCAACGCTGCCCTCTGTGGATGCAGCCCCGTGGCGATGAAACGTAGCAGCCGTGTCAACCAACACAAGCCAAACAGATGGGTCCACAGGACTACGCTGGGTCAACACCTCGGTCGCACACGTGGTCGGGTATGGAGGCCTCAGCTCGCACTGGCGGGTCACCTGAGCCACAACACGGATTGAGGGTTCGCGGCAACAGCCGCTGCACACTTGTCCATCCGCACCAGCGCACATGGAGCTGTGCGTGACGGATGAGCCTGGTGCCACATAAGGCGCACGCACAGCCACGCAGACAGTGCGGCACGACGGGTCGCTGGCGTGTATATGCATTGGATGCATGGTGGGCGTCAGCAGCGTCACACCAAGCGTTGAGTGCACATCCACCGCGGCGCGGCGCGCCTCGACTGAGTCCGCTATATTGGCGCCGTGGCTGGCGCTCTGAAGGGCGTTATCGCACACCGTCACTGGCGTGCTCTGCACAACGCGCCGCGTCGCTGCTGGACTCATATGGTGGCACCCACGAACCACTTCGTACTCCTCAAATCCAGATGCGAACAAAAGCGTTGTGCAGATAACAGTGTGGGCCTCCTCCGTGAGGGGAGGCTGTGCCCCCCCGCTGCTCGGGGTGCCAAAGGAGGCACGCTGCATCATCTCTCGCTCAGCGCACGCCTCCGCGAAGGTAGGTACCTCACGCCAGCCACGCACCTGTTGCCAGGCGCACCCAATCGTGTAGGCGCCAGTCCAAAGGAGAGGCCACAGTCGCTGCGCCGCCGCCGCAGCAGCTCGTTGGGCGTGTGAGGTATCCATAATGGCGCCAGTGCCGTTGTTTCCACTTTTATGCGCAGGAGCTGCCAGCCGACCTTCTCTGCTTAGCCGCTCTGCCGGCACCGAATCGGCGCTGTCCTGCTCGACCGTCCCCTGCTGCGATGACGCCACCTGCAACTGCGGCATGTCGGTGCGCGCCGCTGTCTCTCTGGTGTCGGTGGGTGCAGCGGTTGCCGCATACACACGACCTTCGATGCGCACTCCTGCATAACACTGTGTTGCGTTAGTACTACTTGTTATCGTCGTTGTCGATACCCTCCGTGTTGCTTGGCCGCTGTTCTTCGATAGGCTTTCATTCGAGAGGTCCAGAACAGGGCTCAGCAAGCCAAGAATCATCTGCAGCAGCAGGGAACGTGGGCTTCCAGTTATCACCTGCAGGTGGAGCCCGTGCACCTCGCCCGAGATGTAGCCGTACGTCGAGCACGCATTCTTCGCAACGTTAGCGAGAAGCAAGGCCTCCTCCGACAGCAACGGCAATACCCACGACGGCACCGCCTCCGTCCCGCTCCGCTCGCGCACGTCACCCTCGTCGTCGTCCCTAAATCGACTGCGCCGGCCCTGCAAACCACCAACGCTCGTGATGTTAGTCTTCACATCTTCTACATGGCGCTGCTCCAGCTGGCGTGACAGTTGCTCTAATGTTGGCAGTGGTTCCGTAGGTGCACCAGGGTACTCGGCCAACCCCACCAGCGTGTCACGCGATACCGCGTAGAGGTCCTGCAGCGCCGACACCCGCTCCTCGTCACCGTAGTACATGACAGCTGTGTCGTGAGCGGCCAACGAAAGGCCACGATGCCGTTGCACAGGTGGCGCCGGTTGTGCCTCTCGCAGAGCACGCACCGCGTCGAGCACAACGTTGGCGCCAGCAAGACTGCGCTTACAAGCGTTGTGAATGTCGCGAAGCTCCTGCTCCATGTGCTGAATGCGCGCCTCGTGCATGCTGCGCAACTGCGCCATGTCCTCGCTGCGCCGCAGCAAAACAGGATCCTCCGAGGAGCCACTTGTGCGCATCGCTAAGTTGGCGTTGCTGGAATGGTTCAGTTTCTTGTTGTTGTGTAGCCCCGCTATCGGCGCGCGCATCTCTCCTGTGCCGTTGTTTTTCAGGGGCGTCGAGGAGGATCCCGCGTTCACACTCAAGGCATTCGTCATTAAACGGCGATTCTTCTTCAGCGCCTTCTCGTCCTCGGAGGCCCACGCTGCCTGCTGTGCCGCTTCGGCCTGCCTCTGAGAGGCTCGCATGTCTCGCAGCGCCACTTCCAGCGCGGCGCGGTAGCGCTGCTGACAGCGAAACTGGTGACGCAGCTGAGAGAGTGTCAATTCGCAGAGTCCTTTATGGCGCAGAGTGCTCGGGGCCGCGCTCACGGCCGAGACACCCGCCACCGTTACCCCACCGCCGGGGAGCTCGGGAGAGAGAGTGCCCTGACGCAACGGCGGCCCATCACCGCCGTGGGGAGCCCCTAAGCCTGTGGCGTGCCGCTGGGATGCTGGCAATGGACGACCGCTACGCCGTCGTCCGCTGTTGCTCGCGCCAGCTCCCGTGAGCAGTGCTGGAGACGAAGGAAAGCCATCGACAGCTTTCTTGCTCCTGCGCTTCTCGTGACTGGCTTGCATGCCCGTCCTCGGTGGCGCAGCGTGCATCACAGCACGAGACACGCCGGCACTGGCCGCGGATGCCACGTCGCATTGCACAGGGCAATATTGCTCCTCCACGTGGCGGCGCAACTCGACGGCCGCGCTCTCGGCCGCGTTCTCATCGCTGAAGTAAAGATCGTTCTCCTGGACGTAGGGAGCACCGACTGTGGCCTCTCGCTCAACAATCACCGCGTATGCCGCCGGCGCACACCGTAATTCGTTCAACTCCCGCACGAGTTCTTCCTCGAAAGCGGTGTAGGCCCCGTTGCTCGTGCTCACCGTCTCGCGCAGAGTCTCAGTGTTGTTGAAGTTCGCCGCCCATGTTTTGCACAGCGAGGCCTCCTCCACCAGGTGCGTCGGCTCTACCGTTGTACCCGCTGGAGAGTCCGAAGCAACAGGCACTGCCGTTGTGGTTGAGGTTACCATACCTACTCGCGAGGGGGGCAAGCATCCGCCGTAGCGCGGCAGCAGCGTCCGAGCTGTGTCGTTGTGTCCTTCTGCGCTCAGTCGCGCCGCTGGAGAGGGGTACGGCATGCGGTGAATAGTGCCTTCGCTCAGCCGCCCTCGCAGCCCACGAATGGCCATGGTGGAGACAGTGGCAGCAGCCGGCGATCTGTTGCTCGCAACACGCACGCTCACGTCGGCAATGGGATCGTAGGCGGGCTGCGGGCTCGGTGGCTTAGAGACAAACTTGTACTGCATGCGAGAAGTGTTGTGACCGCGCAGTGACATGCCGCCGTTGTCAGTAGGCAGCACGGCTTGAGCGACGGCCTCTGAGGGGAGTGGTTCGATGGATACTTCTGCACTGGCAGCATCAGCAGGTGTCATAGTAGACGGCACCCCGTAGATTTGAATAGACCGTCGCCCTGGCGGGCGCGCAGACTTCGTGGCGGACATCACGGGAGCGAGAAACTGTGAGCGTAATGTGCACAGCCGGGGAAGCGGAGACAGGGTGAGCCACACACGAGCACACACGCACAACACACTTCAGAGCGGGGAGGCAGGGAGCTGCGAGTGATTTCAACCAACAGCAACCAGTCAAAAAAATAATGTAGAAGGATGGGAGGAGACGCGCAGCGAAGCGTACATACATGTGCAGCGAGTAGCACTTCCTTTCCTTCACCAGCGTGGGAGAGAAAAGGGAGCAGGTAGGAAGTAGGAAGTAGGAAGTAGGAAGTAGGAGGGGGCGACAGGGTGGAGAGGAAAGAGAGTCGGCCGTAGCAGCGGCTGTGGCACACACGCAGAGTCGCGTCATCGCCTACGGAGGGCGTGTGTGCGATCGCGCCCGCTCGCACCGCGCCTCACAACCCCTCAACACGCAAGATGCTATTCACGTATGGTGTGCGCACGTTGTTCGTATTTGTTCCCCTCCTCACGAGAGCACTACGCCGTCCATTCTCAGGGTTTTCCTATACGGCCTGGTGGAGATGTGGACAAAGAGTCAGTGGGCCGGCCTCCAATGCCCCTTTGCAAGAGTCGACGGAGGACCCCGAGAGGGACTGTGAGGCGCGGCACGAAGAACGCGTACTTACAAGCATTCCGTGAACAACGAGCATGGCCAGGAGTGTCAAACACACGAAGGTTGTGAGATGGGTGTCTGTACGGGAGCAAGATGTCGCGTCTTCAAGAGTTGGGGAGCACATACGCGTTCGCCTTCGGCTGCTGACCTCTTCGTGGGGCCACCAGGAACTGCGCCAGCATCTTCACTCCACCTCCACGTATCTTGCACAGAACAGGTCAGAGTGGGTGTGTGGGTAGGTTCTGGTGGCTTTGGTCTCGAAAGCACGGTGCAGGGTGATCTCATCGCTAGCCCAGTGGTCAATGCTCTGTGGTGCGAGATGATTAGCCATGTGCCACCGCCTCCATCTTGTCCAGACGAGCAGCAGCAGGCAGTGCACGAGGGTGTTCGGTGCTGTGGCATATCCGGCACACGTCGGTCTTCGCTTCATCAACTTGCTTGTGTGAGGGCAGCTGGTGTGCCATTCGCTCTGAGCTCTGTGTCATAGCGTGAGACCGTGCCGGTGTTAGCCAACCTTCATGAAGATACTCATGATGTAGCCAGCGCGCGTGTGTGTTGTCTGCACCGACACTTTCATCGCATCAACGAAGAACAGTGTTGTATGCCTCCTTTCGCGGAGGATTGCCGACGCTCGCATGGCTATGGCGAACCAAAGGCTTCGGCATGCGCCACCACGTGGTGGTGCCCTAGATCCCCTGCCTGAGCTTCTCCACACACACACACACACACACACACACACCGACGTCCGTCAGCACCACCTTGTGCGGTATTGTACGTCTAGCCATAGCAGCACACGCCCGTTTTAGACGGCAGCAGAGGTTCTGTGGTGTTCGTAAACTCAGTGTCACGTTGGGAGATATCAGCTCTCTTCCCTCCCAAGACAAAGCAGCATTCCTCAGCAGACACGGCCCTCGCTGGCGAGCTTCGTGTACGCCAATGAGAAGACGCTGAAGAAATTCCTCCCGCTGTCTTCAGTGTACTGTAGCTCGAGCCTGGGGCTCGTGAAAGGTATTGTGAGGCAGGGATTCCCTAAGCATCGCCAACGCGTTCCAAGGGAAGAGGAATGACTGCTGTCGCTTGTCTTGCGGCCGCCAGATGGAGAAGCTTGTTTGAGGCGCCACACTTGCTGATGCCGCGACTGCTCGCCCTGCTCGCGCTACGCCATGCACGCTGTGAGTGCATTGCCGTGCTCTCGCAAGAGATGTACAATCGTCGCGTTGGGGTGTAGCAACGCTACCAATCAGAGCTTTCCAATGCGGTGCCCCCCCCCCACACACACACACAGAGACTTCTGTGCTGCCGTCCTGATTCAAGGGCACATAGTCCTCATCAATCTCGGCGAGCGACGGGGTGAATGCGACCTCCTCCGGGCTGAAGAATCCATGCGCAAGCGAGGGCTTCGTGTATGTTCATGTTACATCTCCACCGAGACTTGTCCAGCTTGTGTGATGAGTGGCGTCGACGTGGCGCACACAATGTGCGGCATCCGCTGGCCATTGTAGCCGATATTGTCCAATGATGAGCTTTCTCTTTTAGGGGAGGGCAGAACCCTTCTCCCCTGATGCCTGCGGGAAAGAAGATGAGGAGGAAAGAGTACCGAAGTGGAATTTGTAGCCACGCACCGCCCACCCACCCCCATCGCAAACTCGTGTCAAAAGGTTTCCAGGTGAGGGGGGCAGAGACATTCAGAAGGAAGATGCGCCTTCACTCCTCATCTCTCCCCTACATTACGTTGCCCTCGCCATGTCCCCTGCACGCTAGTGTGTGCGCGGCGCATGGAGCGCTGCAGGAGGGGAGGGCGGTGCAACGCCATGTGCAGGAGTAGCGCAGGGTGTGCACACGGCCCACGCAATATCCATGGCGTAACAGCCCATGCGCGGATGCTTGCCTGCGCTCACCATACTCTTGTTGCCCATGCTGATATCGACGTTTTCCTTTTATTATTGTTGCGCTCAAACCTGAGAAAATCAAACGTGATCGTGGACCTGTGCGGGCGGACGAGGTGGTAATGAAGAGGTCATGTATGGCCTTCGTCTCAGCATGATTCTCGCGGTCCGCTCCCCACCTCTCCCTGATACACAAGCACGCTCAGCATCGTTGAGAGTCACAATGCCTTCGAATTTCACTCGCGCGTGCATGCGCACCATCCCACCCACCCATCCACCCCCACATACACACATTCACCCCTTTCTCTCCTTCGATGAGCCGTCATCTCACTGACTCTATGTACACACGGACATACGAAATCGTGTTACTAGCTGGCATGGTAGGCTTCGCTTTCTCCCTCCTGCTCCCTCTGCCTTGCCCTCTTCCAGTAGCCTGGCCACATGGTCGCCTGTAGTTATGTCAATGGGTCATAGAAGAAGGGAGGGGGCGTAGTTGAGACGCAATACGCAGATGCCCAACGCCCGCACAAATACTGAAGGCCGCAACGGGGAAGAAGCAGACCCTTGCAGCAGAGAGCTGTCAGCCACCCACGCAGAAGCAACGATGGCCGCACACAAAGATTTTCTCATCACCGCGACCATTCGCCGCCATGAAGCACGAGCAAAGGCTCCCCATACCACTCTCACCCTCAGCCCGGCCACAGGCCTCCCACCGCGTCGCTCGCGGCAGCGGCGACGGCACGCAGGCACCTGGCAGCAATGCGCCGCATCGGCCGTCAGGCCGCGGCATCCGCCTCAGCGTCGGCACACCACCACCAGCCACGCAGGCCGCTCCAGCAGCACGCCGCCCGGGGCCCGACTGCAGGCATGGGGAGCGATGCGTCGCGCAGGTCTCCCCTCTGGGGTAGGCACCTGGCCCTGTCCACCACCAGAAGCGGTTCGGCATCGGCGCGGATAAGGGGGTGGGGGGCGGCCTGGCCGTCGCCACAGAGCGGGGGGAAGGGGGCTACGGGACCGTGAGATGCCACGCACAGCTGTGTGTGTCCTCGTCGCCAGCAGGGGAGAGGGGACCAAGAAGAAACAGTAGTAGTTGCATCATATCTGGCGAGCACGCCTCCCCGCCCCCCCCCAACACACACCCGGAAGATAGGCAGAGAGAGGGGGGCAAGGGTGAGTGAACAAGATGATGATGCACGTTTGCCAGCACACACAAAAACACACCGTAGAGCGTTCCGCCCTCACACGTGTCGAAGATCGTCCACACACACACACACACACACACACAAAAAAAAAAAAAAGAAACGACAAGGAGGGGGGCCATGCCCGGTGTACGCCGCCGCCTCTCGCTCGGCGGGAAGGCAGTGGACGGGGAGGCGCTGAAGGGCACAGTGTAGTCTACCAGCGATGAGAAAACAACAAGAGAAACGTCAGGTGTTGGCAGGGTCTGGGATGGAGAGAGGGACAAAGAAGCGCGCCCAGCCGCTACGAGATGAGCAAAATGATACGCGGCGGTATCGAAGGCTTGCAGTAGAAAGGCGACGGTGGGGCAGGCACCGACACACGCGCAGAGAAGTCGGACGACGATAAGGGCCAGCGAGGAAGGAAGCGTTTGAGGATGCGAAGAGAGAGCGCAAGAGGAAAACCGGCACAGCCGTCGTCGAAAAGAAGGGCACACAGAGGCTGATGAGTGTAAGTGTCATGTGCAAATAATTTTTTTTTCCGGGGGAGGGACACTCGATCCGCCCCGCGCCCTTCCCCTTCTCCTCCCCTTCCCTCTCCTTTCGCGCATGTCTTCCCGCGCACCGAGACAGAAGCATACGCAAGAACCGAAAACACAGCGCAACAGCGTGAGCACACAAGGGAACGAGAGAGACAGAGAGAGAGAGAGACAATATGTGGGAGAGAGTCTTGGTGGAGGCGGTAGCAGGCACAACACGAGCGCTGGCGTGGCAGCTTTTCGTCACACGCACACATGCGTGATTTGAAGGGCTCACAGTTGTTACTAGCCAGACATGTTGCAGCAAGGAAGCCGCTGCCGGATAACATTATCAAGCCTGGACCAGTCCAGCTCCCACGTCTGCTCATCTCTCGCTTGCTCGAGAACCTCCTCTAGCACCGACGCCTGCGTGACGCGTGGGCGCCGGCACAGACTTCCGATCTCGTATGCCGTCATGTGAAATTCAAGGGCTGCGATCTGTAACAGGCGCGTCGAGCATCGTATCAGCTCTGCCGCCGTGTTGGCCGAGGCCCTGTCACACGCAGCAGGGTCAGTTGCATGCTGGTGTGGTCCGGCATGCAACGCTTGAATCAATGAATTAGAGAACGAAGACGCCGGCCACGCGGTCGATATTGCTCGAGCACGGAGCGCCGCAGCGTCTTTGGGCGCCTCCTCAGTGCTCAAGTCCTCACCTCGGTCAAAATCAATCGTCCGCTCTACAGCTGCGGTATCCCAAGTGTTCGCATGCGCAAAGGTGGAAGGGGCCGCAGTGCCCGCATCAATGGTGCCGCTTTTCTTCACGGTTGCAGCCCCAGACACGGAGGGTGGTGCAACTGCGCTGGTTGTTGTTGTTGTCGCCTCTTTCTTTGCCGATACCGTCTGCAGATGCGAAATCCCCGTGAAATCGTCTAAGATCGCGGCGGCAGCCCTACGGCCGAACAAGTGCTGTGGAAGGTGATGCGTCGCCAGCGTCGCACTCCCTGCGCCAGCCCTGGCGGGAGCGAAGGCTGTCGAATAGTCCTGCAGAGCTACTCGTGCATGCTCAGCATCCCCGTGCATTGGCGACGTCTGCGCAGCATCTCGCTGCCTCTCTGCCATCTCAAAGCCATTGCAATCTGCGCATACTCGCAGCATCCGCACATCCTGGGCAGTGACCTCGCTGTATGCGAGGAGCGCTGATCGCACCAGCTCTCCATCAGCCACTGCATCGAGGGCGGCGATATAAGACATATTGCGCGCTGAGAACGGCTTCTTGGACTGGGGCCACGACAGCCACTCGTAGTCCGGGTCGGCGTAGCCTGAAGGACAAATGTAGCTGTGGTCGATCGGGATCAGGTGCGGGGCGTCGTCCTTAGCTGTGGGAGTGGTCGCAGAGTTCTCCGGTGACAATAAGGCCGCTGTCGAAGGCACAGAAGGCGACGACGCAGCCCCGTGGCGTTCGGTGGCGTTAGCTAGACTGGGGCCCCGCGGACGCCGTGCCCTGCCGGCCATGTTTCCGTCGTGGAAGCGGTGATAGTTGGAAACAAGCACGTTGCCACCGTGTCGGTCGCCGTTCACGGTGCGGATGTCGAAGATGGCCAGCGCGTGCACCTCATCAACGTCAAAGTGGCCGGGCAGAACGTCTGCGGCCTCTTTACAGTCAGGCATGAACAGCTGCAGGCTGCCTATCCGGAGGTTTGTAGGTGCTGCCACTTGAACGGAAACGCTGTCGTCATCGCCGGCACTGATACCTCGCCAGTCGGTCTCACCAGTGCACGGACTGCAAAGGCTACCATTCGCAGAGGCATCTTCACCTCCTGTCACCGCGTCCAGCGTGCGTATAGACGATCTTGCGGTCGAAGCACCACCACCGCCAATGTTGTAGGCTGCTGTTGAGCACACCCCAGCCCAGTAGGTGGACGCCACCTCTAGCGTCGGCGGAACCCCGGCGTTGTGTCCGTGATCGAGGAGGTACGCGAGCACCTCACGCCGGCTGCCGCTGCCTGGGGCAAACGTCTCCGTGTGGTCGCTCTCACGATTCGCGTGTGGGTTGCCCTCCTGACCGATTTCCTCGTCACATGGCTTGAACACGGCCACCACAGCGCCACGGCTGTCACTGTCAGTAGTTGCCGAGGTCGTTGTTACCGATGAAGACGGCGACAGTGAAACTCGGGGCGCCGGCCTTGCGAGTCGAACCATGTATGTGCCACCTGCGCTGTTGTTGTACAGCTCCAGGTGCAGTACACTATCCCACAACTGAAAGGCAGCGAGCGCCTGGTCGAACAGCTGAGGGACGTCGGATGCAGGCGCATGCTGCAGCAGGACCTCGTTGACGCCACTAAGTCGGGGCTTCATAATCCAGTATTCGTGCGAGCCGCAGCGGCTGCCGTTGCGGTGTCGACACGGACCGAGACGCAGCAAACCACCCCCGTCCTTGTCGCTGATGGGCGTGGCGTTGTGGTGCTGAAAACATACCGCATAAGAGGGGGAGAGAAGACTGGTAGAAGGCACCGTCGTCGGCGTACTAGTACACGCCACCCGTCCAGTGCAGCGGCTGCAGTCCGCACACGCGGGATTCGCGCCCCGTATGCACTTTTGAGAGCGTTGCGTCCTGTTGTTCCCGCATCTCATCAGAACAGGGAAGGGCCCCCTCACGCTCGGCGCTTCGCATAACGACGTGGACGAGAGAGAGACTGAGAAAGACGGCATCGCTCCCGCTTCGGGAGTCACCGCTGTGTCTGCACCTGGCGAGCTCTTCTCTCGATTTAGTCCCAAATCTCCACGATACCAGTAAGTGCTGCTGCTTGTGTTGCTGCTCCTCAAACGGTCGGAAGTGATGTCAGAGGTCGTGTGACAGCTTGATGCGTGCAACGTCGCCAGTGTGGTGACGTCGAAAACGGGGGTGCGGTCCCACTTGCTACCGCGGTCGTCCTGGTCGTCCTCAGTGCTATCAGCAAATGGCGTCAAGCCCAGCTCGCGGGAGCTGTTGAAGCGTGCAGGACCGCCGTCCTGGCAGTTTCCCGAGGGTCCAGCATGGTCAGTCACGTTGGAGGTCACGGTCGTGCACACGCTGCCTTCGTTAGACCCATCGGCCCCTCTTGATGTGTAGTTGTCCACCGCTAGTACCTCACCGCTCGGCTGGAGCAAAAGTGGCGACGTCAGCGAGGACGTGGACACCGATGTGGATCGCTGTTGCTGCACGCGCGCGTCCTCGACGACACCGACTTGGTGCCACCGCGGCTCCTCTCGCATCTTCTTGATACCTGAGGAAGTGATTGGAAAACAGGATGGTATCGAAGGCGAGACAGCACCGACGATGTCGGCGTTTTCGTGCTTCGAGGCCAACGCCGCCGTAAGTTTGGAGGGTACACGCCCGGCGTCAGCGCAGGGAAGAAGCGCAAGAACGACTGGGGATGAGGTTGTATCACAAATACGGGCGTGACGCTCGCGGCGCGCAGCGAAAGGCGTTAGGTGGGAAGAGACAGGTACACCCTTCCACACACCCACACACACACACACACTGCAGTCACAAGAGAACTGAACAGGGGGTAACACACGTGAATGGTGTGAGCGTGAAGGAAAAGGGAGACACACCGGCCACCAAACAGATGAAGGCAATAGAGAATCACACGGCTGGATTCAAAACAACGGGAAAGCAGGAAAGCAAGAGAGAGAACAACGAGGAGTGCACACGCAGAGCGAGAGAGAGTCAAAAGAAGCGAGGATGAGCTTCACGCGGCACGACAAGCGGACACACGCACACACACACACACACACGCACACACGCACGAGAGAGAGGAGGCACCACCATAACCACAGAGAAGGTTCAGCAAGCGGGGAACGTCAGATGCAGCAATAGTGGTGGTGATAGCGATGGCCACAACAGCGATGGAGAGGAGCTGGGGAGGAGGAGAATGGAGTGAGTGTGCTCTACACACGGTTTGCAGGGCAAGGGAGCGGGGAGCGAGCAAATAATAATAAAAAGAAAACGTAAAACGAAAAGAAAAAAAAAAGAGATGGAAAGGAGAATACGCAGCCCCGCGCCGATTGTGGATGTTCTGTACGTGTAAGAGAGGCTGGCGTGGACGTGTGCGTGTGTTGTTCCACGCACAACCAAATCAGTCAACCAAAGAATGCCGCGCTATACATGAACAAGTAAGCATGCACAGGATAGACACACACACACACGTAGGCACGTACTCGAGAGCTGCTTGAGCAGCCAGGCACACAAACACGATACGAAGAGACGCTGTGACGCACGTTACCCACATGCTAACAGCGTACCGAGATGCACACACACACACAAAAAAAAAAAAGAGAGAAGAGGCAGAAACAAGGTGCTGGCAGTCGAGAGAAAGGGCGCCGTGCAGTAGGTGGGAAAGAGAAAGAAGGCAATGGGGCGTGGGGAGAGAGCGAGACAAGGGCTAGAGCAACGGCGATGCAGTCCCAAAGAAACTGTAAGATGCCTATAACAGCCACGGCCACCTGCGTGCGCGGGTGTGTGTGCGTTGGTGAGCTTGTATGTCAGTGCGTAAGCTCAAGGAAGAATGCAGCAACAAAGTGAAAAGGCGATGAGAAAAGAGAGAACGAGGAAAAAGAGGGAGGCGTTTGCCATATATGTAGCGGGAGGCAGAGCTGAGTGGGTGGCACATGAATGTCACGGTCAAGCACAGGCTGCGCCACTCGAGGTGAGCGTGAAAGAGAGAAACTACGAGAGCCACAGCATCCAAAAGAAAACGAGAAGTCTGGTGTACAGCTATACACGTGCATCGATGCACATGTATATACGCTTCTTCCTGTTCGGGAAGGAGGGAGAGAGAGCGTGTGCGTGCGTCCCCATGTGTCGTCGCGTCAGTACGGCAGGGGTGATGGGAGTCGGGAGGGGGGGGGGGGGGGGGTCAGGAAGTAAAAAAGAAAAAAGGAGGCAAGCAGAGGAGAGTGGGGAACAGTGTACGGGTCCGTATTGGAAGGAAGGAAAGAGGCGAGGCCACAAAAGAAAAGCGCCCACGTACCTACAGCATGGACTAGGGTGTGGAGAGTGCTGCACAGGAGACGAGCGGATGTGAAAAGGAAAAGGGGGGTTCACGTGTGAGAAGGAATGCCTCGTTTTGTGGGGTGTATCGGTGGGGATATGTGTGTGCGCAAAGCGAGCGAGAGAGAGAGAAAGAGATGGAGAAAGATGCTTAATTCGGGTCGACTCTCCTGTGAGCACTCACAGATTCGTGTGCACCCTTCCCTCTCCTTCTCACACGCCTTCGCTCTCTCGCTCTCCTCTTTCAATCACGTAGTCCTCACAACGGCGCACGTACCTTTCGTTCTTGTCGATGATTCTTGTCGTCCTACCCGAGGAGCTGTGGGCGGTACGTCTACACGAGTGATGCAGCCAACCACACTCACATATACGCATGCACGACAACGACGTCACTCATGCGTCAGTTGGTGTGTGGGGGGTGAAGGGGTGAGTAGGGGTCAGCTGGCCGTCGATTCACTGGCTGTACACCGCTTGCGCCCTTCGATCACCTTGGCAGACGAAAGAATGCGTGCCGATCCGCGAGAGGAGATAAAAAAGACTTGCGCGAGCTGTGCTTCGAGATTCACGTTGAGGTGGCTACGAAGGCACTCGTACAGCGCGCAGGCGCGCACCGGCGCACACAACAAGCACGTGCCCGTCGTTACGTGTGCACAACGCAAGAAAAGAGAGAGTGATACGATGTGCAACGCAATGGGTGCGCCCGCGTGCACACGCGTATCGGAATAGAAATGTAATGTGGGTCTCCGAAAAGTACGCAAGCGCTGAGGGCAAGGAATGTGTACACGAAAGCAAAAAGAGAAAACGATGGCGTGTCAAAATCCGCTCCCTCGCACGTCTCGTCTCCGGTCGTTGGTGTCACTGCTGACTTTCAAATATGTGCTATTGTCTGGGCGCGTGCGCTTCATGCCTCGTGTGAAGCTTTCATGCAGAAAGCAAAGATGCGTATTATGTGCGTGTGCGCGTGTGATCGTGAGGGTCGTCGCGTTAGTGGTGGTTGAGTCATCGCTCATCACGGATAAGAGAAAGAGGGAGCGAAGCTAGGATATGAAAGAAAGAAAAAGGCGTCATGGGCATGTAGTAGCGGAGATGGGAAGAAGAGCAGCGGAAGGAAGCACCGAGCGTTACTTTCCTCTTGCTTCGCTCGACAGCAAGCCGCGCGGGTGAACGCGCGAAGGCCATCAGAGAGAAGAGACCAATTCGGTGGTTGTAAGCACACCTCCACCTCTTCTTGAACCTTCTCCATCCACACACATGCCCGGGATCCGGGGTGAGCGTGGCTGTGCCGTTGAAAAAAAAAAAAGAAGACGCCGTTGCCTTCTGGCGCTTCCCTCGCTGCTCGGTAAACCGCCGCTGTTGGTCTGTTGGGAGGCCTGTGGCCGCTCATGTACTGCCGGTGGTGGGGGAGACATCAACGGCAAGAATAATAACAGCGAATATCGCAAGAACTCACAAACACACACCTCATCCGAAAGGATTGTGATGGGGGAGTGCGCCACGCAAGAGTAAGGGAGACTATTGTTCGTCGGTGTGCATCATCCCCCTCACAGTGGTGAGGAGAAGTACAGAAAAGCGGTGCAACGGCGGGAAGTGGTCGAGACCCGTGATGGCAGAGGGTGGGGAAGAGGAGGAAAGTAAAGAAGGGTAGGAAGGGGGGGCCGCCTAGCGTTCGGGGAGAAGAAAAGTGGGGAGCTCCAGCTTGAAAGAGTCTCACGTTCTGGCCTTTCACGTCCAAGACACAAGCGTGCCCCATTCGATTAGCGTTCCTCCATTTTCCGGCCACCACCACAGACTCCGCGACTCCCTTCAGGCTCTCCCTCTCTACTGAATCTTCTTTGCCTGCCGGATGTCGTACTGCTGACGCATCCAGTCCCAACTCTCCTTTGTGCTGCCGCCGTCGTTCATCAACGCCAGCAACGACGCGGCGCACATGAACACAAGCCCGTACTTGTAGATGTTGGACTGATAAGATACCCACTTCATCTTTTGTGGTTGAGTTGTGCTGTTTTTTTTTTTTGTAGATCCTGTGAATACGATGCGATCGAAGACGAAGACCCTCAAGACAGGGGAAAGAGGGGCTGTATCGGCGGCGAAGGCGTTATCATCTATGAAGGTAACGAAGTCCATGTGGACAGCATCACCGTATCAGCGTGAAAGGCAGGAAGGAGAGGAGAAAGAGAGGTGGGGCAGCAGAAACAGGTAGCGAATGGAGAGACGTGGGTGTGCTGGAGCACTTTGCTTCTGATATCTTGATGTGGAGCAGCGAGGAAATAAGGTTTGACAACGATAGCGGATGCCAGATGGCTGTGCTCCTTGAGAATCTCTCGCATGCGTGCGTGTGAATGTGCTGCAGAGGTCTGCTCTAAGAATGAGCTCCGCTCGGATACATGATGGAGAGCGCGTGCACCGTGTGTACCCCAAGGGAGGGGGGGGTAAAGAGATGACGGTGATCACTGCGAGCGCATTTTTTTTTTTCATGTCACCTGTGCGGCCTCACAAGCAGGCAAGAAGATTTGTTGTGCCACAGGTAAGGTCCCAGCACCAGAGGAGATCGGAGAGAAGACGTGGCGGATGCATCGAGGAATGAGTAACGTTGTTTGCACTTTACCGCAATAGCAGTGAGTGCAAGCCCACCACATGGACAAGCAACAGCGCACACCTCTGTTTGATCGAACAGGCACACACAGATGAGTCCCGCACGTACGCACACATACACGTATGTACGCACGCCAACATGCAGTCATTCGTCGTCACGCGACAGCAGTCTATTTGCCTCCATCACCTGCGCGTCCATCATGCGCTCTCCAGCGCGATTCAGCACATCAGGAAATCGGCGCAGGTACAGCACGTCGCCAACATCCAGCGACTCCAGCGCGCGCAGGGCGAAAAAGCCGCCGCCTTTCAGAAGCGCGGGGTCCATCAGCTCGCTTTCCACGTTGATGTGCTGTGCCACTCCTCTCGCCGTGCGCGTCTCCTGCGCCACAATCGGCTCCTCTTTGCCCTTCTCGAAGAAGGGGATATTCAGCTCTTCACATTGTGCTCTAAGTGTCGCCACGTCTGTGTAGGGGTAGTACTCAAGAACTGTGTTGTGCGAGCCGTTCTCCAGCTGTGGGACTGCATCAACGAGAGGGACGAGGGTCGGGACGTACATCTCACTCGACTTAGCCTTGAAGAAGTTCGTGCCGGGCATGAAGGCCTCCACGGCGGGCGCCTCGATTGGCTGCGAGCGGAGGTGCACGCACGCCAGGCCACGAAAGAAATTCTCTAGAAACACCTCCGGATCTTCACACGCGTCTGTCGCCATCTCAGAGAGATAGTGGTCCAGCACGCCGCTCTCCTCCTCGCGCTCCTTTCCCATGCCATTGGAGATGCCATCGCGGCCGCGGGTGTCCTCCAAGAGGTAATGGATGTATGGTGTATACGCAGATTCTTCCAGTGAGGCGATGCGCGTCATCCAGCCAGCCTGCGCAAACTCGTACTTGCAGGCGCTCCGCATAAATGGCAAGCGCTCGTTGTAGTTTATCCAGTTCAGCTGCAACGGGAACGCCGTGGACGGGCAGTCGTACATCTCCTTTGCGACCGTCAAGAAGTTGAAGCACGCGGAAAGAGGGCTGGTGATGATTGCCTGCCCCGGCATGATCGGCTTGGAGGCGCGCAGGCATCGGGCGAAGTGGATCGTCGACGTCATCTTCACGTTTCCGTACGCCCGCACCTGACGCTCGCGGCACCATTTGCTGAAGTTCTGCATCGTCTCCTTTTTGTACAGCCACGTCCCCACCTCCGTCACGAGGCGCGGCTTGCGCGTGGTGTCGCGGTGGATGGGGATGCCCCCACCCATGGCGTTGCCCGCTGTCTTCCATGTACGACGCATCGCTATTAAGACGATAGGGTACGCGAGAGTAACGCACTCGGAGGACAGTCAACTGAGGCCCCTCTTCTCGTCCTCTTTCTTTTTCCACTCTCAGTCCTTTGTCAGCAAGCGCTGCACAAATGTTCTTGTGTTCGTATATATATATATATGTGTGTGTGTGTAACCATGCGCGTGAGCGTGGAGAGGGAGAAACACGGAGTGCGGATAAAAGTCCGAGGAGTTCAGCTCATGGATGTGTGAGAAGCACGTGCCATCACAATTCGAGAGCGTTGCACATAAGTTCAATGTAATGAGGAGCGAAAGGAAAAAGGCAGCGGCTCAAGTGCGTCGTCAGCCGTTTGTGCGTAGGTGCACGTGTGGATGTTCTGCAGATGAAGGAGTCACGCAGATGCACACGTGCACCCGTACTCCCCGCCCATGGCACTCCACCAAGTAGGTGCGAGAGAAAGAAGGAGCAAAGCACCAAGCCTATGAGAGCGCGAGGCATCCGCAGCTTCAGACTCTGCAAGCAGCATGTACCATCTGCAAGCTCTTCGGCGCGCATACACGTGTGCCTTAGGGGAGCAAGGGAAATCGTGTTCCCCTCCCCCTCCTCTCCGATATACTGCAGGCTGGCTACCTCGCTGTCGTTGTTGCGGCTTCTCCCACTGTAGTCCCCCACAGTGTTGACCATTGTCATCATCTTCATGTGGTGTTGAGCGGCAAAAGTGGAAGAAGAAATAACCACGGTGTGCGCCAGCCACACACAGCGACAGCACGTAAGCAAACGTGTGACAGTGTCCACGCTGGAGAGAGGGAGACAAGATGAGGTATGGTACATGTAAATACATACACAAGCGCGCATCCGCACGCACACGCAGGCACACACACACACAGGCAGGCACACAGGTACGTGCGCAGAGCATGCGCCGCATCAACAGCATACCTGAGGGGCAGCGGGAATCCGCAGAGGGGGAACACGCCGGGAAGGAAGAAGCGACCGCAGGGACAAACACAGTACACCAGCAATAAAAGCGCTACCAACAATAAAGACGGCAGTGGGGATGCCGCCATCGCCAGACATGAGAAACCAGAAAACGTGTGTGCGCGTGCGCGTGCGTGCGTGGGTAGGCGGGGTGTGGTTCAAGAGAAAGGGAAGTCATACATCAAGGAAAACTGAAAAGAGAAGAAAAAGAGGAGGGCCCAAGAAACACACGAAGACGTGTAGACACAGACAGCGGAAGAGAAGGACGGCGTGTGATGCGCAGCGGGTATCAGAAAAATGGGAACAGCACAAGACAAAGACGAGTAGCCACGAGAGGCACGCGTCGATGGCGTTAGAGGGCGCAGAAGGGGAGGGGAATCAACCGACAGAGGGTCGGAGAGTGAGCAAAAGAGAGAGAGGGCAGCGTGCGCGCTCGGCACACACCTCATTCTAATCATCCCTTCCTTGTCACCGGCTCTCGTGCCTGTGCGAATGCTTACGCCTGCTTGATCTACAGACAGCGATTGTCTGCAGCTTTACTGCGTGATGGAAAGGGAGTCCACGGGTGGGAGTCGTACACTCTCCGTTCGCGCTGCTGTAGAGTCCGGAAGCCCAGCGAGAGAGCGCTCTAGCTTCTCGATGTATGCGCGCAACATGCGCAGCTCACGATTGTTTATCTCTATCTCTGTCTGGGCTGTCGATGGTCGCTGGCCAGCGCTGCCACCAGTACCACGGCGCCGGCGCGACCCGGTGCCCCCACAGGTGCTATCCACTTCGGTAAAAGACAGAATGGAGCGTCCGACGGCGTCCGTGACGACAGAGCCCACAGTGTCAGTGGCGCCCGCGTCCGTCAGGCCGCTGCGCTCGTTGCTGGCGCGACCTGCGCCGTTGCATGCCTCGCCACCGCCCGCGCGCCGCTGCATTTTATACTGCTGCTTCTGTTTGGAAACCGTGTCTGCCGCCACTCGTGCACGCAGGTGATCCATCTCGCCGCGCAACGAGTGGATCTCGCGAATAAGTGATAAGTTCTCCGCCATCATCGCCGAAACCTCCTTCTTGTGCCGCTGCTCGTCAGACTTAAGCTTGCGCCGGAGGGCGTCAACAGAGGTGGAGAGGTACTCCAGTTGAGATTGCAGCTCGTGCCTTACTTTCGGGTCCGCCGGCGCGATCTGCTTGACATCGCGCGGTGCGACATGGACCTCGTACAGCCGCGTGACGGCGGCAGCCAGAGACGCCGGATCCTGTATATGATGGGCAAGCTCCTCAATGTCACGTTCAGCTCGCGAGCGGTACGTCTCCAACCCTTGCAGCTCCCGCAGTCGAGCATGCAGCGCGCGTTGCTGTTCCGCAATGTCCTTCTTCAGCTCCTCCGTGTTCTTGCGCAGGGTGAGGTTGCTCGTGTGCTGTTCCTCAAGGTTCGCGTTCTGTTGCTTCGTCTCCTGGTTCAGCTCCGCGATCTCGCGCTGCTTTGGCTCTATTTGCCCTTTCAGCTCCCGGATTTGGTGGTCCAGCACGTACTTGTGCTTCTCCAGCTCCTGGTTACGCTTCTTGAGGCTGTAAATGACTTTCTCCTTCTTCTCCGTGACGCCATCACGCTCGTCGATGTCCTGATGCAGCTGCGCTACCTGCTGCGTCAGGTCTGTCAGCTGGCTCTGTAGGGCGGTCTTGGCGCCGTCGAGCAGCTGAAGCTCATTCGTGCGAACCTCAATCTCTCGCTCCAGCCGCATTGCGTGCTTCCGCATCACGGCCCCCTCGCCCTTCAGGTGCAGAAATCGCTCCCGCGCCCGCTGCAGAGCGCCTTGCTGCTTCTGAAAAACTAATTGAGACTCCGAGTCGGTGTCCAACTCAAGCTGATGGAGGTTGACACGGTTCGTCTCGTAGCTTTGCTCCAGCTGGCGCTGCAGTTTACGCACAGCTTCGGTGCGCTGGCTCAAAACGTCCTGGAAGTGTGCCTCGTCCTCGGCGCGGGCCTGCGCCAGGCCGGCACGCAACGCCTTCAGCTCCGCCGCGTGGGCCACCTTCGTCTTCTCAAGGCGGTGCTGCAGTGCGGCGCACTCGTCGGCAACGGTGTCGGCCTCGCGCTGGCGCTGCATTTCCATGTCCTCCAGCGTTTGCGCCGCATCCCGCTCCTTCTCGTTCATGGAGGCCAGAAAAGTCTGCTCTTGATCCACCTTTGCGTGTTGCAGGGCATCGTACTCCGCAGCCAACGCAATGGCTTCCTGCTGCAGCTCCTCTGCTCGCTCACGGGTGCGGGTGCCCTGCTCGTGTGAGCGGCGCTTATCCTCACTTTCCATGTCCGTCTTCACCTTTTCGATGTACTGTTGCAGACTCTCAATTTCAATACGCTGCTCCTCCATCTCCTGTTTCGTGACAAGCACCTCCTCGGTGCAGCTCATGTTACGGCGGCTCGCCGGGTCTTGATGCTGGCCAGTGGTGCTGGCGGCTCCCGCGCCAGTGGACTTCACCTTATCCGTATCAGCGAATATCTCCCACATGATAACACTGCCGTCTGAGCTGGCGGTGAAGAGCGTCGACTCATCGAATGATAGCGCCATGCGGGTCACCGGCAGCGCGTGCGCGGCAATTGGGGCCTCCTGAATGCCCGCCTGCAACGGGAACGTCATCGCCTTTACGGAGCCATCCTCTGCGCCGGCGATCAGAACGCGCTGGTGCGGTGCCACAATGAGGCGTGTCAGAGCCGTCTCAATAAACTCGTAGTCGCCCACGCTGTTGCCCAGAGCGTTGCTAGCACCACCGCCACTACCTGAAGACGTCGCCGTCATGCCACCCGCGGCACCCCGCGCGCCTGGGCCACCCGCTGCGACACCCTTGTTTGTGCCGACGTTGATGGTACCGAGGCTCTGACGATCAATCTCGCGCAGTAGCACCTTCCATGATACCTCCAGCGCTGTCGCCGGTGTAGGGGCTGCCACCACCCAAATACTGCGGTCGTCGGACGCAACTGCGACGTACTGGAAGCGTCGATCGGAATGTTCCGTCTGCTTACGCATCTCTGATATGTTCCAATCCATGATCATGCCATCCGACGAGCATGTCACCATGCGATTGTCCGTTGGGTACGCTGTAGTAGAGCACCACTGGAAATCCTTAATGCGCTGCGGGTGGCCGCGCAGCTGCCCTTGCAACTCGCACGTGTTCACATCCATGATGTAAACAAGGTTATGGTGCACAATAGCGAAGAGCTGACCTCCCTTCGCGAAGAATACGTCGGACGCGTTGCGCAGGTGGATTGTGCGGCGCTCACGCAGCGAGCTCCATAGTACACTCATGACACGCACCTTGTCAGGAAAGCAGATGACCGCCATGAGTCCGTCGGGGTGAATCGCGGCAGCACCGGGCTCCAATGCGAAGAACTGGCACATGAGCAACTGCCCTGTCTGCGTGTTCCAGACACGGACGCTGTGGTCACTGCCTGTGGTGATGAGGAGTGGCTTGCGCACACTGCAGTCCATCCCGTTTATGCGGCCACAGTGGGTAAATGGGTACAGAGGTTCGAAGAGCGTGCTGCGAGCTGGCACATGTCCGGGCAAGGCCACCAACGACGCCCGTGTGAGATCTTTGTCATTCTTATCGAGGAGGGAGGGACGCTTCGAAAGCAGCGCCGGTGACTCATCATCATTTGCACCGACAAAGGAAGCGGGCGTCATCGTGGATACGTTCGCCGTATGGAACATCGCCTCGCGCGCCGCCCAGTTCTGCTGGAAGTTAAGCCTGTACAGCCTCCCAGACGCCGTCAGCACAGCTAGGCACTCCTCCGCCTGATCAAGGGCCAAAGCCGACACCCTGTACCGCTGCTCATCACTGCCCGGGGCGTGGCCAGCATCATCGGTGTCGTCTTTGCAGGCGCTTGTGTCATCGACTCCTGTGTGCGGACCTCGTCGCCCAGCAGCTGCCCCTATAGACGCCTTCGCTCTGGCACCCTTCGTCTCACTCTGGTTGCGAAGCTGGAAGAGACGTCTGGAGCGTCCCCGATTGCCTCTCTCGACATCTGCGGCATCGGGTGCCGTTGTCGATGGTGGCGCAGCAGCCGTAGCGGCGGCGTCTGTGGTGGGCATCAACGTTGAAGCAGACAACATCTGTCCGGTAGATGCGTGATGCGGTGCGTGTGGCAAGCGCTGTTGCTGTAGCTCGTCGGCTTCGTAGGCAGGAACCTCTAGTCTGCACACGAACGTGTAGCCGGTCGTGTCGCCGGTCGTACTCTCGCCCCTCAGGGCATCCTCGACGTTGTCGGCACCAATGGCATTGTTGTCGCCCTGGAAAATGAGGACACTACCTTGGCACGTTCCGGCAATGAAACCGCTGTGGCGCTGCGCCCGCTGCTGCTTCTGTTGATGTGTGGGAGCAATGCACGTCACCACGTCCACTCGCGAGGGGGACCCCACACCCTCAAGGAGGGGGTCGGTTACTGAAACTCGAAGGTGCCGCGGCGGCAATGGAGGCATCTCAATCGCTCTCATGTACCGCCCGTCCTGGATCAGTAAAAGGTGTCCACTGTACGTCGCCACGACGATGTTGTGTTCGGTGACCCAGAAGTGTGTCGAAAAGCTCTCAAACTGCTCGCGCGGCACGCCCGTGTTCGGCTGTGGCTGGAGGAGACCATCCGTGTACCGGTAAAAGCGGAAGAAGCCAATGCCTGCCACACTCACCAGCAGTGGATCGAGGGGACAGACACCAATGCTCGTGACGACCTGTGGTGGCGCACGCAAATTCACAAGGGTGCTGCGCGCCGCCGTGTGGGCAGCTGCGTTGAGTTTCTGTGTGCTTCCCTCCTGAAGACTAGAGTCGCTACCGATGCTAGCTCGGTTACCACTAGGCGTGGACCCCTGTGCATGAGCAGCTGCCGGGCACAACTGCCCCACCGAAACGGACGCCAGCGGTTGCGAGCGCTCCCAGTTCCAGTAGTGCAAGTTCCACCCTGGCGCGCCGCCCTGGGTAACAAGGTGCCGCCCGTCACTACTGAAGCTAAGGGCTACATATCGATCGCTATCCAGGTCCGCCACACTCAGAACTTTGCGGCATTTGCGAGTCACGGTGTCAATGATCTGCACTTGCGGATGCGCACCGCTCTCCGCAATCGCCATATACTTTTTGTTTGCACTCATCGCGATGGCGGTGATGGCCGTACTTTGGTACGCTGCCTCGAGGAAGCGCTGCGTGTACGACTTTGGCTGTTGTAGCACAACGGTCTTGCCGACCGGGTAGACAAGTGAGCCGTCATCGAGCCAGTGCAAGCAGTTGTTGCCGTCATGTTTCGTGCCAAAGACGTAGCGCTTCACGAGCGCATGCCTCGAGTCCATGGTGTGCTGTCTACCTCTCTCTCTCTCTCGTCGTTTACGTGCGGAGCCAAGAGTCACCCCTCACCCTCCCGTGTTGAGTTACCTTGTGTGCACACTCACAAAAGGGCGTATGTGTCAGTGTGTTGAGTGCGCCAGGAGACAACGAGGTGAGCGTGTTCGCTATCAACCAAGGGTTCGCACTGGGACTTCGCCTACGCTCACCTGGGGCGCTTACAACCGATCCTAGCAGCAATACAGGCGTTTAAACACGCACACACACACACACGCACGTGCGTACAGAGAGAGAAAGAGGCAGGGAGGCTACGGGGGAAAGACGAATGCGTACAAGACCGTGTGTTTGATGTTCTAGGCCGCAGTTGAAGGAGAGAAAGAGCGATCGATGCACGAAGCTGCAGAATAGAAATAAGCACGAGAAGTGGACGTGCACAACGAAGCGAGACAGCTGCGGGTCGTGGTCTTATGCAAGAGCACACAAGCCGCGCAGCGCCCCAAAACTGCTAGTGTAGGGTGAAGCGCAAAGAGAGGGGAGAGGAAAAGTGGAACAGACACAGAGAGAGACAGATAAACAGAAGGAGAGCGGGCAAGCCCTATTAGGGCTTGCAAGGCTGCTAACCGCCATGCGTCGAGGGGAGCAAAGGAAAGGGAGTAGCGGGTCATCGGTCCTGTACGTCACCTCGCGACGACAACGACATCCTTTTCCCTCCTGATTCATTTTGTGTCCAGCTTACAACGAGCACTTTGTACGATCGACTTCATCGGCGGAGGTGAGCAATCAAAGGAAAGAGTGACTCAGCTGAAGCCCTGCACATCCGCCATCGATAACGAGTGCGCCTACCCAGCGCACAGGAAGGGAGACGAAGAGCGACAGAGCACTACAGCCGTGTGCGTCAGTGCCTCCTCTTTTTGTCGGTGTGTCTCCGCATGCGTGCTCTCGTGCGTGCAGTCGAGGGTTCAGAGAGGTGCGTGAAGAAAAAAAAAATATAATACGCCATCAATCATCACGCGTCAGCGCCCCTATCGGTGCCGCCAACACCGCTCTCGCGATCTCTCCCTCATCACCACGGTCTTTCTGCCCCTTGCAAGGAACACCGCTTCCCTGTACACTGGACGCAACAGCCCTAGAGGGCAGAGGATCAGGTGGCGTCCAGCTTGGCCTTGTACTTGTCGCCCACAAAATAGAAGACCCCGCGCGCGATTTCGTCGGGCAGCTGTCGAATCGCCAGGTGACATGGAATCTCCTTGATCGCGCGACTGCGCACTTGGCGGTTCGCGAGATACTCCGGCACAGACATCCCGCTCGTCTCAAGATCTTGCACAATATTCTTGATAGTGCGCAAGGCGTGGTCGTTCACGGGGTAGTCCTGACCAGTGTCCATGTACTCGCCGCGAATGAAGTCATCCACGAGGATGGCATTTCCGTTACAGTTGCGCACGGAGAGCGGCCTGTTTTCGATGATGAGTGTGTCCTCTAGCGGCCGCTTGAGCCACAAGATATTCTTCTCGTAGTAGTTGTCATGTGTAAACCACTCTCGGCTGCGCGAAAGGTACTGCGACACGCGCACCCCCATGGGGTCAATGATGCCGAGCACCTGCCGCATGTACCTCTCGCTTGAAGCGGACCACAGCACCACCTCCGCGTCGATAGAAGTGAGGTAGTCGAGCAGCTCTGCCAGGTAGGGGCGGGGCACGAGGCCGGCTTTTAGACGGAACGCCTTGTCACCGTAGGAGACGATGGTCTCGTCGACGTCGAGTACGATAGTGAGGCGGCTGCGGTACTGCTTCTTCCGCGGCCCCAGCAAGCCGCTCTCCTCGCGCTGCAAGTTCTGCATCTGCCAAAGCTTCGCCGTGGCGGCCATCATGAGAACAATGATGGCGAACACGTAGTACCGCACGCCTCGATCGGCCAACATGCGCTGCCAGTACTCGCGAAAGCGTTTGGCGCCGTAGAACCGATCGTCCGTGAAGCCGTCCCACGCGTTCTCCTTGCTAGCGTACATGTGCACGCCATTCTGGTGAGCGGCACTTCTGGTTGTCCCAAGTACACCAGCGGCCACCTCTGCATATGATTTCTTCCGCAGCGTCGAAGAGGACGCGGAAAGCGACTCAGACGAGCTTAAAGCACCACGGCCACCGGCAGAGATGGCGTAGTGTGACTGACGGTGCAGAGCCGTCTTCTGGAACAAGTCACGAGGGGCGGAGCCGCCATCACCGAAGCGCGGCTTTGCGCCAGAGACGTCACCGAAGCGGTCTGGTCGCCCAAAAGGTGACCAGCTGCCAAAGGGGGTGGGCAACACACGAGAGCAGCGGTACATGATGAGGTGTAGTTCGAAGGAACGGTAAGTTTGTGTGTTAACTTTTGAAGGAGAGAGGGCTGGAGAGTTGTACGCAACGGAAACGGCGATGCCACGAGTGCCGGTTGTGAAGGTTGATGCACGAGGCACTGACCTGTGAAACGGTGGACCACTCGGCGTCGATCTGGGTGAGAGTCTGTGTGTGTGTGTGTGTGTATGTGTGTGTCTGCAGGTGGGTGAGTGAGTGGACGTTTATGCGATGGCAATCGCTAATGGCACCCCCGCTTGCTCTCCCAAGCAACGCTGTAACTCCCTCTCGCACCCAAAAATACACAATAGAGACAATATCACGAAGAAGCTATCATGCGCACAAAGGCATGCACATCCACGCGCGCTAAGTGACCCGTCTCGAATACGTGCAGGGGGCGCTCAAACGGGGTAGCAGAAGTGTGTTCGATGGGGCCCTTCCACAAACCTTTTTCGCTTCTTCTACGTTCTGTGGAATAAAGGTACACCGCGTGGCAGAAAAGAGGGTCGAGGCGATAGTGCTGGGGAGATATGAGAGATGGCGATGGAAAGAAAAAAAGCGTCGAGAAGCGTTCGGAGTGCATTGTGCAGGCGGGGGAAAAAAGCTCATGTATGTATATATATGTATATATATATGTGTGTACGTGGCACAGCGACATAAAGCAGCGGGGAGTCATCGAGGTGGTGTTCGACACAACGCCTCTAGTCCGTATCTTGCTTCTCGTCTGTCTCTTGTCCCCAGCTCTGAAGCATAGGCCCGCGCCCATCGCTCGGCAACAGAAGATAGCGGCAGCACCTCTTCCATGCCGTTGACGCAGATGAGAGTGGGCGTCATCAATGAAGAAGAGGAAGAGGTGCCAAATGTGGGGCAGAGGCCATACACCTTCTTCCCTTCATCAGCCCACCCACGCCCACAACGTGTTGCGTCGCGTTTGTGTATCGTGCTCATGTGATCATCTTCATCGCGATAACTGTACAGAAAGACATAATAAGAGTGAGTGACGTGCACCAATACGGGCACACCCTCGACCCCACACCGCCACCCCCGCTGGCCCACAGGAGTACGTCCTCCGCCTGTGTTCGTCATGGCACCCATTCAGTGTTACAGCAGTCTCGGTCTCGCAAAGCTTCTGGCACACGAGCATCGTGCGGAAGTTCTGCCTACCCTCTCCTCAGTCTCCCTCACCATGTGTTCACCACTCAACAGGTGAGAGAGAGAGGAGGTTCACGCGCGCTTCTTGAACTTCTTCGAGGACGACGATGCTACTGTCGGCTTGCCCCTATCGCTTTGCTTCCACCATCGGTACGCCACGTACACCGTCGTTACGTTGACCACATAGGTGCAGAAGCACACCAGGCAAAAGTCATGCAGGATTACGATGAGTATAAAGGCTAAGCACACCGTAGCCACGATGCTCGGCGCGCTGATCACCAAGATTAGAGTCGGATGCCAGCAACACAGCATCTCCGTCATGTAGTACAGCATCCCCACAAGCGCGTTGGAGGTTTTTGGGAGCCCAAAGTACTGCGTGACAGAGCTGAACTCCGAGGAGAAGACCTTTGTGCAGGAGAAAAGGCCGATATCGCAGTAGGCGTTGTACGTAATGCCGAGCTGTCTTGCCCTCTCGGCGTGCGTCTCGATGGAATACGCGTAGCTGGATAAAAGAAAGCCGACGAGGCACACGCCCATCAACGTGAGGTTGAACTTGGTCATGTTCTCGTTGACCCTTCGCGCTCCACCGGCGTATGTCTGTGTGTATGAGCGGGCGTGGATACCCTCTACAGAGAGGAGGAGGAGGAGGAGGAGGAGGAGGATTGCCACGACAACGCGCCATGTAGAAGCGCCAAACCCAGCACAACAGAAACTCGAAACGCAATCGCAAGCGGAGACAATCTCAAAGCGGAGAATTCGGGAACAAGAAAAATGGCAGGACACTTGCGTGATGCTCACCAGGGTCACACACTCGCACCACACGTACAGAGGCACAAGCCCGTTGACCTTACAGATAGTCAGAAGCGTCGCTCGCTCCTGTTCCCCCTTTTCCCTTTCGACTGCTCAGACGCGTACGGTTTCAGGCGGTGATGAACTGTACATAGAATGGAGGGGGAGGCAGCGAATCGTAGACGCCCTTTCCCCCCCCGCTCGCTGCGTACAGGTGTGTGCAAGTGCCAGCAGCTGATGGGGGGGGTGTCGAGTGGTGGGTAGAGAAAGAGGGGTCCAGCGCCGCCTCATACAACGCCCCTCGCCTCTCCACTATCGTTGTTTTCATGTTCACCTGTTGGCTTTAGCGGTGCAAGTGCACCTCAATGCGTCCTTCCCACTGACATGTACGTGGCAGACGGGCACACCTGTACGAGAAAGCACGCACACACACGCATCGGCAGTATATTTGCCTCGTCGGTGAAAGCACATCGCATGGAGCACGGCGAGATGCACAAGAGCAGCCGAAGCGCTACTCACACCCTTTTCTTCGGACGCCAGCCCCTGTCGCTTCTAGCCTTCCCTCAGCACCTTATGAGTGTTTGTTCACCTGGGCCGCCACCGGTTCAACTCTTGCACTTACACGTCGTCCTCGAGCTTGAGTGCATGAACGATGCGCTCCCGCAACAAGTTCACGTCCAGAGTGCTGTCGTCCGTCGCACACCCCTCAAAGCCAACGATGCGATCAATGCACACGTCATTGAGGAAGAGAAGGCAGTGCGGCAGCGTCGTCACATGCAGCCGCTGGACCAGGAAGGGTGAGCGCTCGGCATCGATCTTCACAAACTTCACGGCTAGAAGGGTGCGCGAGAGCTCCGACAGGCGACGGTCCATCACCTTGCAGGTCTCAAAGTCGTTGTGGTAGAAGTGCACGCACACCCGTTCGCTCCCGCCCTTCTCGCGCACAACAATGTTGAAGAAGTCGTCTTGTGAGATTTCCCGGTACTCCCCGTGTTGCTTACTGCGCCACTCCGCCTGCTTCTCTTGGTTGGCCCGCATGCGCTGCAGGCGCATCCGGCGTAACTCCATCAGTTCATCGTCATCGTCATCAGTGCCCGCTGCGTTACCGCGCTCGATCTTCTCCGCCTGCTTTTCCGCATCCGGGTCATACACTGGGACACCATTGTCGCGGGCAACTTCAAGGACCGGGCGGCGGTGTGTCGGGATAATGTCGTTCATGTCACGACTCTGGTGGTAGGCCTTCGAATTCATCTGCTCGATGGTGGCGGTAAGGTTCTCATTCGCCTTGAGGTTGCTGGCCTCGTTCACCACACCGCTCGACTTTCCGGAGCCCAACATGGTGCTGATGTCTGCCTGTGTGTGTGTGTGTGTGTGTGTGGTCAAGAACGTAGTGATGTACTCGGAAAGCACCTTCTCGCAGCTGCGAATACGGGTGTGGGGGGAGAGGGATGTCACGTACCTTAATGAGTGGTGCAAGAAGCGGCCGACGCGGAGGTATACCTCTCTCCTCTTGTCGCTTGTAGGCTGTAGGTGTGGTAGATGTCAGGCGTGGCGGCGTTCAGTCATCAGCGAAGCGCAAGACAAACAAGCGAGTTGAGAGAGAGAGAGCGAACGGGAAAGACGGGGGAAAATCAAGGAAGAATAAGGAAACGCTGCCCACAGTGGGGCAGCACCTATGTGGTTGTGCATGTCGCAAGCACCTCTGCGTTCATCCTTCCCTTTGTGCGCGTGTATGTGTCGGGGATTCTTTCGCACAGCTGTTGCTTATAAACTGCAACACGTAGGGCAAAGCTTCCTCCTCCCCTGCGTGCAACTTACTCGTATTCTCTGAGTGTCTCTGAGTGGCGAGGTGATGGTAAGGGAGCACAAGGAGACTGCATGGCTGAAGGTCTACCGAGGAGTTGTGCCACCGAATAGTAGTACAGAGCTCATCGTCTCTGTCGGCACACACACACACACACAGACACACACACACAGACAGACCACAGTACGCCTCCCTCCACCTCATTTGTCATGAATCGTTGCTGTGTATGTATATATGTATCAGAAGGCGTGTGTGGGGCCATGGAATCGATGCACAGCGGCGTCTCCGCTTTCCACTTCCAAAGCACCACTACAGCACCCCTCACGCACACTGTCGACCCACCCCCTCTCTCTCTCTCTCTCTCTCTGTGTGTGTGCGCGCTTCTAGTCCATTTCCGTTTCTATTGCCCCTCCCCTCTGTAGAATCCTCCTCAACTCGACACACCGCAGCATCTGCCATCACCAGCCTCTCGGACGTATGTCTATACTTACAAAGGAGGAGCGGGGGAGCAAATCAAAAAATAAACGTGTCATCAAGAAGCAGGAGCCCAACAACACGGTACAGGAAGATGCAAGGGGTTCAAGGGTAGCGCGCTGACGAGCAAGCACTCCTTCCGGCTGCATGAGCACCTCTGCACCTCTCGAGGCTTCTATGCCCCTTCCACCTTCCGCCCGCCTCGCCACATGCGTGGCCAACACGCTTTGGTATGGCTCTCTCTCTCCCTCTCGTCTTCCACCACCGGAAATCTTCCAGCACAGCACACGCGCACACGTACACGTACATAAAAAAAAATCATTTATGAGCGACAGCAATGAAAACGCATGCAACATCATCGGCCCTCCACACATGGCATCACCGAATACACATAGGGCAGCGAGAACAGGCACCACTACGAGCAACATGTGTGCAGCCCCACCAGTCATGGAGCCGACAGTGAGAAGACACCAGAATACACGAGGCATGGAGAGAAAAAAGAAAACAAGAAACAGTCATCATCGGCAGCCAGTCGAGCGTACTTCTGTGTGTGTGTGTGTGTGTGTGAAAGAGAGAGCAAGAGAGGGAGAGCAGAGTGAGAGAAGAGATGCCGTGAATGTGTGCAGCGTATGTCAAGCTTACCGCCGACCCCCACTCGCATGTGTACAGTCAGTTACAAAAGAGGAGAGAAAGGAAAAAGAACAGCCAAGAAGCAAAACGAAAGCGCAGCTCCGCGCACACCTGATGCAGCTCCTCCACCCTCTCCATCCCGCCCCAACAAGGACGCTTCGTGCGAGCGCGGTGGCGATCACGCAGAGAGAAAGAGAACGGCGGTAAAGCGAGATCGCAGTCATGTAAGCAACCAAAGCACGTCCGTGAACCCCTCCACACACGGCGAACAGAACTGTAGAAAGAGATAGCGACGAAAAAAAAAAGGAAAGTGTCACGTCAACCGTGAGAATATGTGCAGATGAAGAGAGAGAAAGCGCGCACGTGACTGCACCCCTTCTCGCCAAAGAAGGGATAAATGATGGCATCGCCCATCCTATCAGCTACCCATGCCACTCACGCCGAACACCTCCCCTCCCCACCACCACCACCATTCTTTGACCTTCTTCGTCCCTGTACCCGCCCTCACCCGCCCCCCCCCCCCACTACCTACGCCTGCCTTCAATCCTCTATGCGACATAGGCAAAGAAAACCACGTAGAGAGTGTGGGGACCGGACACGTGCACACTCAACGCACTCTCCTCCATCGGAGACAAATGAGCGACGCACGATGAAAAAGCACCCCAACGTTCGGCAGCAGCGCCCCAAAGGCAACGAGGGGAGGAGAAAGCCGTGGCACCGACAGGCAGCAACACCGGTAGTGGTTGAGGGAAAAGAGGGGAGGGGAAGGGAGAAAGAGGCGCACAGGTAAGTCCATTTGAGGCAACGGCAGCCCCTCAAATTCCAACGTGACAGCACGCAGTGAGTGAGCGAGCGAGCAACATGAAAACAAAAAACGAGAAGATATGCATAGGCGCACATACACCTACCGATATGTATATGTATGCTCTCAGAGCAGGACAGACATGTGCCTCTGCTCGCACTGTAACAAGAGAGTCATGAGAAGGGCAGAAAGAGCTCCCCAGCGCCCGCGCCGTCACGCGCGTACGTACACCATCCCAACACATAGTGAGAGGAGGATACACGCCTATACAGACAGCAGAAAAATGTCCGTAGAGGGGAGGGAAGGACGCCCCAATGCACAAAGGGCGTCTGAGAGACAACGTCTGTGCCTAGTCGAAACACAGGATCCCACACACAAACGACAGCCTCTTACCCTCCTGTTACCGCGTGTGTACACGCATGCCTGCTCACAGATGTGCCCGCATTTGGCTCTTTTCATGAGTACCTGCCCCCTCCCTTCTTCTCGTCTCCCCGCCGCCCCGAGAAGATGAGGCAAAGGGGTAGAGAAGCAGATAAGCCGTCTTGTAGACACTTACGGCCTCCTCAGCACATTTGCCGCACGCCAAAAGCTCTCACTTGCCAGCTCCCTACGCGCCGCCGGCGCCTGCTCGTTCACACCAATTTTCACGCCGTACTTGTGCAACTGTTGCCGGAAACCAGTGTTTGGCGACGCACAGGGGCGGTGCTGCTGAACAAGATAAATGGCAGCAGACGAGCAAAGGCGCAGCTTCCGCATCAAGTAAGCCGATACCACCGTCGGCGCGCGAGAGATACCGGCGCCGCAGTGCACAAGTACCCCGCCATGGCTCTTCACAAGCGCATTCTCGATGAATTCAAACGTGCGCGCAAAGTGCGGCGTCATATCGTAGTCGGGGCGATCGTCGGCCGACAGCGTCAGGTACGTAAAGTCCCCCGGGAAGTTTGGCTGCGTGCCAATGCAGCAGCACACGTGTGTTATGCCGTGGCGCTTCATCAGCTCACGATTGGCCGCTGGGTGGTAGGAGCCGCACCACAGGCCAGGGACAATCTCTTGCATCTGGTTGAGACAATCGAGGCCAACGCTGCGCTCCACGCCAGAGCTGCGCAGCGCATCGCTGCTGCTGCTCGAGTTCCCCAAAATCTCTCTCTCGTCCGCCAGCAGCACCTTCTGCCGCAGCTCCTTCGTGATGGCCGGGTCTGCAAGCCCGTCGCAGAGCCCTTCCAGAAGCTCGCACACAGTCTTCCGCGCCGTCTGGAGGCCTTCCTGATCGATGGGCAAGTTGGTCGCCATCATGCGAAACGTTTCCAGCGGCTCCTGTAGCACGGGCGGCGTTGGAATTCGGTTGCTCGCGGAGGCGCTGGTGCCGGTTCGGGTGCAGCCGGCGACCGTCTCGGACGGCGTGGTGGATGGGCTGCCGTCAGCAGCCTCAACGCGCTCCGTGGGTTTGTCGAGAGCGGCGAGGTGGGGGTGAGCAGAGAGAAAACGCAGCACGCGGAAGAACAGCTGTATGTCATCATCAGGGAGGTGATGAACGGTGCTCTTCCGCTGCGGAGGCGGTGGGCTCACCTTCGACAGCATCGTCGCACTTCGCTTCTGCCGCCGTTGATGAAGCTGGAAAGGAACCTTGTGTAGTGCAGAGAGGCCAACCGAGGACAAGCCGCGTTAGTTGGCAACAGTGGGGCACGTGACCTGTCTGGCTGCGCGAGTGCCTATGTAGGAGTGACTGTGCTCGCCCTTCCGGTTTCGTCCTCGTCCGTGAGTGTGACCTCGCTGTGATGGTGGCGATGGTGATGGGAGGGAGGGAGGGAGTGCGTCAATAGCAAGTTTCAGGAGGCAATGTAGAGTAGCATGCAGTTCGGGTAGGAGAGCAAAAATGTTTGTGTTGAGGGTAGAGATGGAGAAAAATGGGTGGAGTGTTGAAGTGCGTCGTTGTTGCGTTACGTTTCGCTTGTTGGTGTTGCCCACAGGGCTCCGCGACGGAGGAAGCACGTGCGTATGCGTGCGTGAGTTTGAAGGCGGTATATGGACGTGGTGGGTGGGCATATGTGGGTGGGTGTGGAAAGAATACGAAGAGCGAGAAAGAAGGTGGCACAAATCGGGCGGAAAAGGTGCCACCGGCGTTGAAGAGATGCAACAAGCGTTGAATAGGTTAGAAAGGTGGAAAGCGGCTGAAGGAGAAGAGGATCTAAATACAACCAGGCGTTCAGAGAGTGAGAGACACAGGGAGCGGAAGGGAGGGGGGCGCAGCACGGCGGTCTTGTCATGTGTCGCCATTGGCCCTCTCCTTCCCTCCCTCCCGTCTCTCTCCTTTCTCCACCCACGACATGCTCTGGTCTAGTCACCGTTAGAGGTCAGCTTTCTGTGTGTTGTAAGTACGTTTTCGCTTCGCAGCTTATCTCTTCCTTACTCTTCTTCACAAAGTGTACGTGACCTCATCATTCACCAAGGCCGTTGTCGCCTCCCCCCCCCCTCCTCCACCGAAGCACCACGCATCACCGCAGTTGGCTGGCTGTACGCGATGAACAAGACTAGGGACACGGAGGGAAGCAGAGGACAGTGCTACTACCGCTGACGCGGAGAGTTCGAAGAACCCAACACAAAAGGCGAAAGGGATGGAGACAGACGGCGGGGTGTGTCAGACAGTGCTGAGGACGAGAGGAGGAACAGCCAGAGGGGAGAAGCACACTGCACCTTCGTGTGCATGTGGTAAAGGAAAAGAGCAAAGTAAGTGACGGCGCAACCGACTCAAGCACAGCACAGCCAACAACGCCTCTGTTCAGAGCCACAAAAGCTCTCCTCATCCCACCAACGCCACCCGCTTCACTTCGGGGACGTGGCATCACGCGACCAGTAGGCCTGCGACTGCGCCTGTGCGTCTGTCATGTTGAGCTGTCGCTGGCGATCCTGCTCGGGCAGGCGGTAATTTAGAAAAACTACACGCATCTCCTCCGGCGTCATTTCTTTGAACCAGCCGCGCGTGTTCAGGTAGCGTCGCGCCATCTCGCGATCGCGCGTGTCGCGGGTGAAGAAGCTCTTGGGATGGGAGGACCTCCACAGCGCGTTCAGCAGGTTCGCATCCTTCAGGCCCTCTTCGAGTTGTGTGTTTGTCAGCGGAGTCATGTTTGGTCTGTGCAGACGCTCAATCAGCGGGGCTGACTCGAGTTCCTTCGCCTTCAGCGCCTCATACTGCGCCATGTGCACTTTGCGGTACTTCTCGCTCTCCTCGAGGTACTGCTTCTCCGTCATGCCCTTCACGGGTGAGTTGTGCGCGGTGTCGATGCCGATGATGGCAATACCCATGCGCCTCGCCTGGCCAACGACACGCCGCACACGCACTTCGATTGGTGGGTACTCGACCTTTCCCCACGACATCTGCTTCATCTTGGCGATCTCGTAGCACATCTCTAGGGTGAGGTAGGCACAGTAGCTGCCGCGCAGCACGACAGGGCCCGTCTCGCCTCTCTTCTTGCGAATCGCTCGCAATAGAAACCAGGCCGTCGGCGGTGGCTCGATGCGGAAGATGTACGACTTGTCAAAGTACACTTGAATGCGCACAATGAGCTCGATATCGTCCTTGAAGTGCGGCTTGGTGCGATCGTTGAACGCCTTTGCGAAGTCCATCGCTTTCAGCCCCAGCTTCGAGAACTCCTGGCCAACCGGTGGCCCCGTTGCGGCCTTGCCAGCCTTGATGAAGAAGCGCCAGTTGTGCAGCACCGCCTTGTTCGGAAACTCCGGTACGGCGAAAATGTCCTTCGCCTTGGCCTCCACATTGGGGTCGAGAAAGCGGTTGCTACCTGGTTCGATGTTGACCGTCTTCGGCCGTGCCTTGAGGTACCACACAACACTACGTCGCAACATTTCAGCGGGGCGCACAGGAGAGAAGGAAGGGTGCCTCTGATGCAGAAGACGCCGGTATTGACGGCAACTGCTGAAATGTGGCAGGGGACAACTGAACTCTTCAACAGCAACGCCGCCAGGTGCGTGTAGAAAGGTGCTTGTGCAAGGTTATGGGTGGATGCAATAGCAAACAAGGTCGGGGAGATGACCACGAGGGAGAGAGCGCAACTAAATAGTCACCACGTTCCACTCAACATGAAAAGGGAACTCACACGCGCGAGAGAAAGTGAAAACGAGGAAGGGCCTCTGGCAACAACAGAGATGGGGCGCACCTGCCTGCCTATACCTGTATTGGTGAGAAGCCACACCATAAAGCAGACAACCAACCAACACGCCAATGGACTCACTCACATGTGCTCGCCAGGTGCCTCCTACAACAGGTGCGCGTGTGAGGTGCTGGAGCCAGGAGGCACCGAGGAAAACGCGCAGGCGGGTGTGGTAGCGCATGTAGGCAAGGAAGACAGTAAGAAAAGGAGTCGAGATGACCGAAGAATGGAAATGAGTAAAATGCGTTCTCACATATGCATACATATGTATATATATATATATATATATACATGTGTGTGTGTGTGCGGGTGTGTGTACGTCTGCATGTTCGCGAGATGGCCTGCGTGGGAGGGGGGCCGCGCGCACATGAGCACGCGCAAGCAGGTGAGTCACCCTCACCGCCGCTGCAGATGCAGACGAACGCGCACATCGTCCGGCATTCCCTTTCCTTTGCTCTGGTTTGTAGCCGACATAAATGAAAAATAGCGTGTCCTCTGCGTCGTCGAGGAACGTAGGTACAATCGCGTCTGTGCCTGAAGGTGGGGAGGGGGGAGGCATGCAAGGTCGTCGGTCGCTTCACGGTAGCCTTGCCCTCACAGGCAAACGTATCCCCCCGTGTGAGCGCGTGGCCGAGCAAGCAGGCACACACACACACACACAAAGCGTGAGAACTCGCACAATGTGCTGTGTCAGCAGCACTCGAAGTCCATCACCTCCTCCTCCTCCTCCTCCCTCTAATCTCTCACGTCTCTCTCTTTCAAACGGCACAGTCGACGCCCCCACAGCCAGCAGGGCGACACACTTCGCCGTTCACATCGTTTGTTATGCGGAGGTACGTGGAGATGTGCATGTGTGGGCTTCAGTAAGCAGCACCGGTGCTGCGTCAGCTACGGGGCTGCACACGGTTTCTCAGGTCCGTGGGTTGTCAAGCATTGCTCGCATTGCACACACCCGTGCAACACGTGGCTTCGAGACAACTTCATGTACCGCAGATATGCCCACTTGGTTTCCGTGTTGATGTGCTCCACCTCGTGAGGACGGAGCAGGAGACACAGACGGCGCAGTGTGGCGAAGCCGATCTCGTCCAAAACGGTACTGGCGTTGACCACATCAATCAACTCGAGGGCTGCAAGAATCAGCCGACGAGTCCATACGTCCTGCAGACATGGCGGGAGCTCTGGTAGAGGCACGTCCTGCTGGTGGGCGTGATCACTCTTGCTGCGATGCCGTCGCCGCGGCGACCTTGAGCTTGGCACTGAGCCCCTGATGCGGTGCTCTGCAAGAGCGCATACACCATCCAAGATCTGACGGACATCTGCAATGGCCGAGTGCACCGTTCCTGTGCCCCGGCCGCTGCTCTCGAGCACAGCCACTCGCGGCTCAGGGGAACAAGACTGCTGCGGAGACGCCAAGTCGCAGCCGCGCCACGGCAGGCGATCATGCAGGCAGTGCTGTTGACGCAGCGCGCACGATCCCCCGCTATTGTCGTGGTGGGGCAGCGCCTCCGACACGGACGAGGTAATGAGATGGACTCCAGTGAAGACGAGACGAGACATCCACGCCCAGTCCAGCCTCTGGCGTGGCACCATTGTAGCCACAGAAGAAGCCGCTGTTGAGGCTTCACCGCTGGCAGTGCGGCTTGACCTGAAAACCGCATGCTTGGAGGAAGGTACTTCACACGCAACCCCCTCCTGTATAGCGTGCGCCAGGGCCTTCAGAAGCAGTCGCAGAGCCATGGCATGTTCGCCTGGCAACAGTGGCGGCTGCGCCACCACGTCTTCTCCCGCTTGACAACGTGCCGCGGATGAAGACGGCTGCTGGCCCACACCATCGCCAGCAGCGACATGGGAGGTGTCGGGTATGTCATATGCGCACGATGACCGACCCCACGCGCAACACCCACAAGAGGCGCACACGTTGACCATCAAGAGGGGGCGAAGACGCACCGGCAACGGTGTTGAAGGCGCCGCCGCCCCACTCGCCCCGCATGAAGTGCAGACAGCGGTGGTCGCTGCGTCTGACAACCGCAAGCGATCAAGCCGTCGCGCATGCGGCCGAGGCGCTTCTGTCGATGTCGACTCAGATCGTACCGTAGCGAACCCCTCCCAAGCTTTGCTCACAGCACCGGGCGGCTCTGAGTGTTGCATGATGATGTCACCAGGCAACGGTGCACTCGGTGGCAACAACAGCGCTTCCACCACCACCGCAGCGTTTGTCGAAGGATGTGCCGCTGCCTCGCACCAAGCAAAGCGATCGTGAAACGGAATCAGCACCTCGGCTAGACGGCGCGGCGTGAAAGCGCACGCGGCGCACCTGTAACAGAGTGACGTCGGTGTTGCGCCTGAGTCACCACAGGCGTCTGCGGATGCGCTGCCTGCAACGTTCACATGCATGCAGCCGTCATGCAAGCACAACCACTTCCTAGTGCATGGAGCGTGCAATGGGGCGTCTACGCCTGTGGATGAGCAGGCGGCCCCATCTTCCCTTTTCGAGTCTGTCGTACCAACGTCCATCACAATGCGCACAACCTGTGTCACCCACCACCACCACCCGTCGGACACCGCCCGCTGCACCTCAAGCGGCCATGTCAGCAGTGTGTGGCACTTCCAGCAGTGAAGTATTCCGACACGACTCTGTGCTTTGCAGGAGGGGCACGCCTGCATCACCCAAGCAAGCGCAATGAACGGCACGGCAGCGTTGTACTTCTCTGAAAGTAGGGAGAGACCAGGCCTCGCCCCCGGCATAGCGGCAGCAGCGGCAGACCGGCCGGCGCCACAGAGTTCGCAATGAGTTCGTGTCCAAGGATTGAGCGATGCCGTACACTCAACGCACCACCACAGATATGGTGCGTGTTGCCCTGTAGCAGCACCGGCAGGAGTGATAGTACCGGTAACAGAGGCGGACAAGTGCGAAAGCGAGTTAGTCGACGATGATAAGGTGCAACTGCTGGCAGACAGCTTGTACAGCTCACGAATGCGATGATGAAGAGCACCGCACCGTTCGCACCACGGCAGCATACGCGCCTCCACAGACTTGGGGCTGTGTCCACAGCTCTCACAAACCACAGCAGCCGCAGAATTGCTTGCACCACTGACCTCACCAGTAGCGCTGGTCACCGCCTCGCGCTTCGCTGGATCCGTCGTCGCCCTCCCGCAGCCACGGCAGAAGAAAACGTGCTGTGGATCATTCAGAGTACGGCAGTGTGTGCACGTCCACTGTCGCAGCGGTAAGACGCGTGCGATGGCAGTAGAAGCGGTGAATCGACCTGCTGCACGACCGGTGCCTGTGACGGTGGCAGCGGCCGCAGCGGAAGCGGCGAAGTGCCTACCTGCGGCAGTTTTGGGGTCTTGTGTCCGCACATGCGCGTGGCTTGCATCGATTGTGGAAGCGTCTGGCAAGGGATCTGTCACTGAGAAAGGTGACTGTGGCACCTGGTCATTGCTCTGAAACGACAGCGGTGGGGCCAACGCTGTTCCACACACGTCGCAGCTCAGCCCATGATCATCCCGGTCGTCCGAAGACGACGTCAAGCATCCGCACGCGCGGCATTGCAGCAGCACTGTCGACAAGGCATAGCATCGCCTACAGGACCTTGCGTACCGACTGTTCCACAGGTAGCACGCGCTGCACTGCCAGGGCTGACGCTGCTGCTCCTCGGCTCGACGGTACTGCAAGATCACGCTGACACGATCGTGGAAGAAGTCGACGCTCCACCCAGACAGGACGGCTGTCCTCTGCACGGCCGCAATGAGAGAGCCGGTCGGGCTGGTGGCAGCCGCGGCGGAAGAGTGCCGCGCTAACGGGCGCAATAGCCGTTCGAGAGCCTCCAAGGCAATACGCGGCATCAAGCGCAGTGTGTCCAGTACGTAACGCTCCGTAAAGCCAGCGTTCCATGCGCGGCAGCGAGTGAGGAGCTGTGCATCACATGATGTGGGCGCCGATGTCTCTGTGTCTTGCGCTGAAGCGGTGGTGGTGATCACTGGTACACACAGCCGATAGGCGAGAGCCCTGGACATGGCAGCGTTTCCGTGAGAACGAGACCCGTAGCTGGTGGTCGACTGGCGAGCTGCAGGCATACCGACAAGCTTGTAGAGCACTCCAAGTAGCCACACCACCGTCAGCGCTACCCGAACGTCACTTGCTGTAGGGACGTTATCGCCGCTAAGAGTTGATGGGGCACCTATCGCTCCCGATGACGCCATTGACGGCAGCGGAGTCATCTGCTGCACGAGACGCGACAGCAGCAGTCGAGCGACCGGTAGCTGCGGGTAACCGCAGAGAATCCGTTCTGCCACCGCACGGAGGTACCGATCTGTGAGGGATAGCTCCGGTGACGTCGAAGGAGACGCTGATGGAGCCCAGGCCCCGTCACAGGTGCGTCGAGATAAGTACGGTGCCACGCACGATGCCCACAGTTCCACAGTCTTAGTCAGAAGCCCGTTATGCGGGTTTTCAGCGAGGTGACAGCGCAGAACATATGTGCAGAGCACCGCCGTCGTGCGAGAGCGCTCCTCCGAGGACATGGGCAGATGTCGTAACGGAGGAGGCAATGAAGATGGGGTGCGTGGAGAAGTGTTAAACTTCGATGTAATGTGCCCACGTGCAGCCGATGGGAGCGTGGCATCCACATTGCCGTGGATGCTGTAGGCAGCAGTGTCAGAGGATGCCGAAGTTAGGCCTCGAACAATTGCGTGAAGGCACAGAGGAAGCGGAATCGGTAGCGAGTGCAGGTGCGCGTACAATGAGTGCAGTCGAGTACGCAGCTCTGCAGGAAGCGGTACCTCGTCCTCTCCCGCGTCGCCATCGGTAGAGGTTGCAGCCACGTCTGGGGAAGCCCCCGAGGCAGGAGCTGCCTGGCACCACCGTGAGTGCTGCACCAAGGCGGCTGCCGCACCCTCCATCGCCTCCAACAGCATCTGGCGCACAGCGATCGCACTGGTGGACAACAGCAACGGAGGAGAGGATGAAGAGACGGCCGACGGATATTTTCCTGAAGCCCCTCGCGCGGTCCCACTCCTTTGCAATAACGATTGCAGCACCTCCACAGCGACGCTGTACTGCCCACACTGCAGTAGTGCCCGCCCCACCTCCCAGGTAGCCCCCATCGATGGATAGCGAAGGTAGAGTGCACATATCTGCTCTGGCGTACCCCAGCGGGCGAGCACCTTGGCACTCAGACGAAGTCCTTCCTGCAACTTGGCAATCAGCCCAGCGCGAGTGCGCCGTGTAAAGCACCGCAGCAGTATCGACCTTTGTAAACGTGGCATAGAGTAGGACCCACCACGGTCTATGGTCGCTGCTGACTCTTCCTCGATGTTACCACTCGACTCAGCAGATTTGGCGTTCGTGCCATCCCTTTCCGTTACCTTGCCGTCTGAAGCCTCCAGAACGGTGAGATGTAAGGCACACTCTTGCTGAAGCCACGCCAGCTGATGCAGCACAGCGTTCTTGTCCACCTCCACGCCGTCGACCGCGTGTTCGCTCACGTGGCCGATGGTAATGAGAGTGTACGCGTCAAAGAGAGCAACCTCCCGCCAAAGCATCGCACCTGCCAGACATCGTTGAGGCAAATACGCCAGTGGTGAGAGATCGTGGCGACAGTGGTGTCGGTGCTCAACCTGCGAAGCCGGCGCGGTAGACAGCGGTTGCAGTAGCTCTCCTGACAAAAGGCGGTGCCGCCACTGTGCCGCAGCTGCCCTCATAGATGAAGGGCCGGAGATACCATCGGCGCTGCAGCACGGGCCATCGTTCTCGCGTGATCGTTGTCGCTGCTGCGGCAGCAAGGAAGCACCTGCATCTGCACCAGACTGGCCAACGAACCCACTCACCATCCCATGCAGCTCCAACAGCGGCATGAGACGACGATGACGCTGCAGAGAGCTTGCGATGCGTCGGAGAGAGACGTAAGAGCCAACGGCGTAGAACTGCACATCTTCCAGTGTGACAGGCATCGAGTTCGCTGGTGCCGAGCCTCCATGTCGCGTAACATTGGGTCTCACTGAAGAAAGTTCATTACGACGCCTCTCTTTGTTAGTTCCCTCGCTGAGCTCGGCAATCGCATCCACAGCGCGGGCACAGTTTCGCACCATCCCACTGACCACCAGTTTCCAGTAGGGATGCCATGTACCGGTGGAGTCGCCGTTACTCTCCCCTCCGACGTCTGTAATACCGCACCCTGCGCACCAGTCCCGAAGCCACGTCTCCTCTGTCACCTCTCTCATGCTGCTGCCGCCGCCGTCTCTCTCGAACGTGTACCTCTGCACCTCTGCCGTGTGGGTAGTTTCAGCATCCAATATACCCTGCCACAGACCAAATGTGTGCGCCCTCTCCGCCTTCTCATGCTGCACCGCGGTGTTGGCGCCGCCTCCAGTCACTGCACCTTTTCTCCGCTTCTCTGCAGGTGTCGGCGTGAGCTGAAGCAACTCCGTGCTTTGCGTGGCGCACACGCGATCTGCAGCGGTGGTCATCCATGCGCTTGCCGCCGACCAACTCTCAGCGCTATCGCTGGGCATTCGCACGGAAGTTGGCAACAGCGATGGCGATACCGAGATATGTTCGGTGGAGTAGCAGTGAAGAAGCCACGGCACACAGCTGCACCAGCCGGCCGTTGTTACCGAGCTGCCACCCTCGTCCACGATACATTGGCTGTGCTGCACGGCCGCCGCTGCTGCCTCAACGAGCATGGCAACGGACACCACCACCCCTGCATCCGCGGCGGCAGTAAGAACGTGAACAAGACAGGTCAACGACTGGGCGTCTCGCTCATGAGCACCGCACAGCGCCACAAGTTCGGCGACCACACGGATCTCCTCGTTAAAGAATGCGGTAGCCTTCTCGCGCAGTCCCTTTTCGGGACTGTCGAGTGTACCGCCCTGCTGTGATATACCCCGTGTCACCAACCTCTTGAGAACGAGCTCCATCGCCTGCAGGCGTCGCAACACACATTTTACAACATCGCGTCGCAACGGCAAAAGCCATGCCCCTTCCGCATCCGTCGGCGTAGCCACCAGGTGAACCGGAGCGCGCTTGTCTTTTCGTAATCCTCCGCAACTACCGTGTGCTGAGTTTGAAAAGGAGGGTACTGTTTTCGGTACAGGCACGGGTGTTGGCCGATACGAGAAGCGGTACGCACGCAGCAGGTCGCTCAAGGCGCGCACTTCACAGTGCAGCCGCGCAAGGTCCCTCTCCAGCTGGGAGGACACTTTCGCCGGTGGTTGTGGCATGCACCTCGCCATCTCTTCAGGCATGATGGCCATCATGCCTGACGAGCATGCACCACCTATGGAAACGGGGTATAAATCGCTGAAGCGCCGGAGCTGCAGAAGGTGAAACAGCGTAGGGGCCAGAGGTGCCTCCTCGGCCGCCTCACCAGCACAGCTGCCGTTGTGAATACTTGAGGAGGGGACTAGCGCTGCCGCCGACGGGCGTGACCCATTACCGTCGCGTAAACCTGGAAACCATGGCAGTGCAACCACCTCACCCAATGGCGAGGGCAGCGACTCTGCAGTACCCGCTGTTTGCACCACCGCCAGTGCAGCAGCCAAGCGCAATGCTGGGATTGACAAGGACACACGGAAGAGGAGCGGCGCCGCCGCCGGATGAGGCGCGATGTGTCGAGAGCGGTCCCCAGCTACGCATGGATCTCTCTGTGCAGGAAGAGAAAGAAAAGGGCGCAGCACATGAGGCCTCCTCATTGGTATGGCGCTATTCTTCGTTCAGTCACTCCAAACGCTTCGGCAGCTGCGCGGACGAGCAGACATGCACGCGCTTACTAGCAAGGACACAAGATATACACCAGAACAAAATGGGAAGATATGGAGTGCCGCTTTCTGTGTGTGGCTTCCCCCTCTCGGCAGCTCATGAGGGTCCACCGCTAGAGTGGGGAAGAGACGGGGTAAAGCAAGTGAAACACAAGGGCGATCAATTTTGGCATGTGTCGCCTTCTCGCACTGGCGTGCTTTCCGCCACCCTCGCTTTCACTCATATATGCACTTAGACGCCCACAGCCAGCGATGTACCCCTGTCTGCGTGTTCAAGCGAAACAAGTGGATGAGGTCGATACGTGAAAGAGAGATGCGCAACCGCTGTGGCTGTGTTTCACGTGCACAGTGAGCGGAGAAGGGGACGATCCAAAGTGTTAGCATGGAAAGCAACAGAGAAGAGAACAACAGGGTAGAAGGAGGGAGGCAGAGGGAGCTGAGCGCAGTGTGCAGGATGCTATAGAGGTACACAAGCGTTTGCCCCTCGTCTACAGCGCTCCCCTTTGTGTGTTGAAGAAAAAGAAAATGTGCACGTTGCGCACGTGCCACCTCCACACACCCAGCCCCCCCCTTCCCCCTCCCGAGCGAAGGTACTTTCTCCTGCTTCGTCCTGCCCTCTGGAGCCGAGTTCGATGCAACAGCGGATGTAAAAAAAAAGACTCCACTTCCTCCGGTGTTTCCAATACGTTAACGTGTACGTTCGCTTCTTCACGTCCATAGATGTGTTCTTGTTTTTTTTTTTTGGTTGTATGCGTGTGAACGAAAGAGGGCGGGAGCTCAGCACTGGCGAGGACCGAAAGGCAGTGCTGCAGTGCGTGGAGGCTGCAAATGAATATCAGAGGAAGAAGAGGAAAGAAAGCAGGGGAGAGGAACCTGTGTGGTCGTCTCCCCTTCTCCCTAGTGCGCACTCCCTTGCACCTTTCACCCCCCCCCACACACACACACGCACACGCACACACACACACACGCACACAGAAGCGTTCCCCTCATGTATACAGCAGTAGTGTGCAAAATGAGAACGCACAAAGCAACACATCGACACGGCAGCCGCCAAGTGCCGCCATCATGGTTCCTCCTCTCACCTTGTCGAGGCCGGCATCACCAGCAACGCTGATGCCGCAGTCAGAGCTTGTTGCTACACCCCTGATCAAGTCACCTCAGGGGAGAGGGCCTTTCGGTCTCACAGGGCACTCTGGGTTTGCTTCTCCACAGCATCCACCACGTCCTGAATCCGGATCGCACGATTGGTTACAACGCGGAGGCGCTCAACCGGTTCATAGAACGGAAAGAGGACATCCCGATAGAGCACCTCGAGCGTACGTTGAAGCTCCTCAATACGCGCAGCAGAAGCGGAAGAGAAGACATCAACACTCGCTGAGGTGGCGGTGGCTCCAGTGGCAAAGCTGGAAGAGTGAGAGAATACTTCTCCGCAACTTTCAGGTGCCGAAGTCATGGCACTTTGGTGGTGGCCCTGTCTACGTGCTTACCCTTGGTTTAGTACCTGTGTGTGTGTGTGTGTGTGTGTGTGTGTGTGTGTGTCGCTGTGCGCGTGGATATGTCAAAGGGAGGGGAAGGCGTTGATGTCACTACCTCGTCCGTCGTACCGCTATATCGGCGCGCTCAACGTGTCGGCAGCTGGTCCTGACGCAGACACCCACTGCCTCAGTGTCAATGCGTTGTGCCGTCACTGTGAGAGGAAGGGGGGTACGAGGGTATGACGCATCACACTGGACGCATGCATGTGCGAGTGGATTAGAGAAGAGGAAAAAGGAAGATAAGCAAGCGGCACCTGTGAAGAACGAGCGGAAGCGAGGGTGCCCTCTGCAGACCGAGAAGCCACACGGCATACCGAGTGCGAGCGGTAAGGGTTGAGGAGTGGCAACGGACAGCCAGAGAAGAACATGGGGGTTGTTCCGCGAGTGATGTCCTCCCACCCTCCCCCATCTCTTGTAAGCATGTACGCTGGTGTGCCGATACGGTCCGCCTCGTGCGTGTGTGTGTGTGTGTGTGTTTGTCCTCGTGGGGAGAACACGCGCGTAGGTGCTGTACCGCACTTTCGGAAGGACGAAGGGAAGAATAGACATTGTGGAGCAGAGGGGCTGTGAAAACGGTCTGCACATAACCCCTTCCCTCCCCTCCCCCTCTCTCACCGTGTCGCTGCCATCTGGGTACCTCATGTGAGTCTCGCCATCACACACACACACACACACACACACGAGCATATCTCTTTCCTTGATGAACCTCACTCGACGTCATGTAGAAGCAGATCGAGCAGTGCCCCTAGCCGATCAGAGCACGCGAGCACGCGGCGCTCTGGCTTGCCCATCGCTTTTGCCAAAGCAATCGCATTGCGCAACAAGAGATGCACACCAGCCATCATGAGAGGTCGCTCGGATACCTTGTGGCAGCCTAGCAGGTACTTGCGTGCATCGGTGAGTGTGTAAGGGGCCGCCAGAACCTGTTCGGCGCTGATGTTCGGCGACTGAAGCACGTGGCTCTGCCCACTCCCTAGAATAATCGGGTAGGGCAGCTCGCAGCTGTACAAGATAGAGAGCACAACAAGCAGGTGGCCAGCATGGCCCAGAGCGATGGCTTCCTCCTGCATATCTTCTGCTGTGCTTGCCACCAAATGCGACGCAGTGCCAGCTTCGGCGCGTCCAGTAAACAGTATTGGGAGCGCGCACTTGTTGATATGATCCTTCGCGTCGGTTGCGCGCCTGCAGGCCTCATTCGCGTACTGGGACGAAAGCACCACCGTGTACACGAGGCACAGCTCCCGCGTACGTTGCTGCCGAGTTCTGGCGAGCTGAGCCCGGAGTCGCGCGCGCTGTGCCTCCTCTTCGCGTGCCGTTGCCATTGATTGCTCCCTTGCCTCAGGTGATACTGTGTACGCCTGGTAGCTCTGTAGCTTGGCATGCGCCTCCTCTTGTCTCTGCAAAAGCCGCTGCCGCCGCTCCACCTGCTCCCTCAGCGCCTCCAGCTCCAGAGTGGAGAGAGTCAACTGCTCTCGTGCAGCTGACAGTTGCACGCGAAGTGCGGCACACCGCGCCTCCTCCGCACGCTCCAGCGGATCGGCTGCGACTTCACGATTCAAGTCCATTGCCAGTTTTGTTCGGCGTTCCTCTGTAAGGTCCGCCAGTCGCTGCCACGCCACTGTCGCGAGAGTTACAGCCTTCACGTCCCCCATGGTCATACGCAGCGGACCGGCACGAGGGACTGCAGTGGGTGGGTATCTCCAGCCAACGGAAGACGGTGCCCGACTCCACGGCAGCTCTTCACACGCCGCCGCCGCCGCCTCTGCGGTGTCAGTCGCCATGATCGATGATTGGCCCGCGATAGTGTGAAATGTGGTGGGAAAGGAAGACGTTAGTTGCAACTCGGCTCCCGTCGGCGGTGCGGCAAACGTGCGAGTTCGAGCTGCTCGCATCTCCTCTAGGAGCGTCGTTGCCACAGTTGACATATCTGACAGGCACACGCGCGGGAGAAAGATGCCATCCATGCATCGCAGAAGAATGATGGGCCTGGTGCAACATCGGGTTTGTGGCTGCCGCTGCTGCTCAAGATGAAACACCCGGCCCAGTGTAGCATCTGCCTCCTCCATGGTCGACCCGGCGTATACCACGTCACGCATATCCACTTGGCAACGATGCACACAGACGTCTGTGAGGACAGTATGATCGCGAGGAGTAGTTGTGGGCAGCGCGGTATCCGATGCAGACGCCATCAATGGCACCGCGTTAGAAAGGCATGCAGCTGTGTAGTAGAATGCAAGCTCAACCCGTGTGGCCGCGCCGTACGCGCTCAGTTGCTCAGGTGGTATAGCAGACCAGCAGGGGTGTGAACTGCCACGCACCACCTCACTCGTATACACGAGAACCGGTGAAGTAACAAGGGCAGGTGTCCACTGTCCCTCCATGGCCCCCTCGTCGTCGCTGTTGCGGCCGCCGTGCACTTTTGAAAACCCTGTGTCATGCTTCAGTTCCGCAGACACGACACTGCTCGACTGACCACCTCCAGAGGCAGAAGATGAGAACAACGGAAGGGCCCCAATGGTGTAATAAACTTCAATGCACAAGGAGGGGTTGTGAAAGTTGACAGTGTGTGCTGATGAGCTGATATCGACGACGGCTTCAGGGGTGGCACCCGTTTCTTCTTCACCGAGGGAGGTTATGTTCTGTTCTGGGTGAGATGAGAGTGGCAAAGCCCGATGACCGAAGTCATCAGCAGGCGTGGCATGCGGTAGCGGCGACAGTGATTGGCGATGCTGCGTTTTCATGGCGACCACTTCCCTGTCTGATTGCATAATGGAACTCTGGCGGGTACCTCCCTCGTCCTCCTTCGCCGATGAAGCAGTGGAATGTAGTGAGATGTTGTAGACGCCCTCAAGTTCACTCGTTGGCTGAGCTGTCACCGCAGTGGGCAGGGCACACCGCGGCCGCTGTGCCGCCAAGCACACATGCAGCGGAGCACAGCGGAGCGAGACACCGGTGAGGTGCCTCACGCAACGAAAGTCGAACGGAACCAGTGACGTCATTCAGCGTGCTGTGGTGCAGTAAAGCCGCCTTGAAAGAGCGGTGGCCGTTTGCTTCAATCTGCGGGAGGCGAAAAAAAAGGGGGAGGAGATGCGAATGGGAGATCACCATCACAGCTCCCTCAGTCGTACCTGCGCCCTGTCAAATACAGGCAGATATATATATAGAGAGAGAGAGAGGTGTATTATATATGTATGCGCCTGTGGGCACCCCACGTTGGGGCCATCAAAAGGAGTGCGCAAGAGATGAATCACGCATGCGGCACACGAGAGGGATTACGGGGGGGATGTACAAATACAGCAACGTGTTGTGAGCGAGCCTGCAAAAAGAGCTGTGAAAGCGCCGACACGACGAAGAAGCCCACGAGAGCACAAAAAGAAAAAGGAGTGAAGCAGTGGCAGTGGCAGGGGGGGGGTGCCGCTCACAGCATACATGAGTGGAAGAGTTCTTGCCACCACCATCCTTCTCCCTGTCCTTTGCTTTTGTCCTGACGTTCCCCATCCCCACCCTCCCTTTTTCTCCCCTCTCCTCCCCTTCGTCGAGCACACCCACACAAGCCCGGCAACGCGTATGCGCGTGACGTCTTTGGCAATCCTAACGCTGCAACGCAGAAATGAGAGCTGCCCCACGTCAGGGTAGGGTTCATGTATCCCCTCTCCCCTGTTGGGGAGCCTCCCTCCCTCCCTCTCTCTCTCCCCGTATTGTAACCCTGTTTGTTTGTTTTTATGATGGAGAGGGGCTTATCTGTTTCCTGATCGTGTGCGCGCACACCCCTCGCGAGTCTCACACGGACAGAAACGCAATCACACCAAGCAAAAGAAAGTTTTATTCGGCTTATGTTGTGAGCTGCAGGGCTGCCATCGGCGCTCCCCCTGCTCCCCAAGATTTCACCAGCGTCTGCCAGCATCCTCGGAAACTACCGTCTCAGTGCCCGGCTGTGTATCCACAAAGGCGTTAACGAAAGCGGCGTGTTGGAAGAATAATAAAAGCAAAGAAAGCCATTCGCAGGCTCTCGGCCACACCACCAACTGCAGTAGCCGCCTCACTGCTCGTTGCCCTCAGCGTGATCCACAGGAAACACTTCACCGCTTCTTCTCTGCTGCTCGGGTGTCCTGCTGCGGTCATTCTTCACTTGCCCACCGCCTGCTCCCACGCCTGCAGCACTACCACTGACGTTGCTAGCCGGCTCCACACGTGTATGCCCCTCACACACGCGTGCGCATTGCACGTGCGCTGTCATCGGATATGCAGAGAGGCAAACTGATTTGGTGATATAGTCGATACCGTCCAGGTTGCAGTCATCCGTGCACGAGATGCAGTAGAAGGCCGCCACATGCTTGATTCCACCCTGCAGAGCATCATCCACCGGTGCAGCGACAGCCTGCTCTGCCAACTTCGTCGCCGTCACGATCGGGGAAGAGAGGCTGTTCGTGAGCCCCACCACCTCTGCGCCATGGGGAATGATGGGCGCCACGGAGCCCGGCATCAGCCGCATCAGCACCTGGCCATCCGTCGAACAAATACGTCCATCACGGAGCAATGCAGACATGAGACCACGGAAACGCGCGTACGTGCGCGGTGGCCGCAACGCCGGCGACACCTCAATGACCTTCCCTTGCCGCACGAAGAGACTAATGTACACGCGCAGCCGGTGCTGGTAAGCGAGGTCGGAGTCGAAGAGAGCGAGGAGGCACTGATGAACAATGTCGGGTCGCACGTCTTTCAGGGACTCGTTCGCAATTTCGGTCGTGGCCGCTCTGTCGTAGGCGTCTACAAGACCCATGTTGCCCAGCAGGATGCCAGCTTTTTCTAGGATGACGACAACATCGCGCGGCTTTGCGGAACCGCTTCGGTTACCGTTAGTGTTGCGAGGAACGTTGCTCATGGCACGGCCACCTCGAGACGAGGAAGCAGCAGCAGCAGTTCCGGGGCGCTGTGACGACGAGAAGCGAGAGTTAGTGAGGGACGATAAGGGCCGCGTCCCAACACTATCAGTTCCCCCACGGCCCCCACGGCCCCCACGCGTGCGCTCACCGGGCAAGTGCGACCGTGGGATGGACTCCTCCGCGACTTGCGGTCGATACCCGCCGGACCACTTGGAGCTGCTAGACATTCCAGCCGCAGCATGGTTCCGATCACGAAAGCCGTCGCTTCGATCGTCACCACCACGACCGCGACGGCCGCGGCCCTCGAAGCCACCGCTGCCGCTGCGCTGGCGTTTAAAACTGGATTTCATATCTACTGTTAAGGGAGCAGGCAAGAAAAGAGAAGCAGACGCAGTTGACAGAAAAAGAATGGGTTATAGAGAAATGCCCTCTCGCCTATGAAGGGGCACAAAGCTCCCTTTTCCCGAGCTCGGGAGATGTGGCGTGCACGCGCTCGTGTATGCATCCTTTCGAATCGTGCAAGTGTCTCCTTACAGCTGATTGTCGAAGACTCACCTCGGCGAAGAGTGAAGAAACCAACGATAACGAAGGCAACACGCCGACGTATCATAACATGCGTCAGTGTGTGCGTGCGATACTTTGGCGTGCGTTTTGATTTTTTTTTTTTTGAGTGGAAGAGAAGGGAGGGGGGAGTTGTCCACCTCCTCTGAGTTGCCAAGAGGTCCTTCAGCACGTCGTGTATTCTTCAGGGAAGTGAAAAAAGAAAGGAGGCTGCAACAACGAACAGTACAACATAGCCCGCACCGTGCCACTGCCATCGTGTGCATCGGTCTGAGAGTGAGAAACACCTAGAGAAGTCCAGAGGGAGGCGAGTGCGCGAAAACTCGGCGCTTTCCTTCACTCATTTCACTTTTCCTCCCACGCTACCATGCAAACTCGCCCCCTCCCCCGCCTTCGCCAAGTCGCCCAGCGTTACTCCACGTCAATAACCTGCGCATACAGCGGCGCGCGACGGCCCCCGACCGACCCCGTATCTGTAAGCGTAAAGACGGGGGTGTCACTGCCTATCTCCCCCTCGCTGCCCGGTGGTGCCACTTCCTTGAGAAACGTAGCAGGATGCGGTGGTGGAAGGGGGGCTCCATCGATCGCAGCGGTAGAATCGCTAGTCGCTGCGCCGCTTGAGCCTCCAGCACGCAGCAAGAAGGCACGGCTCAGGTCCTGAATGCGCTCTACACTTTGCACAACAGCCTCGGAAGCGGCCCGCGGATCAGTGTCATTTTCGGTCCTGCGGCGCTTGCTCTGATTCTCTGTAGCGTCGAACGAGACCAGATCGCGCGCGTGAAGGTGTCGCAAAACAGCCTCGCAATACAGGAGGCCTCGGCACAGGTCCTCGTCGGACGAAGGCGGCACTGTAGCATCCATGTACACAGGTGCCGCCTGACGCTCCGCCAGCGCTGGCTCCGACGCCAAATTCTCTGCCTGTTTGCGCTCCTCCATAGCGCGACCACGGGCCAGAAGCCAGTTTTCCATCTCGCGCCACTGCTCTCCCTCGAGGCGCCACAGTACGAGCCAAGAAGGGCAACGACCATCAGCATCGTCATCGCTCCCCACCTTGCTGACCTCTCCCGAGATACTTGCATCGTCACCCTGTAGAAGCTCCATGAGTGAGTGAGTGGCATGTTCGGACAGGTGCAGTTCCTCCAGCGGCAGCGTCGTACACTCCTCCACGACGTGCAGCAACGCCGCAGCAGCGTCTGCGAGAGCGATAGGGTCGTCAGTGCTCACCGCTTCGGAGCCCTCGCTTGCAGTACGAATTCCGCTTGCAAAGGCAACGTCTGTCCATCTGCGGACGCACGCAACCAATACTGAGTCCTCAGAGCTGTTGGTCAGCGGCACCAAAGCGACCTCGTCCAGCAGACGCGTCGCCACCCAGCGTGCCACACGAGCGTAAGGCAGAGCAGATGGCATCTTCGACTCCTCGCTCGCCTCCGAGAGACCTGGTTCACATTCTAGCGACTGTAGGACGTGCGTCAGAGAGGCGAGGAGAGGAGCAAGAGACAGCAATACTGCCTTTAGCTCCATTGCACAACGCTCGGCAGCGTCTGTCCCGTCCGCACCGGTAGAGACGGTCGAGTGGCGCTGCGCCACAGCGGTGGCAAGAGCACGCCATGCACGAGGTACACCCAGGAGCAGCAGGGCAGTCTGAGTACGTCGGGTAAGCTTTACAGGCGCCGAGGTGCTCCGTGTCTGAGCGGAAGACTCGTTCCGTCGCACCGATATGAGTAGTTCACGCAGCTGGGTCATGGCGTCAGTCACTGCTGACGCCTCTGTGATGGTTGCTGTTTCGCTCACCTTACTCGTGCAAAGTTGATGGGTTATGTGTGCCCGCATTACCCCTGTTAAGTGCGCAACCACCCTGACAGCCACGGTGCTGTCAGCCTCCCCCATGCACTCTACTCCAGCCGTCGCGGCGGCGCGTGGGGAATGCAACCCGAACACCTCTTCTCCGTAGGCCAGTAGCGCTACCGCTGCACAGATCCACTGAAGTGGTATTGCAGTCATCGCATGCGTGCTGCAGAGGTCCACCGATTGCTCTGAGCTAGCCTTGTATCTGCTATCGTGAGAATGGTGTCGCTGCAGTCGCAAGAGACCCCTAACAAGTACAGATGCCCCGCAGCGAAGATCAGCTAATACACGAAGCAGCAGATGCACAATTGTTACTCCATTGTCAACGGTGGCCAGTACACTCGGAGACCGTACAGTGGATGCTATGTTGGCCACTAGCTCTTCTGCTCGGCGGAAAAGCTCCACCCACGCCTCCAGCACCATCAAGGCAGCTGAAGAGGAGTGAAGCGTGCCGGCGACAGACGACAGAAGGAGAGCGGCAAAGCGCATACTCTTGGCGGCAGGCACAAACGGCTCAGTTTTTCCGTCCTGGGACCGTGGTATGTCCAGCTTCGCCGCTGGTACCGTGGCTTCCGTTCCATGAGATTCACTTACGCGTAACGATCCTGCAGGACCTGCCCCGCTGAGTTCATGGCTCTGCTGGGGTGTGTAACAGACGCTAAAAAGCCATTGTTGCCACACGGTGACGAGTGTGTCCCTCCATAGCGCGCGCAACGAGACGGGATTCGCTGCCGGTGACGCATATGAGACCTCAGAGCAGAAAACGTCCGGCGGTAGTGCAGCTGCCCACGTAAGTACCTCCACCTGCAGCAAAGAAGTCCGATTCGCGGAGGTGTGCATGTGCCCCTCCTCGGTTGTGCGGTGCATCCACCACATCAAACTTTTCATAACCAGCTCTTGCGTTGCGAGGGGAGTCAGTCGTGGCCAACTTGACGTCTGCGCGGCCGTCGTCTCGGTGGCTGCCCCTTCATCCTCCTCTGCGTCTCGCTGGCTGGAATCACCCTCCTGCTTCGCCGACAGAGCACCGGTGCCGGCAGCAGACTGTGAGGTCGCCTCTAGCGCACCTCGCACAACATGCAGATAGAGGCTGAATGCAGCAGTGGCAAGTGCCATGCGCACCGTCACCCCGCCGTCCGCAGCCTCCTCCACCTCCCGTGCAACTGCCGTCGACAAGCAGTGACTTAGCAGCTCCTCCACCACGCTGGATGGACACTCGCAGCGTTGCTGTGGTGGTAGGGCCGCTGAAGGTCCCGAAGCGGCTTCGTCACGCGGCGACGACGATGCAGTGCTCTCCCTGTCCACCTCTTCAGCGCTGCATGCTGCCTCTGCTTCTGGTTTGCTGCGGTATACACTTGCTTTAGAAGCGGCGGCGGCGTTACCAAGACAGTCAAAGACGGCGTGGAGACGTACCACAATGTTGTCGTAAAGCAGAGACACCGCCCCTGTGTCCCGTGTACTGGTCGCCACAGTCACACATGTGGCAAAGTACAGTCGTACGAGCTGGCCAATCACGGCTCTCGCATCCAATGTGCGGAGAAGTAGCAGTTGAGGATGGGCTCGAACGGTAGATACAACGTGCGATGCAAAGAATGAGGCCAGACGAGCGCGCTTGGCGTCGCTCCAGTCATGTGTCAGCACACCCCAGCGAAGCTGCTCGACCATATGCGCAACGGAAGCTCTGTAGTAAGCTGGCTCCACCCCCTCCTGCGTAGCGATTGTGAGAAGCAGTTTCCACGCTGCGTTGAGCATTGTGAGCTTCTTCGGTGCGGCCTCCACCGCCATCGTGGCATCGCACGCCTCCAGAACGCTGGAAAGCAACGCTGGCGTGCAGTTCGAGGCTAAGTATTGAGCAGACTGCACTAGTGGTGCCAAGGCATCTGCGCTGATGCGACGTTGGCACGCCTCGTGAAGAATGCGCACCGCCTCATCCACGTCAACGAGACGAATGGCCGACGGCGACATCGTCTGGCGTTGATCTCTCGCACCTCCAGCCATCGCCTGTTGGTGTATGTTCAACAGTCCCTCGTCGTTGCTGAATGAAGAGTTGGAAAACGAAAAAATACGTGTATGTGCCTAGAATTGGGCAGTGCCGCAGAGAGGAGCGTAGCAGGGAGCTGTGGACGCCTTGCGTGGCACTTTCAGGGAAAGAGAGTAAATGGGGGGATGGGGTGGTGAGGAACACAACCCCTGCGTAACACCCCGTGCTCTGTCTGTTCCTCAGGTCTGCTCTTCTGTGTGAGCGGGAGAAGGGGAGATGTTCTCTCTAGCCTTTCATGTAAGCGCAACCGCACAGCTAAAGGCGGAGGTTCCGCATGTAGCAGTGCGTCCGTAAGGAAACTGGGGTGCCTAACTCTGTATGTTGTCGTATGCGTGTCCCTCAAGAGAAACCAAGTAGCACTGCACACGAAGTGAGAAGGGAGGGAGAGAGGGGAGGGAGAGAGTGGAGCGAGAGAAGTTCGCGAGGAGGAAGCAAAGTTTTCCCCCAGCGGATATTTTCTACCCCGCTGTTCCCTGTGAGGGGTCTATGTGAGCTTGGTGCCACTATGGGAAGAGGACACGAGGAAAAAATGGGAGGAGGAGGAGGAGGAGGAGGGGCATGGGAGTAAAGTGGCGAAAAGAGGAGGGACAACAGCACCGCGCGATAAGCGCGTCGCACAGAGTGTGCCTCAGCGGAAGCGGACCATCTGTTCTTGTCAAACAGCAGACGCCAGTGCATTCACCCGCGAGCGTTTTGAAACTCTTTTTTTTTTGGAGGGAGAAAGGGGGTGCGCTTGTTGGGCCTGAGGTGCACCTCCCCCTTCCCCTCCTCCCCGTATGTTCCCTGCTCACACCTGCAGCGGCCCATATGTTGACTGGTGCTCCAAATATGAGAGACGCGAAGTAAAATTCCCAAATGAACAAGTCCAAAAAGAGAGCAATGGCCGGGGCGAAGGTATGCAGCAAGCGCAGGCATAACAGCAAAGCCCGTGGACGTGAAACACAGGAAAACGATGCCCCCCTTCTCCAGCGCAGGATGCAGGAAAAGGGGGGGAATCACTTTCGATTCATGCGTGATGCACGCATGGCGCTTGCCTCATCGTTGTTCTCCTGCTCCTCAGCACCCCCACTGCACCACTCTCTCTCTCTCTCGTTCCCCTGCCTCTCTCATCTTCATCTTTTTATATGTGGAAAAGAAAGAATCTCTGGTCATGCGTCATGCGTACTCCTGCGTGCCCGGGGTCCCCATCGTGTGTCCGTTGCTCAACTCACGGTGCCTACAGTCATGAAAAAAAAAAAAAACATTTCTCAAGCAGAGGGGCGGCAGAATAGAAGGACAGAGCCACAGTAAAAGAGGTAGCAAGGGAAGGATACAACCATCAGTGGGCGCGCGCTCGTGCAGCGATCTAAAAGTTCGACAAGGAATTATGTATATGTATATAGTTGGCATAATCAGCCCATCTGCTCCTGCGCGCTAGTGTGTCTATTCTAGAAAGGAAACAGGAGGAGTGTGAGAGCCGCACAAGAAACCAGCACGAAAAGAAGGGGGAAAGTTAGTGACGGTGCTTTGAGACGGAGGTTCACACGTAGTGCGCGGAGGATGTCACGGTGGTGGTGGTCGGCACCTAACCTGCCGCGTGCACGGATGGGTGCGGCATCCGTGTGGATCGAAAAGACACCAAAACAAAAAGATAGAAGCACACCTTCATGCATGCACACGTGCCTGTGCCTGCAGATGATGCGCTGGAGCAACCTCTAAGAAAGGTAAAGCTTTTGTCTAGGTGGTGATGGCAGGGCCCCCGCTGTGAGCCACCTTCGGCCGCCAAAACCACTTAGATAAATAGCGACTTCACCCAGCGTAAAGGTCGCTCCAGCATGTATGCATAGAAAGAACCACACGGAGGCGCATCCCCCCCCCGCCCTCCTCTCCCCCTCCCCCACACACACCTCCCCTTGGTACGCTACGCCTGATGTCATGCAAACTAGGGAAGGGGGAAACGGGCAATGCGACCTTTACGTCAAACATATCGTTACTGGATGGCAGCGGCGGCGTGCATGTGCAGGATTAGTGGCGGCGATGGCGGCAGGTGTACCTGACATGTGGAGGAGCCCCCGCCGTCGGCGATGGTGTTGTTGTGACGGGCCGGTGTGGGAGTTTCGCCAGGGGCACCTGGAAGGGGGCTTCTGTCCGCGCTGTTGGCACCGCTGTCGTTGGTCAGATCAACGATGTCCACATCCTCCTCCCACGCGGTGTTCTTCGCGGCAGCGGTGGTAGAGAGGATGTCCACGTTACCCACCGTGTTTCGCTTGGTAACCATCTGCGGTGTGGCTGTGTCTGACGTTGCCGCATCTGGCGTTCGTGCGATTGGTGCCTCCTGGGGCGCTGCATCGAAGTTTGCCTCGGCATCGATACCGCTAATCCACTCCGTGATTGAGGCCAAACTCTGCTCGAGCGCTGCGTGCCGCACCTCCCACGCTGCTTTCTCGGCAGCGTGGTCGACAAGCAGCTGCTCTAGTGCGTGGGAAAGAATGTTGCACTGTCGCTCTGCCTGAGTCGCCCGTGCCAGCGCCGCGTCGCACTGGCTTTGCAGAGCCGCTTCCTTGTCCTTTCCCAGCGGCGACGTGGTCTGCGCAACACTCTGTGTGTCGTGGCCCTGAAAGAGGGCGCGCGCCGATGGTGGTGACAGGGGGGAGGCGACAGTTCCCCTTGGCAATTGCTCGGCAGCGCGGCGCAGCGCTGTTGTCTGCTCCTGCATCAGCTGCAGTGGCACGGAGTCAGTGCGCCTCAAAGCACGCTCGGTTTTACGGAGAGAAGCCCCTGTAGCATCCCTTTCCTCCGACCTGGCGCCGCGCAGCCCCTGCGCAATGGCGGGTATCTCGGGGCTGCGCGACGCGCACCGGCGTCCCGACGACGGTGGCTTCGATCCTGGCACGCTCACCACAGGTCGCTGTTTTCTCTGTGGTTGCCGCTGATTCCAGGCCGGTCGAGCTGCCTGTACCGGATGCGGATTCCATTGTGGGTGTGAGATCTGGTTGTGAACAGACTCCGAGCGGATGCCGCTGGGGCTCCTGCGCGCTGCTGGGCCAGATATCCCCGTAGATGCCGCGGCTGCACGACTCCAGAAGCTGCTCGCCACCTCCTCTTCAGTTTTTTGCTTTTCAGTATCTAATAGTGTGCACGAACCGCTGCGGTCAGGGCGCTCCGCGCTGAGAGACCGCCGACCCCGTGATACACCAGAGCAGCGGCCGTACTGCAGGCTGCTCCGCAGTGCTCCTCCCGCCGCGTACAAGTCGGTAGACGGCGGTCGGGGATCCGGCGAAGTGGTGCGGGAGTGCTGATGCGTTGAAGATGCAGCTGCTCGATCTCTTCGGTCAGCAAGAGCGTCAGCTTGGACTTGATCCGACTCAGGCGCAGTTACCTGGGTCCATCGCTTCACCATAGAGGAAGCCGGCATAAGCGACGGGCTTCGCGACCGCGATAACTCCATCGATAGGTGGCCTGCATCACTTGAACGTACCCCTGCGCCGTCAGCAAGCTCGACGTCAGGAGGCGATAGCCGCCGAGGTAGTGAAGAAGGCTTCAGTTGACGCACCGCACCAGGCTCCGCGTCGTGTTCTATGTTGCAAGTGCTGGCGCTGTGCTCCGGCGGTACACCCGCACAACTGGAGCGCACACGTTGCACGAGCCGCTCCAGAAACTCCTCCTTCTGCAGAAGCAACTCGCCAGTGGGCAAGTTGGTTGGGAGGGCATCCGATGCAATCGCAGATGGTGACTGGAAAAGCGCATCAGCAGGTGTCGTTTGCAGAGCCTCACCTCTCTTTTGTGTCTCCCCTTGTAGCTGAAAAAGCTCATTACGCAACTTGCCGTCACCGCTGCAGCCGCTACTCCCCCTCCACTCATGCCACGGAGGCGAGTCTGCCACTGCAAAAGTTCCAGTACTGCATTCATGCACACAAAGCTCTGTGGCTGGCAACGAGGACGCACCATCAGAAGCGGCAGACGTCCCTGGCGGTCGAACAGCAGAATGACGACGCCTCAAGCTTGTAGAGGGCGAGTAGACGGACGCTTTCGTCGCTACATCGCTATCGTTGGGAGAGCTGAGTGTTGGAATTTTCACCGACGGCGCGGTAGGAACGCCGTTCGGGTCATGCACTGCAAACATCGCTCGGTCCCTCACAGCAGTGGTCTTCTAGCAATCACTGCGTTGGTGTAAGAGAATGAGTGCGTCTGAGTGTAGATGCTGTTCCCGTATTCGTGTGGTTCCCTCCAAAGCGTCCGCTAAACACCTCTGCGCTTCTCTCTCGTACACACACGCACACACCGATAAAAACAGCAAGTGAGTGAGTGAGAGAGAGCCGCTAATGTAAACGAGGAGGAGAACGGTGTGCAGTATCTATCCCTCGCGTTCTTGTGTGTTTCTTCTTCAGTCGGTAAAACGTTTATGGTGTATGCGCTCTAGGCGTGCTCGAGAGGTGTTGGAATAGATATATAGATATATAAGCTGGACTTCCCACGCGCTGCCCCTTTTCTCGTCCTCTTCTCTGTCGATGGCAAGTGCTCGTCAGTGGATAACGGTTGTGCAGATGAAGGGAAAGCGAGAGAAATAAAGAGAGTAGAAAGGAAACGAAGAGAGAAAGGATAGGCGTCTCTGTCTCTCTCTCTCTGTGTGTGTGTCGCACGCCTGTGAGGAGAGCCTGAGGTGCCCGCTGGCTGAAAAATGGGAGAATAGAGTGTCGGATAAGAGGACGAGGGAGAAGAATGGACACGAGGAAAAAGGTGTGTCGTTCGATCGATTCCACTGCAGCGCTGCCCTTCCTCTCTTGTCCTATACCACCTTTGTATGTTCCCTCTGTAGCTGCTGGTGTCAGCGTGCAAAATGGTGAGTAGCGTCCAGGTGGACAAGACCGCTTGATCAAGATAGGACGCGCTTCTGTGGGTGCCGCATACAGAGAGAAGAGCAGGCACAACAGCAGCAGCCGAAAGAAAGAGGGTGAAGAAAAGTGGGAAGAAATAAGTTTCTCTGTGCTAGCGATATGGGAAGAGAAAGGAGTATGGTGTACGTCTACATGTCCCTACGACACATTAGCGGTTTTTCGATCGCCGCTTTTCTTCGCCCTGTTCAGTGTTGAAGAAAAGGCACAGCAGATCGGGAAGGAGAGATGCAACCAAGCGCATGTGTCTATACGTGTGTGTCTGCGTCTCTCCGTCGCCTGAGAGCCCCCCCCCCCCCTGCTGAGCCATCATGTGTGGTCAGTCCCTCCCTGTATATTATTCTCGTTGTCTGTGTGCGTGGCGCCTGCCTTTTGTTATTGCTCAGTGCTTCGTAGATGGAAGCGAAGGTGCTTCTTCTGCAGTGTGCAGCACTGCGCAGAAAGAAAGGGGGCAGCCAAGTAGAGGAAAGACCACGCGCCCATCACACACTCGTACATAAAAAAAAAAACAGTTCCGCTTCCATCAAGACTCCAGCTGGCCCATCAGAGAGAGAGAAAATCAGAGACCGCAAGGAGGAAATGGATTAGTAGACGGAGGACCACACGAACCAAGTGCACGAGGCCATGGAAAACGCTGAGAACAAAAGAGCAAGGAGAATCTAAGAATATCGTGATGATCAGCAGTAGTACAAAGAGAGAGGGAGGGAGATGGCACAGAACAGATACGCTGTCAAACCCACAGACACCCAGAGAGAGAGAGAGAGAGACAGGGGTACAGAGTTGCGGTGTGAGCGAGACATGCACGCCTGCATACAGGTCAACAAGAACGCATACACACGCTCACCACAACTCCGGAAAACAAGCGAAAAAAAAAAAGAAACTCGCACGTACCCACGCACTCAGTCAGGGATCAAGGCACCCTTTGCCAAGTCATGACGGTGGATAAATCCCATCACATTATTCAAGGCGTCAAACCAGGCGTCGCACTTGTCTCTTAGCTCCGTCGCCAACTGCAGCACCCGCTTCCTCGTCTCGATCAGCAAGACGTAATATGTCTTAGGGAACCCGTCCTCGTCTACGCTGGATAGGTCGCGCGAGGTGACTTGGCAGATATCATCGAGGCGTACATTGCCGCAAAAATGCGGGCTGTAAGTTTCGTAGTTGCTCCACACGAGCAGGTAGCTTTTCGTGTCAATCCAGAACCAACGTCGGTGCACTGAGTCGCCCTTGGATGTCCACTTGTAGAACCAATCGCCAGCGTGCAGTATGTCGACACTCGTGCGCAGGTCTATCGTAGAGTGGGCATCCGGAAGACCAAGGGTGGGGTTGCCCTCCTTCAGCGCAGGAGGTCGTGACAGTCTCGACGACCGTTGTGGCGGTAGCGCTGTGGGCGTTGAACCGAACCGTCGTAAGCTGCCTTCCTGCAAGGAGGGTGAGAGCGGCTCCGCCTCAGTCGAAGAGCCCATGTAAACGACAGAGGGTGCGTAGACCTCTCCACGCTGCCGTGCGTGGTAACGTCCCCTCCGACCACAACGTCGCTCTTTGCTGGTCGTCACATCCTCGTCCCGGCCAGCCCCCTTGCGCCGCCGTGAATCTGCTCGCCGCTGGCGGTTGACATAGCGGGGTGAAGGTTCTCGAATGTCAGAGTATCTGTGTCTCTCAGGCGGGATATCCACGATATCCCCTTCGTCGCCGTCGTCATGGTCGCACGGCTGAGAGCTGTTTCGGCAATGGTGCCGAGATCTATGGCGAGACGAGCGGTGGTGATGGTCGTCACTGCCTCTAGATTTACGGGAGGGCCACTTCATGTGTGGCTCTGTGCCTGTCCCGCCACCCTCCTGTGAGAGGTGGTTTGTGTCTAGTTGATTCCAAGCCATGGGTGAAGTGCCTGTACTGGTGTAACTGCAACCACGCAACACATCTATGGCTGTCGGCGCCACCGAAAGAGGATGCGCATGTAGAAAAGATGTCTGACACTCCCATGGCGCTTTGCTTGGTAGCCGCTCAGGCCACAGAGGCTTTCGTGGAACAGAGCGCGGCCGCGGGATGTAGAATGGTGATGAGAAAGACTCTGTCGGGCGCACGCGCTCCCTTGATTCAGAACGCCAACCTGACGCTTCTGAGGCGCGGGCTGGCGATCTCCACAAATCTGTGCGTCGTCGCAAGGCTGAGGTCGGGGTGCTGTACGCTAGTGATGGGACGCGGCCGGGGGACCGGAAGCGCACCCATCCATTTAGCGTTGCCTTTGGACTTGGTGACGTTAGCGGCGGTATGGCTTCTGCGGCTGGGTTGCCCCGCGGAACACTTTGCCGGTGGTCTGACTGCGCGGTTGATGCTCCTGGCGAAGAATGGGCAAACGGCGGTGTCGATGTCGGTACCCCTAGCGCTGGCGCTGTCTGCACCGCTGCCGAGATCCTCCGGTTATCCGCCGTCTGCGTGCCCGTGGAAGAACTGCGGCGCTTGAAAGGCGTGAGTGGCGGCGGCGACACCACGCCGTTGGCGTACTCACGTAAAGGGGGAGCCGCTAATGGCTCATGGAACTTACCCAGCACACCACGGCGCCGTCGTGCCTCTAAAATCCGTGACAAGTGAGCCTCGTGTAAACTGTCCATTCTCGACAAAACTCAGCTGTGCCCCCTCCCCTCCCCCCTCTCTACCTCGTAACTGTGTGTGGGTGTGTGTGTGAGAGAGAGAGAGCAGAGTCTGTCTAAGTGCCTCTTCACCAAGCCTAATGTGCGAGTACCTATCACCGAATTAGGAGCATGCGGCGCGGGGTGCTAAATCGTGTGGAAACGCCCACACAAACAAAGGGGTACAATCAATGAAAAGGGAAAACGAGGCAGATACGTGGACAAGATGTAGAGGGGGTATAGGAAAAAGAGGAGATGCACACAAAAGACTGCAGAAGGAGCAAAGGGAGACGAGGGCGCTCAGCCACGCGCGCGCAGCGCGGCAGAGCCTTCAGTGAAGACCACGACAACTCATTATTTCTTCTTTGTCTTTCAACCTGTAGCTATTCTGCCATAGAACATAAGTGGAAACGTTACCCCACCCCGCCCCGGGGATGCCACAAGCCCCATAGCGTGGCGCGAAACAGTCGTAGGAACACGCGCAACAACAATGCGCTGCCTCAGCCCTCTGAGCACAGCCCATGCCTCAAACGCTATCCACTTTCCCACTTTCCACATCATCTCACTGTTGTTCGCATCAAGTCAGTCGTTACTAGGTGCACCCCTCGGGGTGCCTCAGGCCCCCGACCAGCAAGCACACAGGGACGAGTGGGATGTGTTCCAGTCACGCTGATGCTCTGCCCATCATGTGGGCAACGCGTAAGCGTGCCCACGGTCGCAGGCCACTCCAGCAGCACGCCGCCCGGGGCCCGACTGCAGGCATGATGAGCGATGGGTCTCCCTGGACTCCCCTGTGGGGTAGACACCTGGCCCTGTCCACCACCAGAAGCGGTTCGGCATCGGTGGGGATAAAGGAGTGGGGGCGGCCTGGTCTTCACCACAGAGCGGGGGAAAGGAACTGCGGGACCGTGAGATGCCATGCACAAAGGTGTGTGTCCTCATTATCATGCAGCACAAAGAAACACACACATGGTCCCGGAGGGGCGAACACACAACCGACAAAGCGGAGAGAGAGTCGACAACACCGAAAGGCCATGAGGGCAGCAAAAAAAAAAGGAGCGCCACATGGAGTGAGGGGGAGAAGACGGTGTGAGAGCAGTGACCCGTGTATATGGTGATGTGTGTGGAAGCCGTGGACAAACTCCAATAATAATAAAAGTACGGCAGGTGTGTGGATGGCAGAACAAAAGAAAGGTGCTTTGATGAAGTGACCCGAAAAGAGGGGAACGAAAAAAGGGAGCCGCTCGGTCATACTAATTCTCTCTGTAACCTCAAAGCTTCTCTCCCGCTGTCTCGCTGCCCTTTCGTGCTAACTGCGCAAGCCCACGTGTGTGTGTGTGGGGGGGGGGGGGGTGCTCACCGATGAAAAAATAAAATACAAATCATCTCCAGGTGTCGGAGTCACAGTGTGGGGAGAAGTGAGTAGGCAAAGGCGTCGAACACCCACGTGGGCTGTTGTTGCTGTGCGACCCTCGGTGTGAACCACCCCACGGGTGGGCCATGCGCACAGGAGACAACATCGATAAGAAGCAACGAAGGAAAGGGAACGCTGGGGAGAAGGATAGAAAAATCTGTAAAGAAAAAGAGAGGTGTCTGTGATGCTGTTACGCATATCAACTCATCAGGCAATCTGTGTCAGTCTCATCTGACCTTCGCTTACCACCCACCGACTTGAGCTACCTCCACCACATACTGTGAGAGTAACCTGAAGGCGGTTAAGTGCATAGACAGGAAGAAGCACAGGCGAGAAGAGAATCCAGAGGAGCCGCTTTCTCGCCATCGCTCTCTCCTTCTCATGTCTGACGCTATGCCATGGCTGCGAACGCGTTCTCGGTCGTGCTTTCCTTCTCTTGGCCCCTTTTCTGCGCAGATCTCTGGGATTGCGTCGCGTCAGGCAGCAACGAAATTCGCCTCACCAAACGAAAGACCAACACACTTCCTCCCGTCCAAGCGGTGCGTATGCGCGGCAGACGTAAAAAGCACAGTGGAAAGGCAAGGGGAGCACGGCACACGACTTCACACTCCTCTGCCTATGGCATTCCAAGCACACACACACACACACGCACGCACAAGCATGTGGTGATTGCAACCATATGAACGCACTCCGGCACACCTGATTGATACACGTTCATGCCCACACGCAATTCGAGCTCATCAGATCCCAAATGCCGCTGCGACGCCTGTCACTTCACCTTGCAGCGCGCGTACGACGGCTCGTCGGCAAGACCGTGGAACAGGTCAAACTCCTCCGGCGACTCACGTATCGCCTCCTGCTCCGCCTTGGCATTTTCAGCCCCGCAGCGACCCTTGGACGATGAGGCGTTCGCGGCGTCGGGCAGGGTCAGTCGATCCCCACGCTCAATGTGCGTGTTCGTTCCTGGGATGGTCCAGTACGCCTCCATGTACGTCTCCGAGCGGCACGGAGCACGAGCAACCTCCGGCACCTGCATCGCTTCCACGAGATGCACACATTGAGGCGCGAGCACTGTCACAAGGTTGTCGATATGGCTTGCAAGGGTCTCTGCCTTGCCTGGGCTCAGCATCTTCGACGACAACAAAAAATCCAACCGGTCCATCTGCCGCGTCAAGGCGTAGATCCAGCCAATGTCGCGCAGGATCTTGCGACCACGCGGGTCGCTACACTTTTCCGTCTCCCTCATCATCAAGTCAAGGTAATACACCTCCATGAACGCCTCACCGCAGTGCACGACAGTGCGATGGCGGAACATCACCCAGTCATACCACTGATGCTCGCTGCCGCCTTTTCGCCGCTCTAGCTCGCGCGACTGCCGCAGACGCTTTTTGAGGCTGTAGTGCTTGTGGCTGAAGAAGATCAGATGGCGTCCGAGATCAGCTATACGGGGAGAGTACAGTGGGTTCTTCAAAAATCGATTGAGCGCTGGAAACACTGGCTGCAGCAGACCTGTCAGCCACCAGCCCCAGTGTGTTGTGCCTATGTTCTTTGTGACTGACTGAAAGGCGACCTCACGAATCAAGGCGGAGGTATCCAGGCCCTCTTGCCGGAGATGCACAAGAGTTACAGCAGCATCTTTGCCTGTGCTGGCGAAAGAGCCGTGCAGACCCATCGTCCTGTCAGCAAACGTCTGTAACTCGAGTAGGTTCTCCTGTAGGAAGTGAACCGTGCCGGCGAGGTGCATGTGGTCCTCGTACGACGGCGACCCGGAAGGGTCTGTGAAAACTGACAGGAGTCGCTGCCACGCAACCAGATACACATACGACTTGGCCACCATGCTCACAAGCGGTGACTGGATGTGCTGAAGGCCTAGAAAGGGGTAGTTACGGCGATAGTCAGGCCCCACCACGTACTTGTCTGCCGTGTACGTCACCACGTCCGTAAGGAACTTCTTCGTCACCCCAATGTAAATAGCGCCGGTGGCAATGCGGCGGCGGGTGCGCAGCACCTCTGTTGCTGGTTCCTGACCCTCCTGTCCAGTCACATACCCCACCTTTGACTCGCTCGTGATGCAGTACGGGTCAAGCAAGTGATCGCTGGGGATTCGCACGTCCTCAAAGTGCAGTACGGCCACGCCACAGCCAGTCATGGTGGTGTTCTCGCCCGTGATAGGGCGCACCGATACGCCACGACGAAGTTGTCCAGGCGTACTGAGCAAGTCGCCCTCTCTAAGTTGAACCAAAAAGAGATGTGTGCCGTTGTGTTCCTTTTTGTTGAGGGTGAGGGTGGCGCTCACCACCGCCCACTGCGCACAGGCCGCAGCCACCACACCAAACTTGCCTGTGCCACGAAGCACAAAGCACCGTTCGTGCACATCGTAGCGTGCCTCCGTGTTCAGCGGTGTGCCCTCTGCGATAAGCTCTTGCTCAGCAATACATCCAATAGTCGTACCACTGTCGACACCCGCAAGTACGGCGTCCCGCACACTCTTCTTCGTATGCGTCGCTACTAGTCCGGCAAAGGTGTAGTGCTCAGCCGCCAAAACCGCCAGCGCTGGGTTAGCCGCCGCAAGGGTTTCGTAGTAGGATGCCAGCCGTCGCGGTGTGGAGCGGACCTGCGCGAACGAGACAAGTTGCTTCCGGCACAGCGACCGTAATGCCTGCAGTATCTGGGGTAGCTGGAGTGCTGCGCCTTCCTCCCGCTGAGTAAAGTTCGAAGGGGGAGGTGGAAGCACCTTTGCCAGCGCCTCTCGTACGTCCTCCTTGAAATCCACGTCTACGCCCTCGCAGATAAAACGAAAAGTCGGCTCCTCGAAGGCAGTCTCGAGCATGTAACTCTCTCGATTTGGGTTGACCTCAAACATACGTGGCTCCGTGCGTCGCACAAAGTGACGGCGAGCAGCGAAATGGGTAGACAATCGCATCGGCAAACCACTGGCTTGGAAAAAAACGGAGCGAGAGGGCGCGGGGGACACCCGTCTTGATAACCATCCAGACGACACTGCTGGAAGAGCACTGGCAACCATCACGGACCGAACCGGTCCACAGCTTCCTACCTGGGGCATATTCTGCAGCACCTTTCGCGTGTGTTTGCGTTTGTGTGTGTGTGCGTGTGTGGCTTGAGCATTGGGTAGGTTTATTGAAGAAAGCAAGAGGAGGAGCAGTGCGGGTCAAGGGTGTCGGGAGGTGGAACAGAGGGACTGGAGAACGGAAAGGCCCCCAGAGTCACACACAAGCCACACTTGAAACACACCACTCATGCGCGATGGCATCCTCCCTCTTCGCGGTTGTATGTATTCGTGCGTGTGTGTGTGTGTGTGTGTTGGGAGGAGGGGGCTTACGCCGGAACAATGGAGCGCTTCACCGCTTTGCGCTTCGTAAGCAAGCTACATATGGTATGGGGGCAGTTGCAACAAGTTCCAAAACCGTGTCCTTGTCTCGTGACATGCACACGAAGGAAAATGGCACACTTGAAAAGGGGCGCTTCTCCACAGTGAGGCGCATCGCCTGTGACCACGGGCACAACTGTGTGCGCACCCGTCTCTCCTCATTTCGTATAACAGTCACGGCCATTCAGGATGACTTTCCTCTACTTGTTTTGTTGTTACTGCTTAGCACACACACACACACACAATCACAGCCCGTGCGGGGGGAGTACCATGTGCCCCAAAAACAGGAAAAAGAGGAGAGAAGCCTGAGCAAAGCATACACGAACACAGGCGCTACAATTTCAGACACACACACGCACACGCTCAAGTGGCTCACGTCGTCGAGAAGAAAAAGGAGCGCGCTCGATGCTTCACACGCCCCTTCGTCGGTGCCACGGGAGTACACCAAGAGAGTCATATAAGCATAGCCACGATGAAACACACATGCATGCGAGTCAGCCAGAAGAAAAAAGAAGGAAGGGAAGAGAGGGAGTTAATGCTTCCTGAGGACCCTGCGCATACTTCTTTGCCCAAGAACTTGGAAGCCACGTGCTGGCGAGCCTTGGTAAGTGTACAAGCCTTTCCACAAACTTCTCCACGTACACACAGCTGTGCGCACAAGTGTGCTAGACTGCACGTGCACACACGCGAAGAGGGGTGGTAGCACTTACGCCATACCGGTGCGTTCCTTTTCATAGACACAACGACAGATGAAGGCATGCGCAGAGTTGCACAGACCCTGGTGCGGTAGAAGGCACCATCACAAGAAGCAGGCTACCATGCGATGAACACGCAGTGATAAGGAAACGTCTATTCCCGCACCTGCTAGCTCTCGCAAGGACCGCCTACACCATAGCAGATGCATTGATGTCCATCATCGAACTCTCATCCCACAACTCCGAGTCTCGGCTCGGTCCAGCGGAGAGACGAACGGCAGCCGCAGCGTACTGGCCCGCGCTCGTTCCCGTCGCCGCCTCCTGCGTCGGCGCAGCGCGGCGAGTCGTCTTGCGGCCGCCAATGAGGAGCACGCACTCAGCCTTCAGTGCCACTATGTTCGCATGGAGCGGCGATGCGCGGCAGCGCACAAAAATGGTCCGGTGGAAGATGTGCTCGATGCGGCCTGTATGCCCCTCCAAGCCAATCGGCGTCCAGGGGTGCTTCTGAATGTGCACCTCCGCACCTCGAGAAAGTGTGTTTTCGCGGCAGTCCGTCGTCTGGCGTGTGTCGCGCCCCACAGCGTTCACCTGCGCATACGACAGTGTACGCACGTCGTTGTTCTCCGTCAGCACATCCACATCGTTGCGGTTCAGGCGTACGATGCAGCCAACACAGTTCGGCTCCGTGATGGAAACGAGATCAAACAACTGCCACACGCCCTTCGAGTGCACCGAGACGCTTCCCAGCTTGCTCTGGTGACAGTCGTTTGCTTCGACCTTAAGCTCCGCCCCAACGGCGGCGCGGTCTGGGAACAATAGCACGATGCTTCCCCAGGACTTGACTACTGTACCGGACTCACCAGCGTGTTCACCACGCTCCACTACGACGTGTGCGCCTTCGGAGAAGTGCTTTGTGCACGCGCTAAGCTCTACCTGTACCTTGATGGGCTGCGCTCGGCCAGGCACTGTGCAGGTAAGTACAGCGGTGTTTGTGTTCGTGAACACGTTTTCCACTACACCAATAGTATTGCGCAGCTGTCCTGTCGTCACACGAACGGAGTCGCCAATGCTGATGTGTGGCACCTGCGCAGCTGCTTCCGCTGCTTTGAGGGCCCGCTCCACCTTTTCCCGCTGGTCCTTGTAGAAACGAGCGAGCTCCTCGGTACTGGGCTGCTCCAGCTGCGCTCCCGATACCACCATACGCGTCGAAACTGTCTTGAGGAGATAGCCCTCCCGATCAAAGCATAGATCTCCCCATACGTACGAGTTCTCCGTTTCTCGAACCCCCACAGCCTGCCGCGGCGTGAAGAAGCGAGGCTCCAGTCGTTTCGTTGCCTTATTGAACGGCTTTTGCACAAAGTCCTCGCGGGGAACCACCTTGCACGTAATGTGGACGCCATCCGGGTGCAGTGCCGTTACCTGAGCAAGGTCGCCACGATAAAAGCGCTGGCGCAGGCGCACGTAGTCGCCAACACGAACCTTCTGCGTGGACGGACGTGTCTCCATTGTCTGCAGAAGCTCCTTCGGATCCACAACGGCGATGTTGAAGCGGAAGACGCCATCGAGTCCGTTGAGCACGTTCTCTACAAAGCGCTTTCGACTTGCCTCGACGTAGATGTATTCCTTCACGTGATCGAGGGCGAAGACGGAGATGATGCCGAGGTCCACTCTCTTGCGTTCATAGTTACGCCCAACACGGTAGGCGTAGCACTTGTTCACAATGCGCGTCACTAAAACGCGTGACATGCGAGGGCGGCACTTAACCGCAAACACCTTCGGATCGTCTTCGCGTGGCAAAAACTGCGAGGCGAGGCGACGCGATGACAAGTCACTGTGGGTAAACAGTTCATCCTCATTGTCACCGCGCATGCGATGTCGTCGATCAGCCTCTTCGTAGTAGCGAGCCATTTCTTCAACGCTCTTCTTTTCATCACCTTCGTGGAACAAGTAGCGCTGAGGACGATCAACGTAGTCAATGTCCTCTACCTCCTCGTCGTCGTCAACGAACTCTGTGTCGGAAAGCTCGTCTTCGCTATCGGAGTCACCGCTCTCCGCAGCGTCTAGAACGTACTTGGACTTGGGGTGGTCGTCATCGGAGGGCCCGGCGTTGTCCTCTCCCTCACGTGGCCGCTTCTTGTCTCTCTTGTGCTTCTTGTCCTTCTTGTGCTTCTTGTCCTTCTTGTGCTTCTTGTCCTTCTTGTGCTTTCTCGGCCTATCGTTCCCCTGTTCGCCCACCACGGCCTCGGCGGCCTCACTCACGACGACCGCATCCGACGCCAGCAAGTCCGCCAATTCGTCATAGTTGACCTCCCCAGCCATGCTATCCGCGACAAGTATGTAGATAATCCCGCTTCTGTCCTCTCTTTATGGAGGCACACGTCCGACTGTGTGTGTGTGTGTGTGTGTGTGTGTGTGTGTGCGTGTGTGCGTGACTGTTGGGGTTTCTGCAAAGAGAGAGTGGAATCCCCTCGTTCGGAAGTGGGGCAAAGGGATAGAATATAGAACTGCCCGAGAGACGGCGTTCTTATCAAGCTACCGGTCCTTCTCGTGTGTCCTACTTCAAGGATAAACCACACACGCAGAAAAGGAAACGGAACACAACCTCAGAAGGTGGTTCTGTGACAAAAAGAGGGGTACAAGATAGAAGAAAACAGAATAAAAGGAAAGGGAGATGAGCTGTGAGAGACCACAACAGATACAAGAAAAAAAACGCCGACCTATACAGATGTATCATCTGTTCCCTCCCCCACGCCTACGTCCATCCAGTGCTCGCAGTGTTGTTTGCGTGTTTCTTTCAATCGGAAACTGAAATTTACCACGAAAAATGCCGCGGACGCAGTGTACAACTCCAAGATAATAGATATGGAGGTCTGCGCTTGAGTCTTGCTCTCTGCATTCACCTTTTCTTCCTCCTCTCCATGTTGTTCTTGCCAGTCAAAGGAAACTCAAGAAGGGGCTCACGTGTCCCTTCATCCTGTTTGCAATGAAAAAAGTGGACGGGGTACACGAGGAGAACGCTAATCAGCGTCGCTTGTGCAAAGGGCACAAAGCAGGCCATCTCTTCTATGTACATCGTGTCGTGAGAAAGAAACAGGTCTTCCGTGGTCAAGCAGAGGAAAAGGAGGGGATGTAATACGGTACTGCGCCCTTTATAGCTCCACTTTCGCAACAAGCTGCGCCGCGTTACCGTTGGTGAAGCTGCCGTGCCATCGCTTGCCTGTGCAGTCCACATAGACCCCAAGCCCGTGCATCTGGTTTCGGCGCCATTCCCCTTCATAGTACGAGCCATCCGCCCACATGTAGCGCCCTGTCCCGTGAAATTCGTTGCGTGCAAAGTCTCCCGTGTAACGGCCACCGCTGGGAAGCGATAGAACCCCCACTCCCTCCATCAGGCCATTGCGCCACTCCCCTTCGTAGCGAGCAGAGGACGAATCGGTGAGGATGCCATAGCCGTGCATGTACACATTCAACGTCGTAGGGGCAGATGCCGATGCAACCGTTACCGCAGCAGCGGCACCACCGGTGGCACTGTGCTTCTTTGTTGCTGGGGAAGGGGATGCGGTCGCAGACCCCGCAGGTACTGCCTCCGTATTAACGTCGTTCTTGATTCCGTACTTCCCCTCATAGACACTCCCGTCTGGGTAGCGAAACGTGTCCGCCGGTACCTCGCATTGCTCCTCTTTTTTTTTGGGCGGCATTCGCAGAGTTCACCCTCGTCTTTTCGCAGGGGAGGGGATAATAAGTAAACGAACACAAAGGCAAGCCTTCGGTTTTTAAGCTATGTTTGTAAACAGAAGCAGCACCTCCGCTGAGAAACCTCGAGTCTCACTGTGATACTGCGCGCAAGTAAAACGATAAAGAGAAGGAAGCAGAGTCCAGCGAGTTGTCGGATAGAAAGTGGTGGTGCACGTCTCACATGCAAAAAAGCAGTTTCGGCAGGGACCGTGACATTCACAACTCAGCGGTGAGCACTGTCTCAAATATGGAGTCTAAAGGGGCGGAAGCAATGATGCTGACTCGAACGCACCACCAGAGACATCAATGGAGTTCAGTGGCACGTCATGCGGAGAAAAATAAAGGTGCGGAAGAGGGGGAAAATGAAGAAGTGATCGAGTGAAACTTATTGTATGGGCCCCTTTGGACAGTTGTTGTTTCTCTTCTCTCCTTCTATTGCGCGGTTATATGGAGCGACCTCGAACGCGTCCACAGGAGAGCTCCGTGGTATCTAACTCGTGTCCTCGATGATAACCTAAGTATGTGCTTCAGGTCAGCGCAGCCAGCAGAATGTCATACAGGTGCTTGCATGGACACGCAGGCAGTATAGCGCCATCACTGTCGTCAAAAAAAAAACGTGCGCCATAAATAGCAGAGAAGCAAATGGTTGCAGAAAAAGCAACACAACGTTTGGCCACGGAAGAAGATGCACGGCGATTGTGATCGAGTAAACGCCGCTGTTAAAGAGCATGATAAGTGCCCCAATATCTGGCATCAACACTAGAATCCGGCACAAAGCTATCAACACCTCTGATTTGTGCGTTGTGAGGCTCACCACGAGTAACGCAATGTCTGCCGAAAACACAGCAGATACCGTCAACAAAGCCACTTACAGGCAAAGGGGCAAAATTGTCCTAATCACCAGTCGCTGCTGTCAGTGAGCATGATCTCGGCGGTGGGAGTGAGCATTCCGCGGCTCAGGGCAGTCTATGAAGAACAAGTCTTCACAGCACACCCCAGCGTCGGCATGCCGCATCAGCGCCAGCGACACAACCTTCATTTTGAGCACAGAATGTGGTGGAATCTCGATATTGCACGCCATGTACAGTTGCACCCGCGACTGCGGCAGGTTCTCGTCGGCTTTCACTTCATAAAGGAGGATGGGTGCATCTGTGTTGTCGAGAGAATTATAGTGGCTCAGATCTGACGCGAAGTCCACTATGGGCCCCTGTGGAACAGGCCTTTTCCGGTACGTTCCCACAACATCCCAATCGGAACCTACACCTGGATCCATAAAAGAATCTTTCCAGGGAGGGTGCGTCGTTGTCTGCTTTCAGCCTGTAAGTATCAGTGTGTGTGTGTGTGTGTGTGTGTGTGTGTGTGTGTGTGTGTGTGTGTGTGTGTTTGACACAAAGGTAAAAGAGGTAGCTGCTTGACTCCAGAGAAGGAGAAATGGAAACAGCCGCTGCTCATCCTATGAAGGGCTGCTGCTTGCGTAATGCGTTTTTCATTCACTCTTTGTGTATCGCCGAGGAGGAGCAAGGAATGCTAAGCAGCTCATAGGTGTGGTATTGTGTGCCGGTGTCAGAAGCAGTTGCGAAAGCTGCAGAAAGGGGAAAACAGACATGGTTCTAAGTGGCGACGGATAGACGAAATTCGCAACTCAGAGAGTGAGTTTTCCGCCCTTAGGTGTAAGGGCTCCTCTTCGCTGTTTTGAGTGAAGCAGTGGAGACGACGAGTAACAGCTTGCCCATCACGAATCCCACATCTCCTCAGGAACAGCTTCTTGCAAGTCCTCCCAGAAGCAGCCCTCCGCTACCCCGTGATTCCACGGTCTTTGCAAAAGGGAGAAGCAGTGCGGAAAAAAAAGCGTGTACGAGACACACGTTAGCGGCGAGTTTGGCGAGAGCCGATGGGACATTTTTCTCCATAGGAGAAAACAAGCAAAAAAGCCGTAAGAAGCGTTTGGTGTAGCCACAAACATCATCAAAAGAAAAAACGACCGAAACAAGGTGAGCAAGAGAGGGGGAACGAGGGAGACAAAGGGAGAACAACGCAGTCTCCACCGCGTAGTTTCCATGGCGCTGATCCATGACATAATGAGCAGTACCGACCTTGATTTTTTTTTTTTGGTATCCCCTTTGCTTTGCTTTCTCTCTTGTGCCCACCATAGAGTGCGTACGTGCGTTCTCTTGCAGATCACTCCACGGAGAACTTACTCTCCACCCTCTTCAAGAACAAGCTCTTGAATTGGAGAATGATTATGGTCATGTTGTCGGTGCCATAGGAAGTGGGTGTGGGTGCGAGACACACGTTCATGAGCCTCTCACATGCTAAAGATATGTCACCATGATCGGAAACTTCGTTGCGCACAAACTCGACCGCCTTCTCATTTGACATCATGTCCCAGATGCCATCGCACGCAACAATGACAAATTCATCGTGCGGAGTCAGCTCGGTGTGGAACACATCTGGGGTCACCGTGATAGCCATCTGCTCTGGCTTGAGACTCATGTCCTTGAACGCATAGTCGCCAAAGGCCCGGCTGAGAGACAGGATACCGTTAACTCGTCCAGCCTGTACAAACCCTCCTGCCTTTATGATACGCTCTCGCTCGGCAGGGTTGGTGGGCTTGTGATCCTCGCTCAGCGCTATGGCTTCGCCATTTCGGCACAATACCGCCCGTGAATCGCCGGTATTGGCGCAGTACAAATGATTTTGGATGATCAAAACACAGTTGCCCGTGCAGCCACTCAGCTCGTTTGGCATGGCTTTGTGAAGAGCAACGTCGCCTGTGCAGTAGGCGTCCTTCAGAGCTTTCTCAAAGTTCCCCTTCTTGAACGCCTCCGTTGACGTCAGCCAGTCACGGATGTTTGCGGCGCACGACTGAGCAAACTTGCTGCCACAGTGGCCATCGAAAACGGCGGCGATCGCGCAGTCCTCCTCACGAATGTTTCCTGGTATGTTGGGAAGTGAGAGGTAGACAGCGTGAGCGTCCTCCATCGTGCTTCGCCACCCCTGCATGCTACTCGCACCGGCGCGTATTTTATCATCCTCCATCAGAATAGAGTACTTGTCGCGCACAGGAGAAATGAGGATAGTTTGAGTGTTGCCCTTGAGGGCGCTCAACCCCTTTAGAGGCATGCCCTTTGTTTTTGTTTTTCGCGTGTCAAGGGGTCATGAACGAGGTAAACGTTTGTGGTTCTAGGCGGCCTAAGCACGGAAAGCAATGTGTAGTGCCAGCTCTCTCTGAAAACCCTGCTAATTCTGCACGTGTAGCGGCCACTGCTCAGTTTCAGGAAAATGAAAACCCATCGCACGTTAGTGTAGACAGCAGGCAAAGGACGAGAGTAGAGCTTGAGCTCTCGTGTCAAATACAACTTTCTTCCTCAATACCGCAAACGCCGAAACAAAGATCGACAACGTGTTGCTGGCACATGATCATAGACGTCTATACGCACTGCGGAGGTGTACAGCCTACACAGCACGGTATTGGAGGTTCAGGTAAACCCACAAATGGATCCTCTTTGTGTTGTCAAGTTTTTTCACTCATTTTCTCCACTGGAATCACCAAAAGATCTGAGACATACACTTCGAAAGGGCGCAAAGGTGGCGCAGCTCCTCGACCAGATCGAACCACGTTCACTTAATTAAGTTACGCTTTTCTTACAGGAAAGAGAAAAAGACTACTGAGATACTGGATGCGTAGCTCACTTCTTTCCACCTTTCGCCGCGTTGAACTTGAAGAAAATGATATCGCCATCCTGCACCTCGTAGTTTCGCCCTTGCTGATGCTGCTTGCCTTCATCGCGGCAAGCAGCCTCACTCTCCAGCCGATCGAAGTCAGCCCATTCGATCACCTCCGCGCAGATGAAACCTTTCTCCATGTCAGTGTGAATCTTTCCAGCTGCCTGTGGAGCCTTGGTTCCACGCTGGATAGTCCAACACTTCACTTCATCAGACCCAGCGGTGAAGTAGTGGATAAGGTTGATTATGCTGTACGCCGTCTTGATGATCTTGTGGATCTGTGACTTGGTCTTTTTCTCTTCGCAGTACTTATCCACCTCCTCTGGAGACATGGAGAGAAATGTTGTCTCCAGCTCCGCCGAAAATGGGATCATGGGCTCACCAGTGTGCTCGTCGATCCAGTCCTTGAGCTTCTTCAGCCATTTGTTGCGCTGCCGCATATAATCGTCTTCAGACATGTTCACCAAGAACATAGCCGGCTTGGCGGTCAAAAGCTGAATTGTGTTGAGAAAGTCAATCTCTTTGCCGTTCCATTGACAGCAGCGCACTTGCTTGCCTTCCTCCAACACTCCCTTCACCTTGTGGAGAGTCTCGAGGTCGCCTTTCTTCGACTTATCCAGTCCACGGTTGACAATGGGAGTCAGCTTATCAATAAGAGCGTTTACACACTGCAAATCTTTCATGACAAGCTCAGAGAAGATGATCTCGAGATCTCGAATAGGGTCTAAGTCGCCCTCCACGTGCGTAACCTCCATCTCCTCAAAGACGCGCACCATGTGGATGATGCCATCGCATGAGCTGATGTGAGACAGAAAGTTGTTACCAAGACCCTCACCGTTGCTTGCGCCGCGCACAAGGCCAGCAATGTCACAAATGTGTACTTGCGCCGGCACGATAGAAGCCGGCTTGTGGATACGCACAAGTTTATCAAAACGGTCATCTGGAATGTTGATATCCGCGGTGTTGGGATCAATGGTGCAGAACGGACGGTTCTCTGCCGGAACACCCTTCTTGGAAAGGATATTAAAGAATGTCGACTTGCCTATGTTGGGGAGACCAACGATGCCCACCTTGAGGCTGCTGCCAGGACGGCCAAGCAACACAGTCTTGGACTCCACCTTCTCTTGCTTCTTTGGTGGCATTGAGACGAGGGAATACAACAGATTGTGGTTGTTTTTTTCTTTTGTTATGATGCAAAATTGACTTGAAGCGCGAAAGTAGCTAGCAGGCAAATGAGAAGCATCGTTTAAAGAAGTAGGTAGAGAAGTGGGAGTTAGGTAAAGGGTGCAGAGGAAGCAAATTAAGCAAAGAGTCGTGGAGAAAAAGATGTCTCTCACAAGGGTGATCAAGAATACAATGAGAGCCCGTCCTTTTTTACTAACTGCAAGCAAGTGCCTCTACAGAATACCAAAAGATCGTGCACTTGCAGCTCATCGGGTATTAAATTTGAGACGTGGCAAAGAAGTAACCTTCGATTTGATCAGTAATATTAGCAGGCGCTCGGGGATGAAGCACACGGCAATCATAGAGTGATTCTTGTTTCATTTCGGAGACCTGCAATTGGCTGAGGGTCGTAGTGCTGAGTATGAGCACACAAGCATCCACAGCGCTGCCCGCTGATGAGCGTACGCAATTGCTCCAGTTCCCTCTTCTTTCTCGCAATGACCAGTGCATTTTCCTCCAACGCCTCACGAAAAACTACATCGTCGTCCTCTTCCTCCACACCACCATCAGAGAGCTCCATCATCGATGCGGCACCACCACCCTCCTCCTCTGCAGAACGGCTCTCTCTCCGCTCCTTTAAGTATGCAGCAATCTCATTGTTACTCTTTTGAAGTAGTTCAATGTACTTCTCTGTTTCGTTGATTTCAAGGTGAACAAGTTCCAGATTCACCATTTTTTCCGGTGTCACGGGTCCGGTTATCGTTCCGGAGCATATAGATCGCTGAATCATGTAAACACCTGGGAGAACCATGTCCCCCCAATCATCATTGTCTTGACTCATGACTACAGCGGGTGCTATTATCAGTTGTGACACAATGTGTGAAGGGTGTGAAAAGAAATAACTTTTGCCACACAAGACCAACCGCACTCGCAATACAGAACACGATTGGGAGAATATGATAATGATACAGCGCAAGCGAAAATGGAAAAGAAATCGGGAGGAAAAGTGTAGATATGCATCTAGCCCGTAAGGCTCTGTGCATCGAGACAATCCTTGTGAAGCCCACAGTTCGACTGAGAGGCCAGCTACATTCTCCCACAAATACATTTTGAAAGGATATTTCAGGCTCTAAAATTCCTGTGTTTTCGTCTTACATAACAACACGGCACAGCTGGCATACCATGTCAAGAGTACGCAAAGAGGCTTCGTAGCTCCTTACAAACTTTGCACTCTCGTCACAGTTTTCCTCGCCATTTGCACTCCCACACAGCACGGCTGCGAGACAACTATTCCGGAGCAGAAACACTTCGATATCACTGCCGGTCCCAAACACCTCGGTTCCCATAGCTCCGCTGTTTGTTTCGCGGCGCAATGGTTTCTTCGCAACACCATACCAGGAGCTCTGTATTGATGGCGTACTCTTTGTAGTATTGTTGGGATAGTGTCTTATACGGAGTTTGAGAGTTAGACCAAATTGATGCTGCATGGTGGTTGCCCAGCATCTCCATGACGTTCGACTAGACTTTGTTCTTATAGAAAAGAACCAGTCACTAAAGTTCTCGAAGACTCTCCATCCAAGCTTTTTCTCTGATACATCGGCAGTGTTGCGTCCAAGTCGATCAAGAAACAAGACGTTGCGTCTCCTAAAGGCTTCTTTATGTATCTTACTGATACACTGCTGCACGAAAACAACCTGTACACTTGATTCACTCAAGCACACCTCTAAGTCCCCTGCATGGCAACAATCGTCTAAAGACCTTACGCAGCATGACCGAAAAAACTTTCTCTTTTGGATCATTTGAGTGCAGAAATTAACTACATTCTTGCTTTCTGCGCAATCAGATAGAACGAAATCGATCTCCAGGGGTTGCAAATTGCGGTTACTCTGAATAATAGGGCTGCCATAACCGGCAGTTTCAACAACAGGAATCCCGTTGTGGAAACTTTTCAGAAAATGTGATGAAAAACTCCTTTGTGCCGTGCCCTTCTTCTGTGGTCTAGCAGCTTCAGAGGAGAGGCTAAGTGAGCCGAGTATACTGTTGTCGCGCCTATCAACAAAGTAGTGTGTTTGCAGTGGTGGTCGCAATATTCGCCTCGTGCGCTCGCACTGCCAATAGAATTTGTCAACGTCTGCCTTCATTTTCACCAGCAGGCTAGACAGCAGCCAGGGCCCTATAAGTTGTTCCCGTCTTGTTTCCGCCTCCACAGAGGCATACGACAGAACTTTTAAAAAGACCTGAAAGGTCGCAGTTTGCTCGCTCCTACTATGCTGCCAGTGCTCGATTAAGGCATCGACATCATCAACAAACGTCCTCGACGATGTAGAAAAAATGGGCCGAGCTTGCATGCGGAGACGGCAGAAGCTGTTAATAAGCAACAGCAAGTCTGTGTCCATGATTCCCTAAGGGCCAGATACAGCACAGTGTCCTGCCACTTTCAGTGCGTTGCAAGGAGTGAAGCCACAGAAAAGGTGGAGAGGTTTTCAGGGGTCGACTCCATGAGGCGAAACTATGCGAACAACTTCAACGTGCAGCCACGCCCTCAGATGATGTTTGATGACAGAGGTTTAGCCTATAGAAGAGCTACTCCTCCATGCATCCTCGCTGCGTAGGCAAGAAAGGGTACGTGGGTTGCTTTTGTCTGACTTCAAGGCGGTGTGCTGTGCGCTTTCGCTGTGTGACATGCGGAGAGTAGGACTCAAAGTGTTGAGAGCATCGTTTCTGGTGAGCATGAAAAGGTCTTTTTCCACAGTTGTCACCCAGCAATGCGGCAGCGTGGCGACTCATGAGCAGAGTTCTACGCTGGTTTTTTTACCACCACCACCGGCATTGCAGACGGTCCTGCTACAGTTTGTGTAAAAGGGGGACCAGCATGAACGCTCTTTGCGGCCGCATTCTCAAAACACTAGGGGCGATGATGAGACGTACGATCCGCCCCACCCACCCAGAATCGCGGGCACACCGTATGCCACCACAAGGAATTGTGAGCCACCAGCTGGCCAACACGAAGATTAACTCTTCGGAGAGCAGCTTCTTCTATTAACAACAGGCTCCGTTGATATACGAAAAGAAATACCGCTCTTATTCACCAAGGAGTCGGAACACAGAGCAGACCCTTCAAGACCAACAAGAAAAAGTCCAAAAACTGCAAATGGGAAATCCGGCGGCCCCCCCCCAGGCCCCCCAGAGCACCACCCCCAAAAAAAGGAAAAAGAAGCCCAGCCACCATCCCCTTACCACTCGGAAAAAGAGCGGACAAGTAAATGACACATTAACTAGTGGCATTCAACCCTACCTCCCCGAATATTTTCTGGATCCACCGCTTACCAGTTACGGTTGCGAAGTTATTCTTTCATATCCTTCACCCAGCGAAAACCAAAGATAACACCCAAGCCTGTTATAAACCACCCAGATCAGTTCACAGCCTGACCGCAAAAATTCTTTGTTTCTCATAACCACCCCCCAAACACTCCAAGGTACAGCCAAATACCTTCCAAGCCCCCAAGCACAGCCGATAAGACAAATCGGAGCACTACTTTAAACAGTTCTAACCAGTCAAGCCCTTTCGTGCCAGCAGGTGCTGGACACATAAAAATAGCGTTCTTCCATTCACCTTCCCTTCTAAAAAAAAAATTGACAACAATCCCCTACACAGAGAGCGTGAAAAAAAAAAAAACCAAGGCGACGCAACAAACACACACACACACACACCACGCACCGGCGCTTCCCCGAGGCATGGCCCCAGGAATCGGATACCAAACACCCCAGAACGCCGAATCCCCAGCCGTCTTTTCCGGACATAATTTTTGGCAACATCGGTCAACCAACACCGTCCCCACACACACGCATCCTTTGAACATCACTCCCGGATTCTGCCCCCTTTTCCGCTAAAGCGTTGTGGGGGGGGGGGGGTCTGTCACCCCGAGGCCCCCTGGCCACGGTTCCTGGCGACCTGATGTGCGTCAGGGCTGCGTTCCGAAAAGGCTTCCACCAGATCCCCACCCCATGGGTCCGCAAACTGACTGATGGAGTTGAGCTTCTCTAATGTTTTTGACAAAAAAGGAGACCGTTGCGGAAACTATGCGTGTGGCCATAACCCCTTTCTATTTCAAAGTGGGGATGAAAGAAATGTCCACCAAAAAACGCCACCTCGTTAAATTTTTTCTCTATGCTACAACAAAGACGTATCATGGGAAGTCATGGTCGAATTGTTTGCGAACTGCTGCCAAGCTTTTCTGAAATAACGTAGACCCATAAGTAAAAACAAGCAGTTTCGGCGATGGACAGCTTTCTGAATCAGGCGACACATGTTAATTGCTGTAATTTATTTGTCATTCTCATTGTTTAAAAAAAAATCTGGTTGCAAAAATACTTTAGCCCCAAATTCTTCCTGGGATTACGGAACTGCTTTTTTCCCTAGGCGTTTTGGAAACCGAACACCGAAAACAAAAACAAAAAACTATATGCGTCTTGCCTAAACCTTCTTTGCCGAGAGAGACTCCTGAGAAAGATATTGTCGCTTCTAATATTTGCTTTTCGAATATCTGTTTCAACCTTTTAAAGAAACATACACAATCCAGTTCCATTCAACACGCTCACTGCTATAAACGTAAAAGGGAAATAGCACAAATACGTTTTAGACCGGAGCTTGTAACTCGTAATACTCACAGCTACACATATGCGTTCCTCCAAACGTTTAAAACTTCAAATAATTTCGCGCGCTGGGGCTGAAAGCCCTGTGTTATGATATGTTTTCGCCTTTGGCGAGCCGCACTTCGCAGTCATTCTCCCAGGGATCCCTGTGATACCCATAAAGTCGTTTAATGGTGTTTCATTAATACCCGTCTTTTCCTACAAAAGTTTTGTTGGCGTTTCCGACGTCAGCCTAGCTTTGTGCGGCCCTTTTCTTCCAGGCTTGGCCTGGAGGTGGCCAGGCCACCAAAACCCGCCCGCAGAGCACCCCCGCGCCCGCCAAGCCCCTTTAAAAAAACGACGCCACCCCCGGCCTGGCCCCCAGCCCCCCCGCAACGAAACAGAGCCGCCCCCGGACGCCCACCCCCCGCCCAACGAACCCGAAGCAGGGAAAGCGCATTTTCCCAACACAACGCCGAACACAGCAACCCCCACACACAAAGAGACCTCTGGAGAAATACCCCCCACAAAGATGTTAGGAAAATATTCTTTTCATGGAAACTTCCTTTCAGTGCCATAAATACTTCAAATTCCGGCCACCCCATGCCTAGATCACTTCGCAACTTCCAACGCGAAGCCGGAAGCCACAGAATACATCAACAAGGGCTGTGCAGGCTGATTGGCTGTCGGGCGCTGCTGAGATCATGGTCCTGTCGAAAACACGCCGTACAGATGAGTGCGCGAGAACGCCGTTCTGGTAAGTGAATTCGGGGTCTGGCTAGTCACGGTGTCGTGAAAACCACTCCCCCTAAACCCCCCACCCTCGGCAACCGAGGGCCCACCATTGAGATCCAGGGCTGGCCCGGCATTGGCGGCATTGGTTGGTTTTTCTGGATTTCCAAGGGTGTGAGGACCTGAAAACAAGCTACCGCACCCATCGCCGCAAGGCCTTTTTATTTAGCGAGGCAATAACGGAAAGCAACGTTGCACAACTTTTTTTTCGTGGCTCAGAACGTTTGTTATCGACCGCTCCTCCCAGACATTCATAGATCCTCGATCCGGAAATTCCTGTACCAGGAAAATGTGCAATGGAAAACAAAATTTCCGGGTGGTATCCACTAAAAGCTCAAAATCATTCACTAGGTCTGCAGATATTTACATTCTAACATTCTGTAAATATGCCAGTGGGAAAGGCTACTGGCTATCTGCTGTCGCTTTATGCCTCACGCAGTGTGTGGGTATGTGTGTCTTCATTTGGCGTTGCGGAGTGCTTTAGCACGAAATTATGGGGTGAGTAGTGAACAAAGTGCGCTTCTAGTACTAAATCGAGTTTGTGTAGTCGTGGGTCGACGTGCTCGCGTACAGGTGAAGCGGTCATGACCCACACAAACACTAAAAAACCCCATCGCCGACAGCATCTTAAAGCCGACCTCAGCGAACTGAAGCTGCGGAGTGTGTGGAGGCGTGGAAGAAGGGAAAGCAGCATCGCATTTCAAAAGGCTTCTCATGATGACACGCTTACACTCTTTCATATTCAGAAAGCTACGGTCAGGAGGGTGACTCCAAGGATCTTTTGAAACAGGGATCATCGGTGTCTATGGTGTGTGGGTGTTGGCGTTGGCCATGTGCATGGAATGGTTGCTCCACGAAGTGGGCTTAAAAAAGGTTATCTTTCCAAAGGCAATGACCATGGTGAGTGGTAATCCTGCCTTTCGTGATCTACAAGACCTTCGCACTGGAGTGCAAGGTGTTTTGGGAGAACTGCATCAATCTCGCATTGTTCGTCGAGCTTTGTTGGCCCCAGTTAAAATGTTGATGGCGGGGGGCGTTCTTAGAGGGTAGGGTGTATCGCCAGCTTCTGCTAGTTCAGAGAAATGGTAAGTAGCTGTGTTTTATTGGGGGTCAAGGTGTGTCTCTAACACTATGTTCGGCTGTTTCGGGTCATGCCAAACGCTTTCGGGACGAACGGTGGGGCGGTGCCGCTCGGCTTTTGATGTTCGCTCACGTCTTGCTTCCGGCTTCAGCCGTTTGGAAACGATTCGCCACATGCCATCGCGGAGGGTTTTCCACCACCTATCGTGGCGGCCCCAGTGCTAATTAGTGCCCTGGATCAGATGTATGTAAGCTGCATAGGCTTTACGAATTCAACAGTTTGTCCCCTTTTGCAGTCTACATCAATTGTGGCGTCCAGTCAAAAGGGCGAAGCCCCACGTAACGGTAAGTATGTGCTGGCTTGGAAAAGAAAAACTTGTACAAAGCGAAGTTGCCGTTCAAGGGCTGCCGATGCGCTTGCCATTGGGACAGATGAACCTAGCCAAGGGACGTCGCGGGAACTGCATGCTTCATGCCGGGGAACGCGGGCGCCATTGTGAAGGGAGGTTGCGCCTTCATCTTTTCAGTAGCACTGCTACGTGCATTCGCTTCATTCCTTCAGTTTGCCGTTGGACACCAAAAGTCTGCAAGCATATTGCAGGTGCCGCGTCCCAAGCGTTACCTTTAGGAACCGAAGCAACCCCATGTAATTGCAAAGCCTAATGTGCCTCACAACATCACCCTTCATTGGGCTGATGCGGTCGCAGTCCTTTGTACAACAGGCGCCGCACAGCCATTCGACCGCAATGTGTTTTGCATCCTCTCTTAAATACACCTTCCGCAATATTTAAGGAGGTGTGCATCAGTTATCGATAAATATCCTACGACAGCACATAGTGACATTCCAAATGAAAATGGCATATAGAACCTTATCGACACCCCGTCCACACGTACGCCTACTCTTCCTATAAAAGTACCCCCATTTTCTTCCCTACCACGCCGAGTCGGTATCAACATCCCCCCGCCACCCTATTACATAGCCCTGCCTCAACACACTCCTGCACGTCTCTACCCCTCCTTTGCAATTCCTCTTCGATATACGGCATCCTCGTCTCCACCCGTGATTGCTTTCAGTTCCGATATGGCGTAAACAGCGTATTCATGTAGGCAAAGGACAAACCACAACCAGTCCCCAGGACCACACTCCTTATCCTCCCCTTTCTCACTGACCACCAGCTCCGAAACCACAACACATACATACTAGACACATTTCCGTCTCCATCACCCATACTCGTAGTAGTCTTCAACGTCCATACACCCACAAAAACCCACAAGCTCCTTCGCGTCAACACCTCCCCCACACGCCTCCATCAAAATAATCCCGGCAACCATTCCACGCTACTACCTTCACAAAATCCCACCCAAACTCCTTCCGACCCCTTTAAACTACCCCCTCCCCATCCTTCGATCTTCGAATGCTCCCCCCTCCCGTGTAACACCCCACTGCCTCCCCAACAACGCCTTTTCTGGCGCCGCAGTAGTGCCGTATTGGCTGTGCAGCCATGCAGGCACGCTCAGCGAGGCATTGTCCGGCGCCGCAGTAGTGCCGTATTGGCTGTGCAGCCATGCAGGCACGCTCAGCGAGGCATTGTCCGGCGCCGCAGTAGTGCCGTATTGGCTGTGCAGCCATGCAGGCACGCTCAGCGAGGCATTGTCTGGCACCGCAGTAGTGCCGTATTGGCTGTGCAGCCATGCAGGCACGCTCAGCGAGGCATTGTCCGGCGCCGCAGTAGTGCCGTATTGGCTGTGCAGCCATGCAGGCACGCTCAGCGAGGCATTGTCCGGCGCCGCAGTAGTGCCGTATTGGCTGTGCAGCCATGCAGGCACGCTCAGCGAGGCATTGTCTGGCACCGCAGTAGTGCCGTATTGGCTGTGCAGCCATGCAGGCACGCTCAGCGAGGCATTGTCCGGCGCCGCAGTAGTGCCGTATTGGCTGTGCAGCCATGCAGGCACGCTCAGCGAGGCATTGTCTGGCACCGCAGTAGTGCCGTATTGGCTGTGCAGCCATGCAGGCACGCTCAGCGAGGCATTGTCCGGCGCCGCAGTAGTGCCGTATTGGCTGTGCAGCCATGCAGGCACGCTCAGCGAGGCATTGTCCGGCGCCGCAGTAGTGCCGTATTGGCTGTGCAGCCATGCAGGCACGCTCAGCGAGGCATTGTCTGGCACCGCAGTAGTGCCGTATTGGCTGTGCAGCCATGCAGGCACGCTCAGCGAGGCATTGTCCGGCGCCGCAGTAGTGCCGTATTGGCTGTGCCGCCATGCAGGCACGCTCAGCGAGGCATTGTCTGGCACCGCAGTAGTGCCGTATTGGCTGTGCAGCCATGCGGGCACGCTCAGCGAGGCATTGTCTGGCACCGCAGTAGTGCCGTATTGGCTGTGCAGCCATGCAGGCACGCTCAGCGAGGCATTGTCCGGCGCCGCAGTAGTGCCGTATTGGCTGTGCAGCCATGCAGGCACGCTCAGCGAGGCATTGTCCGGCGCCGCAGTAGTGCCGTATTGGCTGTGCAGCCATGCAGGCACGCTCAGCGAGGCATTGTCCGGCGCCGCAGTAGTGCCGTATTGGCTGTGCAGCCATGCAGGCACGCTCAGCGAGGCATTGTCCGGCGCCGCAGTAGTGCCGTATTGGCTGTGCAGCCATGCAGGCACGCTCAGCGAGGCATTGTCCGGCGCCGCAGTAGTGCCGTATTGGCTGTGCAGCCATGCAGGCACGCTCAGCGAGGCATTGTCCGGCGCCGCAGTAGTGCCGTATTGGCTGTGCAGCCATGCAGGCACGCTCAGCGAGGCATTGTCCGGCGCCGCAGTAGTGCCGTATTGGCTGTGCAGCCATGCAGGCACGCTCAGCGAGGCATTGTCCGGCGCCGCAGTAGTGCCGTATTGGCTGTGCAGCCATGCAGGCACGCTCAGCGAGGCATTGTCCGGCGCCGCAGTAGTGCCGTATTGGCTGTGCAGCCATGCAGGCACGCTCAGCGAGGCATTGTCCGGCGCCGCAGTAGTGCCGTATTGGCTGTGCAGCCATGCAGGCACGCTCAGCGAGGCATTGTCCGGCGCCGCAGTAGTGCCGTATTGGCTGTGCAGCCATGCAGGCACGCTCAGCGAGGCATTGTCCGGCGCCGCAGTAGTGCCGTATTGGCTGTGCAGCCATGCAGGCACGCTCAGCGAGGCATTGTCTGGCGCCGCAGTAGTGCCGTATTGGCTGTGCAGCCATGCGGGCACGCTCAGCGAGGCATTGTCTGGCACCGCAGTAGTGCCGTATTGGCTGTGCAGCCATGCAGGCACGCTCAGCGAGGCATTGTCCGGCGCCGCAGTAGTGCCGTATTGGCTGTGCAGCCATGCAGGCACGCTCAGCGAGGCATTGTCTGGCACCGCAGTAGTGCCGTATTGGCTGTGCAGCCATGCAGGCACGCTCAGCGAGGCATTGTCCGGCGCCGCAGTAGTGCCGTATTGGCTGTGCAGCCATGCAGGCACGCTCAGCGAGGCATTGTCTGGCACCGCAGTAGTGCCGTATTGGCTGTGCAGCCATGCAGGCACGCTCAGCGAGGCATTGTCCGGCGCCGCAGTAGTGCCGTATTGGCTGTGCAGCCATGCAGGCACGCTCAGCGAGGCATTGTCCGGCGCCGCAGTAGTGCCGTATTGGCTGTGCAGCCATGCAGGCACGCTCAGCGAGGCATTGTCCGGCGCCGCAGTAGTGCCGTATTGGCTGTGCAGCCATGCAGGCACGCTCAGCGAGGCATTGTCCGGCGCCGCAGTAGTGCCGTATTGGCTGTGCAGCCATGCAGGCACGCTCAGCGAGGCATTGTCCGGCGCCGCAGTAGTGCCGTATTGGCTGTGCAGCCATGCAGGCACGCTCAGCGAGGCATTGTCCGGCGCCGCAGTAGTGCCGTATTGGCTGTGCAGCCATGCAGGCACGCTCAGCGAGGCATTGTCTGGCACCGCAGTAGTGCCGTATTGGCTGTGCAGCCATGCAGGCACGCTCAGCGAGGCATTGTCCGGCGCCGCAGTAGTGCCGTATTGGCTGTGCAGCCATGCAGGCACGCTCAGCGAGGCATTGTCCGGCGCCGCAGTAGTGCCGTATTGGCTGTGCAGCCATGCAGGCACGCTCAGCGAGGCATTGTCCGGCGCCGCAGTAGTGCCGTATTGGCTGTGCAGCCATGCAGGCACGCTCAGCGAGGCATTGTCTGGCACCGCAGTAGTGCCGTATTGGCTGTGCAGCCATGCAGGCACGCTCAGCGAGGCATTGTCCGGCGCGCAGTAGTGCCGTATTGGCTGTGCAGCCATGCAGGCACGCTCAGCGAGGCATTGTCTGGCACCGCAGTAGTGCCGTATTGGCTGTGCAGCCATGCAGGCACGCTCAGCGAGGCATTGTCTGGCACCGCAGTAGTGCCGTATTGGCTGTGCAGCCATGCAGGCACGCTCAGCGAGGCATTGTCCGGCGCCGCAGTAGTGCCGTATTGGCTGTGCAGCCATGCAGGCACGCTCAGCGAGGCATTGTCCGGCGCCGCAGTAGTGCCGTATTGGCTGTGCAGCCATGCAGGCACGCTCAGCGAGGCATTGTCCGGCGCCGCAGTAGTGCCGTATTGGCTGTGCAGCCATGCAGGCACGCTCAGCGAGGCATTGTCCGGCGCCGCAGTAGTGCCGTATTGGCTGTGCAGCCATGCAGGCACGCTCAGCGAGGCATTGTCCGCGCCGCAGTAGTGCCCGTATTGGCTGTGCAGCCATGCAGGCACGCTCAGCGAGGCATTGTCCGGCGCCGCAGTAGTGCCGTATTGGCTGTGCAGCCATGCAGGCACGCTCAGCGAGGCATTGTCCGGCGCCGCAGTAGTGCCGTATTGGCTGTGCAGCCATGCAGGCACGCTCAGCGAGGCATTGTCCGGCGCCGCAGTAGTGCCGTATTGGCTGTGCAGCCATGCAGGCACGCTCAGCGAGGCATTGTCCGGCGCCGCAGTAGTGCCGTATTGGCTGTGCAGCCATGCAGGCACGCTCAGCGAGGCATTGTCCGGCGCCGCAGTAGTGCCGTATTGGCTGTGCAGCCATGCAGGCACGCTCAGCGAGGCATTGTCGGCGCCGCAGTAGTGCCGTATTGGCTGTGCAGCCATGCAGGCACGCTCAGCGAGGCATTGTCCGGCGCCGCAGTAGTGCCGTATTGGCTGTGCAGCCATGCAGGCACGCTCAGCGAGGCATTGTCCGGCGCCGCAGTAGTGCCGTATTGGCTGTGCAGCCATGCAGGCACGCTCAGCGAGCATTGTCTGGCGCCGCAGTAGTGCCGTATTGCTGTGCAGCCATGCAGGCACGCTCAGCGAGGCATTGTCCGGCGCCGCAGTAGTGCCGTATTGGCTGTGCAGCCATGCAGGCACGCTCAGCGAGGCATTGTCCGGCGCCGCAGTAGTGCCGTATTGGCTGTGCAGCCATGCAGGCACGCTCAGCGAGGCATTGTCCGGCGCCGCAGTAGTGCCGTATTGGCTGTGCAGCCATGCAGGCACGCTCAGCGAGGCATTGTCTGGCACCGCAGTAGTGCCGTATTGGCTGTGCAGCCATGCAGGCACGCTCAGCGAGGCATTGTCCGGCGCCGCAGTAGTGCCGTATTGGCTGTGCAGCCATGCAGGCACGCTCAGCGAGGCATTGTCCGGCCGCAGTAGTGCCGTATTGGCTGTGCAGCCATGCAGGCACGCTCAGCGAGGCATTGTCCGCGCCGCAGTAGTGCCGTATTGGCTGTGCAGCCATGCAGGCACGCTCAGCGAGGCATTGTCTGGCACGCAGTAGTGCCGTATTGGCTGTGCAGCCATGCAGGCACGCTCAGCGAGGCATTGTCCGGCGCCGCAGTAGTGCCGTATTGGCTGTGCAGCCATGCAGGCACGCTCAGCGAGGCATTGTCCGGCGCCGCAGTAGTGCCGTATTGGCTGTGCAGCCATGCAGGCACGCTCAGCGAGGCATTGTCCGGCGCCGCAGTAGTGCCGTATTGGCTGTGCAGCCATGCAGGCACGCTCAGCGAGGCATTGTCCGGCGCCGCAGTAGTGCCGTATTGGCTGTGCAGCCATGCAGGCACGCTCAGCGAGGCATTGTCCGGCGCCGCAGTAGTGCCGTATTGGCTGTGCAGCCATGCAGGCACGCTCAGCGAGGCATTGTCTGGCACCGCAGTAGTGCCGTATTGGCTGTGCAGCCATGCAGGCACGCTCAGCGAGGCATTGTCCGCGCCGCAGTAGTGCCGTATTGGCTGTGCAGCCATGCAGGCACGCTCAGCGAGGCATTGTCCGGCGCCGCAGTAGTGCCGTATTGGCTGTGCAGCCATGCAGGCACGCTCAGCGAGGCATTGTCCGGCGCCGCAGTAGTGCCGTATTGGCTGTGCAGCCATGCAGGCACGCTCAGCGAGGCATTGTCTGGGCACCGCAGTAGTGCCGTATTGGCTGTGCAGCCATGCAGGCACGCTCAGCGAGGCATTGTCCGGCGCCGCAGTAGTGCCGTATTGGCTGTGCAGCCATGCAGGCACGCTCAGCGAGGCATTGTCCGGCACCGCAGTAGTGCCGTATTGGCTGTGCAGCCCTGCAGGCACGCTCAGCGAGGCATTGTCCGGCGCCGCAGTAGTGCCGTATTGGCTGTGCAGCCATGCAGGCACGCTCAGCGAGGCATTGTCGGCGCCGCAGTAGTGCCGTATTGGCTGTGCAGCCATGCAGGCACGCTCAGCGAGGCATTGTCTGGCGCACCGCAGTAGTGCCGTATTGGCTGTGCAGCCATGCAGGCACGCTCAGCGAGGCATTGTCGGCGCAGTAGTGCCGTATTGGCTGTGCAGCCATGCAGGCACGCTCAGCGAGGCATTGTCCGGCGCCGCAGTAGTGCCGTATTGGCTGTGCAGCCATGCAGGCACGCTCAGCGAGCATTGTCTGGCGCCGCAGTAGTGCCGTATTGGCTGTTGCAGCCATGCAGCACGCTCAGCGAGGCATTGTCCGGCACCGCAGTAGTGCCGTATTGGCTGGTGCAGATGCAGGCACGCTCAGCGAGGCATTGTGCTGGCACCCGCAGTAGGTGCCGTATTGGCTGTGGCAGCCATGCAGGCACGCTCAGCGAGGCATTGTCCGGCGCCGCAGTAGTGCCGTATTGGCTGTGCAGCCATGCAGGCACGCTCAGCGAGGCATTGTCCGGCGCCGCAGTAGTGCCGTATTGGCTGTGCAGCCATGCAGGCACGCTCAGCGAGGCATTGTCGGCGCCGCAGTAGTGGCCGTATTGGCTGTGCAGCCATGCAGGCACGCTCAGCGAGGCATTGTCCGGCGCCGCAGTAGTGCCGTATTGGCTGTGCAGCCATGCAGGCACGCTCAGCGAGGCATTGTCCGGCGCCGCAGTAGTGCCGTATTGGCTGTGCAGCCATGCAGGCACGCTCAGCGAGGCATTGTCGGCGCCGCAGTAGTGCCGTATTGGCTGTGCAGCCATGCAGGCACGCTCAGCGAGGCATTGTCTGGCGCCGCAGTAGTGCCGTATTGGCTGTGCAGCCATGCAGCCGCTCAGCGAGGCATTGTCCGGCGCCGCAGTAGTGCCGTATTGGCTGTGCAGCCATGCAGGCACGCTCAGCGAGGCATTGTCCGGCGCCGCAGTAGTGCCGTATTGGCTGTGCAGCCATGCAGGCACGCTCAGCGAGGCATTGTCTGGCACCGCAGTAGTGCCGTATTGGCTGTGCAGCCATGCAGGCACGCTCAGCGAGGCATTGTCCGCGCCGCGCAGTAGTGCCGTATTGGCTGTGCAGCCATGCAGCACGCTCAGCGAGGCATTGTCTGGCGCCGCAGTAGTGCCGTATTGGCTGTGCAGCCATGCAGGCACGCTCAGCGAGGCATTGTCCNG